>CM017188.1:15815359-16162859 GCA_004837865.1 Musa balbisiana | reverse complement strand
CTTGAAAAGGGCTTACAGACCGCGTCTGAGTTAAGAAGATGATGTTGTCGCCTTCAAGAAGCCAACTGCTATCCACATCGATGCTGAAAAACCAGTACAACCCATGGATTCCGTGTCGGGCGATCGAGTTGTCTCTCCCAATTAGCCCTGTCGTGAAGTGAGAAGGCTGCACTATTGGGTTGTTGAATCGAACCTTCAAATCCAACATGAACACTCATGTCATCACCAAGAACAAGGAGGAAGAGGTGGAGGAAGCGAGGATTTAGACATACTTGTATCTCAGATAATGCGGCAGATGCAAGTGCCAGTCGAAGCTTGTAAGTTCCACTCCGGCGCACATTACTGAGTCGAAACTTTATCTGCCATGTAGTTGCCTGATAGGAAGCCTGCCCATGCTTCCTGCAGTAGAGTGGAGGTAGAAGAAGTCTAGCAAGTGAGCTCAACATGCCTTGGGAGAACAGAGATCAGAGGAAGTAAACGAACCTGGTAACGTGTGCGTAGAACCAGTCTTTCTTGTAGTCGCTGACGCCAACTGTATACATCAGATCTTGTTCAGGATACAGATCTGCGTAGCTCTCCCACAAACCGTACTGCCTAAACCTGTGATGAAGAAGAACAACAACCAGGGAATTTAGGTGAATGAAGTGCTGCAACCTCAAATGCAGTGAAATCGAGAACCCTCAGATCTGTTCTACCTATCAGGATGATTCACATAGAGTCTGTTGACGTAGTAAGGATAAGGATCTGGGACGAAGAACTCCGCAGCGGAGCGATCAGGAATGCCAATCTCCCACATGGTTGGCCCATCTCTTGGTGGTCTATATACAAGGTTACCCAGATCGATGTGATTTCCTGCCCAGATTAGCACCATCAGATTCAAGAAATTGACATTGTAGAAGAACAAGAATAGCACAACACATCACATACTAACCGGAGGTTACGGTTATGTTTACACTAGATTTGTAGTCCCCAATAAAACCAGGAACCCATGCATAAAGGTTGTACACTCCAGTTCTGACGTTCTTGATGAAGAACATTCCCTTAGCATCTGCTCTTACCCAGAACTGGTATCCCTGCAACACGTCATGGTGATCATTTTTAGCTCGAATTATGACAAGAACTTGCTTGAACATGATCAATAGGTCCGGAACCTTGCTTTCTCTCTGCCAAGATCCGGCTTCTCCTGGTGAAGCCAAACCAACAAAAGCAGCATTCCCATTTATGTATACCTTACTGATGTGCCTGACACAATAATATATCCTCATCAGTACAGAGATCACTCCACATTATGAGGCACAGTAAAATGCTCGAGGGAACAGAAAAGTGCTGCATACTTGTCTAGAACAAGTAGTCTACCAGAAACAGAGCCTCTCTGCTCGCTCTTGTGGAAGTCCTTTGAAGCAGGAAACATGTACGGCCAGCTTCCCTCTTCAACCAGCGCCTAAATCAAGAACAAGAAAGCTCAGTGTAGATTCTTGTGCTCCGTATCCAGTCTTTGAGTGACAAGGAATTTAAATATGTAAAGAACTCTAAATGAAGGAAAGAAATCGTGTACATTAAGATTTGATTATGATGTAAATGCCTCATATAGTTTGTGGGGGAAGAATGTTAGAGAACACTTTATGCTCCAAGGAAATGACTATCACATACAATAATAATAGTTTTCGATGGGAAAAGAAGCAAGACGGCCTACCTGCTTCTTGGCGTCCTCCCAGAGAAGCTTCGGATCCGATTTCGTCGAAGCAGAATTAAGGTAAATGAACACAGGGCCAAACACCTTCTTCCAGTATTCTCCGTTTCTGACTCTAGGCACAATGTCGTCCCCGGCGTAATGAGAACTCACAAAGGTCTGAAATTTGGGGACAAAGAATTTGTACCAAACAAGTGAACCAATGTCAGTGCATCTTTCTCAAATATTTTGATGCAAATAAGTCTGCAAGGTGAAAGATATTGGAGGCACAAGCATGGTACTCACAGCGAGGGAGGTAGGACCAACATGAGATGTCAGATCCTGCCTCACAGGTCCTCCTGACTTAAACTCATTACTTGGGGTGATCACCCAAAACCCTACGGAAGGATCAGAAGAAATCCATCCATGCACCATACTGTCCTTGTTCTCACTGGAATACTGGTATTTATCATCCACCTATGCAATCATTTGGTAGATTCAGATGCTGCGTGCATGATCATTGCTATTAACCGCATAATAAGAGAATTCAAAAGGAGACTCCTTTCTTACCTCCCCTCTCAAGGCTGGATTAATTGGGTTTGTCAGTCTGACTGCTTCTGGGTAACCCAACTTCTGTGACCTTCCAGCCTCGCGATCTTCTGGCATGGGCATGATTCTTTGTCTGTTGTCTGCAATGGCCATGTAGTGAAACCTGTTTCACAGAAGAAGTGTTAATGAAGAACAAGCTTAGGATCTATATAGCGAACATTACATGGTCAACGTAGAAAATTGCATGAGGAAAGGTGGAGATCATGTACTTGTCCTTTCTAATCTTGAAAGCCACCCTGGTCTCTCCTAGATTGCAGTCGGGCCAGTCTTGAAGGTGTTCATATATGGCGTAGGTGTAGAAGCCTGAGCTGCCTCGCAACATTACAAACCTACAGAATTATAAGCTCAATCTCAATTAGCTAAACTACAAGTATTTGCTTCTTGACAAGCGCAGAATCTGCGGTACAACCTTTTGTCGATGTTTAAAGGCACAAGCTTGCCTCGGTGGGAGGGATCCCATTGTGTTCTGAAAGAGACCTCAGCCTGGTTTGCATCTTGCTGCACTACGTCAAATTCTGTTCCCTGTATTCTGTGAGCCAGTTGAAGTGGTTAGCAGAAGCTAAAAGGTTAGGGGAGGAAGAGAGAGATAAGCAGCGACACTCACCTCTGAAATATGCCAGAATCTCGATCTGATGGATTCCAAACAAGATCCCAATACCTGCGCGTCACCAGTGGATGATAAGTTCGATATGCATTTGAGGGATCAAAAAAGATTAATTGTGGCTATATATTTGCATACCCTCTATTGTCTTCCCTGTTGTTGACTTCCATTACATTATCAAGTCCATGGTATTTGACTCCCGTAATGGAACCTCCGGGCTTCGACAACGTGAGTTGGACGATGCCATTGTCCAACACAACCTGCAAGTCTACTTCTGTCAGACACATCGCTCAGACTACTCCGACCATTGACGAAACAAAAAGGATAGCTTACATATTCGCGTTCGACGTGCACCGTCACGCCGCCGGCGGTGGCGGCGGGACGCAGGTCGTCTGAGAAAGCGAAACTGGTAAGGATTGCACTGCATGCAGTGATGACGGATTAAGAGAGAGGGTATAAGAAACAGTCGATGCAAGTGTGGTGTATCTCTGTTGGCTTCTACTTACACGAAGATGATGCCATGCAAGGCCGTGCGAACGAGAGGCATTGGGAAGCTTAGAATGTTGGCTTTCTATAGGAAATCAAGGATAAAAAAGGAAGAAGATGAGAGAAGAAATGAGGAGTGCTTTAAATGCGTATTATTTTGGATTCATCCGGCAGTATTTATATTAGTTAAAAGGACAGATTATAATTTTTTTAAACAAAAAAGAAATCAATCATAGTTCAACAATCTTCTCGTCGTCATCTATTTATCTAATTAAATTTTTTATCTTTTGTTACATCTAATCTTAACTATTTAAATTAAATTTATTATATCCTCTTAATTTAAACTAGTTATAAGCTCATCTCATTAATTTATTATATACTACGTCAAATTCTGTTCCGAGTATTCTGTAACCCAGTTGAAATGGTAAGCAGAATGTAAAAGGTTAGGGGCGAAGAGAGACATGAGCAGCTACACTCGCATATCAAATATGCCTGAATCTCGACCTGATGGATTCCAAATAAGATCCCAATACCTGAATTACCAGTGGGTGATAGATTCGACATGCATTGAAGGGATAAAAAATGCCATGCAAGCGTGCGAACGAGAGGCATTGGGAAGCTTAGAATGGTGGCTTTCTATAGGAAATTCAAGGATAAAAAAGGAAGAAGATGAGAGAGAAATGAGGAGTGCCTTTAAATGGTATTATTTGGTTCATCCGGCAGTATTTATATTAGTTAAAAGGACCAGATTATAATTTTTTTAAACAAAAAAGAATCAATCATAGTTCACAAAAATCTTCTCGTCGTCATCTATTTATCTTAATCTAAATTTTTTATCTTTTGTTACATCTAATCTTAACTATTTAAATTAAATTTATTATATCCTCTTAATTTAAAATAGTTATAAGCTCAATCTCAATTAATTTTATTATATACTACGTCAAATTCTGTTCCGAGTATTCTGTAACCCAGTTGAAATGGTAAGCAGAATGTAAAAGGTTAGGGGACGAAGAGAGACATGAGCAGCTACACTCGCATATCAAATATGCCTGAATCTCGATCTGATGGATTCCAAATAAGATCCCAATACCTGAATTACCAGTGGGTGATAAGATCGACATGCATTTGAAGGGATAAAAAAACAATTTTTTTTTGCAGCTATATATTATCATACCCTCCACCGTCTTCTTCCTTAACTTCCATTACATTATCAATTCCATGGTATTTGACTCCCGTAACGGAACCTACGGGCTTCGACAACGTGAGTTGGACGATGCGATTGTCCAACACAAGCTGCAAATCCACTTCTGGCAGACACATCGCTCAAACTTCTCCGAACCATTGACGAAACAAAAAGGATATCTTAAATATTCGCGTTCGACGCCAGCGGCCGGACGCAGGTCGTCTGAACCAGTGAAGCTGGTAAGGATTGTCCTTCGTGCAGTGATGACGGATTAAGACAGAGGGTATAAGAAACAGTCGATGCAAGCGTGGTGGATCTCTGCTAGCTGCTACTTATACGAAGATGATGCCACGCAAGGCCGTGCGAGCGAGAGCGATTTAGGAGCTTAGATGGCCACGAGTTGCTGCTATGTGATTGAAGACCGCCCTCGGGCTTTGGATACGTAGCAGCACCGATGGTTTGGGTTTTGGTTGAAGTGTTATGGGCGGCTTGGAAAGATGAAGAAGGAGATGCGTGTTGAACCACGTAGCGGGCGCGGCGAACTTATGATATGCCGCAACGGGCGATCAATTTTATAACGATGAGCAGCTACGCTCAAAACTAAATAGCATCCCAATTTTATCTCTTTCTTATTTTCCTCTTTTGACCTTTTTATTATTGTTTACTAAACTGTTGCGAATATTTTATCCAAAAAAAATTATTAACTTAATTTTAATTTTCATAATCAACTATAGTTAATGTGTCCTAACTTACTTTTTTTTTATATTATCGTGCTTGACATTAAGAAAGAAGTTAGAACCTAATTATTATAGATAATTATCATATCAACTGTGTCCCATTGTACTTCGGAGTAAGGATTTATTTATTTTAGAGCGTAATATCTCTTTTAGAAACTCAAAAATTATTGCTTAAATGACAAAAAAAAGACATGCATGCTCTTGTCATGGAGAATGCCTTGTCTGATTAGGGTGCATCAAATATCATAATGTTTATGCTATAGGTGGATATATTATACACCAAAAGATATTTTACTTAATTAAGATGCTTTAGGTGCTCTGATGTTTATAGCTTAGGCAAATGCATCGTGTTGGAGAAGATTATTTTTTTATTTAGAATGTGTTGAATGCTTTAATGCTTATCTCAAGGTCGGATACATGGTGCATACGAGAGATATTTTCTTGATTATTATACATTGGATGTTTGCCACTATTTCTTAAGCAAATGCATTCATGTCCGAGATGATCATTTGTATGGTTAGGACACATTTCATTTGTATGGTTAGGACACATTTGGCATTTTGATGCTTATGTACTAAGAGATACATCAGGGTATAGGGAGATGCTTTGAGTGCATTGATTAGTTTGATGCTTATTATGTAATATCCCCGATTAATCTCACATCGGGATTGAACAAAATTAAAATTGACTTATAAGGATCTGATGAATGTATTATTATTAATTTTAGTTTAAACATTTTGATCAGTAATTTAGACTAAACAAAAATTGATAGGCCAATTAGCCCCTAACTAAGCTCGAGTCGTGACATATTCGATATTTTACTTAATTGTGGTGCTTTAAGTACTTTGATATTTATGTTATAGTGAAATACCATGAGTAGGAAGATATACGCACAACCTAGGTTGTTTGATTGATTTGATCGAGTACGTCAGATTTTTTTTTTTCCTTATTTTTTGTTCGACAAGAGTGGTCTAATATTTTTCATCTTTTAAGAGTGGATTAAGAATCATTGATCCGATGAGTGGGCCATGCATTTTTAGGCTGACACGAACAAACATTTTTTGCTTGATGAAAGTGGGTTGAACGTTTTTGGCCTAGTGAGAATTGGTGAAATATGTTTAGGTTATGTCATTGATGAAGTCATGAATGAGTGTAAAAGGATGAGGGTCGGCCACTGACGTAGTTCGCTTAGGACTTGTAATAGCCTTGATAGATGGGCTATTTGGAAAAATATTCTTAATAAAGTGGAACTCACTCCTTTCGTAATGGCCCAAAGAATGATATGGAAGCATGAGGAATGTCACTCCCTATCATTTTCTTATAAGGTGTCGGGAAAAACCCAACATATGTGGGCATCATAAGTAGTGTGTACAGTCATTTAAGCCCTAAATACCACATGTTCTCTATCAAAAGATTTTAGAATGGGAAGATGAGAGTTGGAGGAAATATATTTCTTTTGTATCGGTTGGATGAAAAAAAAATGATTATGAAGATTGATTTTATTGAGTTCTTTCTCGAGTCAAATCTTGTGTCTTATATCATCAACATACTTATCCGAATTATGTAAGATAAGACTCATCTCATAGGTCGAGTGTGCCTCGGTTTCATGCTAATGCCAAACTAGATCATTGTTGTCTTTGGGAAGCAGGTGCGACTCTGGATTGTCATTGGCCTAGGGTTTTCTGTGGCGTTCAACACTAGTTCCGACTATGGTGCAGCAAGAACTTCATGATTGACGAGCCATTAGGTCTTATGTTGCTACTAGTTAATTATGGGAGAGGGTGGATGATGGTTTGCATAATCTCAAACACAAAGCTTGCACTTGATGAGTAAGTCCAAGAAGGGTTTCAATAAGTTGATCTGACTGACTTTTTTTCAATATTGTTGCATTTGACATTGAATAAGAAGTATTAACTTGTGAGATGACTTGTTTTGAAGATTCACTTAACATCAATCACTTGGTGGTCTTATAGAAGTATAGTAAACTCCAATATATTATTTTTATTAATAGTATACATTTTCTCATTCATAATTTATCGTTATTTTTTTTCTCTCCAAGCTTCTTTAAAGATTAATGAATTATATCATGCAAATAGATAAAATAAAGAAAACTCATCATTGTTAGTATCAATCCTTGAGTCACATCATATAGCTCCTAAATTATTCTTGTATTTTCTAAATAATATTTATCTTTTCACATTGATTATTATGATTATAATAACATTTAAAAGAGTAGTATCTATATCTTGAAAACATAATGTTGCATTTCAGATCTTTTAGAATTTCTATCATATCCATCGCTTCGACCACATCTTTAATCATAACTAGCTAAAATTTTTTTATCACTTTCATTGTTTTGAAATTCTTAATTGGTCTAATTTCTATCACTTCTTCTTTTTCTATGATCGCTTTCTCTTTAAGATTTTAATTCACTTTTGTCTTTAAGCCCGGTTTGGAGTACTTGCTCTATAGATTTTTCTTCTTTTTTTTTAAGCCTTTGTTTATAAAGTTGAAGAGAACCTATTAGTTATTCTAAAAACATTTCTAAATCTTTAGACTTTTCAATTGTTATAATAATAAAATTAAACTTTGGATCTAGATATCTTAATATTTTTTTATTACTCTTTGATCACTTATTTGTTCATCATTTTATCTCATTTGATGAATAATAAAAGTAATTTTTTAAAAATTATCAAAAATAGATTGAGAAATACCTGTTGTAATTTTTTAAACTTAGCTCATAAAACTTGTAGACGAAGCTTTTTTACCTTGTTCACATAACTGAATGCTTTTTGAAGGATTTCCCAAGCCTCTTTTGAAGTATTTGCTAAGTAATAATCTTGAATATTCTATCATCAAGCTCTTTATAAATCGTGAGTAAAACTTTTTTCTCATTCTTCTTTTTATTTTGGAGTTATTTTCATCAACTCATGTTATAAGTGGTTACTCCTACTTTATTACTTTTACTAATAATTTCTCAAGGTATGGACATATATACTAGATGAAGTACAAGTCTGAAGCCTTTGAGAAATTCAGAGAATATAAGAATGAAGTGGAGAACCAAATTAGAAAGAGTATCAAGATTCTTTGATCAAATTGAGGAGGTGAGTACTTGAGTACAAAGTTCACATAGTTCCTCAAGGACCATGTGATTCTATCCTAATGGATACATCCTTATACATCTCAGCTCAATTATATATCTAAAAGGAGGAATCATGCACTATTAGATATGGTATGGTTCATGATGAGTTTTGCTGACCTACCCATCTCATTCTGAGGTATACCCTGGAGACCGCAGCTTATATTCTGAATAGAGTTTCAATTAAATCGATAGTAACTACATCATATGAGATATGGAAATGGAAGAAGCTCAATCTTAAGGTTGTTAAGATTTGGGGCTGCTTTGCCCATGTTAAAAGACACAACCTCGATAAATCAAAATCGAGAACGACACGGTGCAAGTTCGTGGGATACCCCAAAGTGTGGGCATTATTTCTATTTATAGCCAAAAGAGCAGTGTTCCTTGAGAAGGAACACATTCTTGGCGGAGACAGTGAAAGCATGATAGAGTTGAGCAAGATTGGAGAACCTAGCTCAAGCACCACTCTATAGCCCAAGTCTGTTTAGGTATCTATCACATAATTTTTAACTTTACGTAGATCCAACATAGTATCTCATCCTACTGAGAGATATGTGAGACATATAAGAGGAGAAAATGTTGAGGATATTGATCTTTAGACCTACGAGAAGGCTATTATGAGTATAAACTCCAAGAAGTGGCAAGAAGCCATAAATTATGATATGGATTCAATGTACTCCAATAATGTTTGGAACCTAGTTGATGCACTCATCAGTTGCAAATGGATCTTCAAGAAGAAGATCAGAGTAGATGGAAAGGTAAAGACCTATGAAGCAAGGCTAGTAGCTAAAGGGTATCATCAAAGGCAATGTGTTGACTATAATGAAACCTTCTCACCCATGCTAAAATCCATCCAAATTCTATTGGCTATTGCAACACACTATGATTATGAGATCTGGCAGATGAACATAAAAACTGTATTCCTCAATGACAATCTCGAGAAGGAGGTGTATATGATATAGCTTGAGGAATTCATGTTCAAGGACTGCCCAGATAAGATACGTATGTTGCTTAGGTCCATTTATGGACTAAAGCAAACTTTCCAAAGTTAGAACATAAAATTTGATGAGGCAATCAGATCTTAGGACTTTGTTAAGAATAAAAATGAGCCTTGTGTGTATAGGAAGGTAAGTGTGAGCACTATTATCTTCTTGGTGTTATATGTGGATGACATCATGATCATTGGAAATGATGTAGGAATAGTATCCATAGTAAAGACTTAGTTATCTAAACACTTCTCCATTGAGGACTTATGGGAAGCATCATATATCTTGGGGATTCAGATCTATAGAGATAGATCTAAGATAATGCTTGGCATATCTCAGTCCAGGTACATAGACACCATTGTTAAAAAGTTTGACATGAAAATTTTCAAGAGTGGTCTCATACTAATGAGATATGAGATATTACTTTCTATGAGTATGTCCCCAAAGACTCCTAAAGAAAGGACGAACATGGATAGGATACCCTATGTCTCAGCGATAGGGTTTATCATGTATGTCATGCTATGTACTAGGCCTGATATAACGCATGCTTTGAGTGTCACGAGCAGGTATCAGGTGGATTCAGGCTCAGAGCACTAGAAAGCAGTAAAGTGTATCCTTAAGTACTTGAGAAGGACTAAGGATCGTTTACTAGTATATGAAGGTAGTAGTCTCAAGGTTGAAGGCTACACAAACTCGAGTTTTCAGTCCAATGTCAATGATAGCAAGTCAAATTCGGGATATGTGTATATCATGAATGGAGGAGCAATGTGCTGAAAGAGTTTCAAATAAGATACTACTACTAACTCGACCATAAAGACGGAGAATATTACTACAGTAGAGACAGCAAAGGAGAGAGTCTGGATGAAGAAATTCATCACAGATCTGAGAGTCGTGTCAAGCAATGAGGAGTTGATTCTCTTATACATTGAAATGCTTATGAAAGAATTTAAAATTTTTTTAAAAAATTTATACTGCCATAAATACTTTATCGGGTGCTTATTATCCTACTTCTCGTATATTTTTAATTATTTTTATTAATATTGCTCTTAATTTAGAACAATATCAACATGATTATGATTTAAATATGACTACCATGACAATGAAATCAAGATAGACTAATTATTTTCTTGAAATTTTATCAAACTAAGGCCTGGGCTAGTTGGTAAGGTGCGGATCGGGTGAAACCTTCGTTGAACTTATCAGCCTAACATTCGCCTGATCACAACTAGTCGAGTGGGTTTGGATATTTATCGAAAAGAATACCAACCAATTAAGGGAAAGAGGCTTGAAATGGTGAAAACATAAAAGTATTTATGTTATTAATATTAATATAAAAGTGATACGACTATAATTGACAAGCAATCATAGTCTCTTCCCTACGTTTCAGTGTCTGAGAAGAACATAACTCTATTAATTTTCATCTTCAATTTCTCAAAATATTCATGCAACTCGATGACATCGATCTAAGAATATGGTTTGATAGAATCAAATTTTCAATGATCATGACATAATCTAAATTAAGCAACATCATCCGTGCTTGCGACAGTGCCTGCGGGAGCTTCCATTCGGATGTAATCGTACATGACTCCATTAAAAGGGCTTTGGCCTCGCGTCTGGGTTAAGAAGATGATGTTGTCGCCTCCAAGAAGCCAACTGCTCTCCACATCGATGCTGAACAACCAGTACAACCCATGGATTCCGTGTCGGGCGATCGAGTTTTCTCTCCCAATTAGCCCTGTCGTGAAGTGTGCAGGCTGCACTCTTGGGTTGTTGAATCGAACCTTCAAATCCAACAAGAACACTCATGCCATCAACAACAAGAAGCAGAAGGAGGAGGAGGAAGAGAGGATTCAGACATACTTGTAGCTCAGATAGCTGGGAAGCCGCAAGCGCCACTCGAAGCTTGTAAGGTCCATTCCGACGCACACTACCGAGTCGAAACCTTATCTGCCATGTAGTTGCCTGATAGGAACCCTGCCCATCCTTCCTGCAAGAAACGTAGAAGAACTCAAAAAAATGAATTCAACGTATCTTCACAGATGGGAGATCAGAGGAAGTAAACGAACCTGGTGACTTGTGCGTAGAACCAGTCTTTCCTGTAGTTACTGACACCAATTGTATAGATCAGATCTCCATCAGGATACAGATCTGCGTATCTCTCCCACAACCCATACTGCCTGAACCTGTGATGGAGAAGAAGAACACCAAGGGATTTAGGGGAATGAAGTGCTGCAACCTCAAATGCAGGGAAATCAAAGAACCCTCAGATTTGTGCAACCTATCAGAATGATCCACATAGAGTCTGTTGATATATTTAGGATCAGGATCTGGGACGAAGAACTCCGCGGCGGAGCGATCGGGAATGCCGATCTCCCACAAGGTTGGCCCATCTCTTGGAGGATTATACACAAGGTTACCCAGATCGATGTGATTTCCTGCTCAGATTAGCATCATCAGATTCAAGAAATTGACATTGTAGAAGAACAAGATTAGCACAACAAACATATCATACTTACCTGACGTTACGGTTATGTTTACACTAGATTTGTAGTCCCCAATAAAACCAGGAACCCATGCATAAAGGTTGTACACTCCAGTTCTGACGTTCTTGATGAAGAAGTTGCCTTCAACGTCTGCTCTTACCCAGAATTGGTATCCCTGCAACACGTCATGGTGATTATGTTTAGCTCGAATTATGACAAGAACTTGCTTGAACATGATCAATAGGTAGGAACCTTGCTTTCTCTCTGCCAAGATCCTGCTTCTCCTGGTGAAGCCAAACCAACAAAAGCAGCATTCCCATTTATGTATTCCTTACTGATGTTCCTGACACAATAATATATCCTCATCGGAACTGCGATCACTCCACATTATGAGGCACAGTAAAATGCTCGAGGAAACAGAAAAGTGCAACATACTTGTCTAGAACACGTAGTCTACCAGAAACAGAGCCTCTCTTCTCGCTCTTGTGGAAGTCCTCTGAAGCAGGAAACTCGTACGGCCACTTCTCCACTTCAACCTGCATCTGAATCAAGAACAAGAAAGCTCAGTGTAGAGTCTCGTGCAAGTGTCTCAGGGTTGACAAGTAGAAGGAATTCAAGTATGGAAAGACTACCACATAGAATATAGTTTTCGATGGGAAAAGAAGCAAGAAAGCTTACCTGCTTCTTGGCGTCTCCCCAGAGAAGCTTTGGATCCGATTTGTCCGGAGCAGAATTAAGATATATGAACACAGGGCCAAACACCTTCTTCCAGTATTCTCCGTTCCTGAATTTAGGCACAGTGTCCACCCCGGAGTAATGAGAGCTCACGAACATCTAAAATTTGGGAAGAAAGGATTCGTATCAAACAAATGAATCTGGCTTGGGAGGAAGATGGAAGATCTTGCAGGTGATTGAGGCACTTACGGCAAGGGCGGTAGGACCAACGTGAGATGTCAGATCCTGCTTCACAGGCCCTCCTGACTTAAACTCAATACTTGGGGTGATCACCCAAAACCCTACGGAAGGATCAGAAGAAATCCATCCATGCACCATACTGTCCTTGTTGTCACTGGAATACTGGTATTTGTCATCCACCTATGCAATTATTTGGCAGATTCAGATGCTGCATGGTCACTCTATGAACTGCGTAAATGGAAGCATTCAAATGTAGACCTCTGTTTACCTCCCCTCTCAAGGCTGCATTGATTGGATCAGTGAGTCGGACTGCTTCAGGGTATGCTAACTTTTCTGACCTTCCTTCCCCGCGATCATCAGGCATCGGCATGATTCTTTGCCTGTTGTCTGCAATGGCCATGTAGTGAAACCTGTTTCGGAGAAGAAGTGTTTCTGAGGAAGCTAGTAACACAAGAAAAGAACAAGCTTAAGATCTACATCATGAACATTAAATGGTCAAGAAGAAAATTGCATGAAGAAAGGTGGAGATCATCTACTTGTCCTTTCTAAGCTTGAAAACCACCCTGGTCTCTCCAAGATTGACGTCGGGCAAGCCTTGTAGGTGTTCATATATGGCGTAGGTGTAGAAGCCTGAGCTGCCTCGCAACATTACAAACCTACAGAATGATAAGCTCAATCTCAATTATCTAGCGTACAAGTATTTGCTTCTCGTCAAGCGCAGAATCTGCGGTGCGACCTTCTGTCGATGTTTAAAGGCACAAGCTTGCCTCGGTGGGAGGGATCCCATTGTGTTCTGAAAGAGACCTCAACATGGTTTGCATCTCGCTGCACTACTTCAAATTCTGTTCCGTATACTCTGTAAGCCAGTTGAAATGGTAAGCAGAAGCTAAAAGGTTAGGGGAGTTAAAGAGAGATGAGCAACTGCACTCACTTCTGATATATGCCAGAATCTCGATCTGATGGATTCCAAACAAGATCCCAATACCTGCGCATCACCAGTGGATGATAAGATCGATATGCATTTGAGGGATCGAAAAAGATTAATTGCAGATATATATATATATATATTAGCATACCCTCTATGGTCTTCTTTTTCGATAACTTCCATTACATTATCAACTCCATGGTATTGGACTCCCGTAATGGAACCTTCGGGCTTCGACAACGTGAGTTGGACAATGCCATTGTCCAACACAACCTGCAAATCCACTTCTGTCACACACATCACTCAAACTACTCCAAACCATTGACGAAACAAAAAAGGATAGCTTACATTTTCGCCTTCGACGTGCACCGTCACATCAGCGGCGCCGGCGGTCGGTCGCAGGTCGTTTAAGCAAGCGAAGATGGTAAAAGTTGCACTGCATGCAGCGGTGACGGATTAAGAGAGAGGGCATAAGAAACAGTCGATGCAAGTGTGGTGTATATCTGCTAGCTTTCTACTTACAGGAAGATGATGCCATGCAAGGCCGTGCGAGCGAGAGCCATTTGGGAGCTTAGATGCCCACGAGCGGCTGCCACGTGAGTGAAGACGCCCGTCGGGCTTTGGATGGGTAGCAGCACCGATGGTTTGGGTTTTGGTTTAAGTATTATGGGCGGTTTGAAACGATTAAAAAGGAGATGCGTATTGATATTATGCAATGGGCGATCAATTTTATAACGATGAGATGAGCAGCTAAACTCAATTTTATGAGATGCGTGGTGATGAACCACGTAGCATCCCAAATTTATCTCTTTCTTATCTTACTCTCTCGATCTTTTTTATTATTATTGTTTACCAAACTGCTGCGAATATTTTTTTTAACTTATTTTTTTTAATATTATTGTGCTTGACGTTAAGAAAGAAGTTTAAACCTGATTATTATTATTATTATTATATATATATTTGTCAATTGTGTCCCATTGCACTTCGGAATAAGGATTTATCTATTTTGAGGGATAAATATCCCTTTCAGAAACTCAAAAATTGTTGCTTAAATTTATCGGATTAGAGCGAATTAGACACTTTAATGTTTATGTTATAGGTGGACTCATCGAACGCCAACAGATGTTTGTCTAATTGAGACATTTCAGGTACTCTATACTTATGGCTTAGGTGAATGCATCATGTATGAGGAGATTATTTTCCTATTTAGGATGCATTGAATACCTTCATGCTTATCTCAAGGTTAGATATATGGTGTGTGGGAGAGAGATATTTTGCTTGATTATTATACATTTGAAGTTTGGTGCTTTTTTTTTTTTTAAAGTATATGCATCGTGTACGTGTATGAGATGATGATTCGTATGGTTAAGACACATATGGCATTTTGATGCCTTTGTGCTGGGAGATGCATTGGGCATAGGGGGATGCTTTGAGTGCATTAAGTGCTTTGATATTTATGTTATAGGGAATGAATGTATCATGAATAGAAAATTTCTATGCTTAGTTAGGGTGCGCTAATTTCTTCACACATTTAGGTTGTTTATTGATTTGATCGAGGAGGTCAAACATTCTTTCTTTCCTCTAACAATGTGAGTTTAAAAGCATATTTTGTTCGACAATGGTGGTATAATATTTTTCATCATATAAGGGTGGGTTAGAAATCTTTGATCCGACATGTAGGCAGGCCATGCATTTTTAGGCCAACAAGATCAGAGATCTTTTGCTTGCGAGAATGGATTAAACATTTTTGGCCAAATGAGAATGGGTGAAACATTTTAGTCGGCCACTTTGCAATATGGGTGTATCACTCCCTATCATTTTCTTATAAGGTGGTGGGAAAAACCCAACGTATGTGGGCATCATAAGTAGTGTATAAAGTCATTTAAGCCATAAATGTCACATGCTGTACGTGATAGGTGCTTCCGTCAAAAGTTTTTAGAATGTGAAGATGAGTGTTGGGGGAATATATATTGTTTTTGTATCAGTTGGGTGAAAGATTACTAGTTCTGGAGATCGATTTGTAGAGTTCTTTCTCGAGTCAGATCTTATTTCTCATATCATCAACATACTTGTCTATCTCTTGTAGAAGTTTATGTAAGAATTCATCTCATAGGTTGAGTATGCCTCAAGTTCATGTTGATGCCAAACTAGATCATTGTCCTCTTTGGGAAGTAGTTGCAACTCTCTGGATTGTCATTGGCATTACCTACGGCTCTCCATAGTGTTCAATAATAGTTCCGATATGGTGCAGCAAGAACCTTACACATCACGATTGATGAGCCATTAGGTTTTATGTTGCTACTAGTTAATTATGGGTCACGGTGGATGATTGTTAGCATAATCTCAAACGGAGATTGCACTTGGTAAGTCCAAGGAGGGTCTCACTAAGTTGGTCTAACCTACTTATTTTTTCTAATATTGTTGAATTTGATGTTGAATAAAATGTAACATCTCGATTAGTTCCACATCGAAAATGGACAAGATTAAGATTGACTTATAAGGATCTGATGAATATATTATTATCATTTTCAGTTTAAGTATTTTGGTCAGTGGTTTAGATTAAAAGAAATTGATAGACCAATTAGCCCATCAGACCCGAGCCATGATATTTGAGTATTTGTGATGAGAAAGTAATTAAAGAAATCATGTTTTATAGCATTTATTCTACAATCATCATCAATCATGAAAAATTAAGTGCTTTAATAAAGGAATATTTTATTTAAATATCATGCTGATTTAGCAATCACATGTATTATAATTGTATATTATTTTTAGCAATCACATGTGTTATAATTGTATTATATTGTATATTATTTTAGCAATCACATGTGTTATAATTGTATATTATTTTCTCCCTATTGCAATTTGGGGTAGAGGTTTATCTCTACTGGAGTGGAGTACAACGTATATGCTAAAAACTCAATAGTTGTTATCTGTATTAAAAATGGATATAGTATACTCTCGATGTTTTCATCCAAGATGAATGCATAGGATATAGGGGATGTTTTGCTAAGTTAAGATGCATTGTATATCTTGATATTTTTATCTTGGATGGATGTATCATGTGTAAGAAGATATTTACTTAATTGGAGAGCATTAGATGCTTTGATGCTCATATAAGATGTTTTGTTCGATTATAGTGTATCAAATCTTTTGATACTTAAGTTTTATAGATATATAGAAGATGCTTTGCTTAGTTAGAGTGTATCAAGTGCTTTGATGATTATATCCTAAAGAGATATAGCATGTGAAGTGAGGTGCTTCCTTAATGAATACATCATATACGATGAGATGCTTTGTCGATATATTAGATGGTTTAATATTTATACCATGGAAACATATCATACTTGGTAAAATACTTTACCCGATTAGGAAACATTAGACACATTGGTCCCTTTAGTGGTTTGATTGATTTGACTAAATATGTTATGTATTTTCTTAAGATAAGAGTGGGTTAGCAAAAATTTTGTCAGATGAGAGTGGTTGACCATTTTTTGGTGTTACAATTGTATTGGGTATTTTTGACTTAACGAAATTTGATGAGAAGGCTATGCATTATTAAGCTGATGTCGGTGGTTTAGACAATTTTTTTTTTCTGATAAGAATAGTAAGATGTTTTTGGCCCAACAAGGAAGCCTTCTATATATTCATATTATTAATATGTAAAAGTAAGAGGTATTCTAGTGGTAAAAAACAACAAGGGTAGAACATTTTTAGGTCGTCAAGTGTCAAAAACACCCTAGTTTTGAGCTACTGGAGAGCATTGTTGGTGATAGTTTGAGCATAGCTTGGTTCAAATTAGAATCGAATTGGCTCAACGATTCGTTGGTTTCAAACCGAATTAGAATCATCTCTAATGGTTCAGAAATCGAAATCGACGATTTCAATTAAAATCTTTAGTTTTATGATTTAAAAAAATTAAAAATGAACTAGTTGACATCGGGCTTGATCGATCGTTGGGGCTCAAATGATTGACTAGATAGTAAAATAGTTGACCCGACGACTAAAGGGCAAATGACCGATTTATCCCTCACAATAATCATATAACAAATATTTTCAAGGGTATTTTAATTATTTTATTAAAAAATATATAAAAAGATAAAATTATCCCTTCCAATATCTTAATATCATCTAGTTTTAGGGAAATTTTAGAAATGAAAAATCTCATAATCCTATAAATACCCCTTCAAACCTCTCGTTCTTCTTCGCACATTTGATTAAGCATTAACGATATACTGTTTGGCTCTCATATTCTCTCTAATCACTCTTTTAAGCTCTCTCCCTAAAGCCATCACGTATTAACATTGAGTCCAAGTTAGAAGAATTTGATACGATAGTCAAAGTAAAGTCAAATATCTTTAAATTATATTTCAAGAAGGATTGAAGTACCGATGACTCCTATGTCATTGGTAACTATCGTGTTTAGATTTTCAAATTGAAAGAGAGAGAATGATACGTAAAAGAAATATTCAATATGGAAAAAAGCCAAACACAAATTTTAAATACCTCACTGGTCTCATTTTTCATTAATTTGTTGCAAAAACTCATGAAGCATTAGCTAGATTAATTTTTATTGAATATTTATCTTTCATGTACCTCAAGAACTACACCTATTCGCACTAATGTTTTTATTTGTGCTGATATTTAGAGCGATCACCGGTAAATGCAGTCTTATATTGATATCACATCACATTACCATGCAAAAATAAATTATTATCTTTAGAGTTTTTGATGAACGATATATTAATATTTATAGAATAACAAAATCTATCTATCAGTTACTTATAATATCTTTTGAGTATAAATAATTATAATATACTTTATTTGGTACTTATTATCCTAATTCTCATATATTTTTAATTATTTTTATTAATATTGGTGGTAATTTAGAATAATATCAACATAAATATGAATTAAATATGACTATCATGAGAATGAAATCAAGATAGACAAATTATTTTCTTGAAATTTCATCAATTTATCTAAAAGTCTGTGTTTTTCATCCTCATACTAAATAGATGGTTTAAGTGATCATTTTAGTATTTATTATGAAAGTTTAATAATAGTAGTTGATATTGGTGATAAAATGAGGGAAATAAAAAACTGATCATTAAATTATATAGGCTATTACAGTAGACAATAAATTATCTACGGATTAAATTAGCAAGAGTAATAAAATCTGTATGAGAGAGAAATTATTATTATAAAAATAAAAATAAGGAGATTATCCTCCTAACTTAATATTTATATAACAACTTATTTTGAGTTTTATGACAACACTACAGTTATAGAATTTCTCATTTTTGAATACAATAACCTTTCTCATGTTAGCAATAATTGTAAGGTAAATATTACTAACTTCGACATCGATGGTTACGTGACTAAAGCTGTGAAACTAAATCAAGAGATCATCTACGAAAAAAATGATTATCTATTCGACATATCAACCGAAGGGATGATCAGAACATCCAATACCACCAAAAACGATTAAAAATTTTATAATTTTACTTTTTTTATATCAATATTATTTTAATGTCATTATACTTACTATAGTTATACATCTGGTCTTCAAATTTTTATAAATAAAAATATGAAATTTTTTATATTTTATTTTTTTAATAAATATAAAAAAATTAACTATTCGAACTAGAACTAGAACTAGAACTAGAACCAATAGTTCTAGTTCCAAGATTGGTCCTGGATGGTTGGGTTTCAGTTTCTGATTTTGAAATATCAAAAATTAAAACTATTGATTTCGAAATCAAAATCGTTCATCTCAAAATTAAGGACTAACAAGGTACGGATCGGACGAAACGTTCCTTGAGCTAGTTGGGCTTGCTATTAATCTGATCACAGCTAGTCGAGTGGGTTTGGATCATCAATCGAAAAGGATAAGGGAGGGAAAGATGCGTGGAATGGTGATAACATAAAAGTATTTATGTTATTAATATTAATATAAAAGTGATACGACTTAATTGACAAGCAATCATAACTGAACGCGTGGTATTCAGTTGCATAGTCTCTTCCCTTCGTTTCCATGTCTGAGAAGAACATAACTCTTCATTTACATCTCCAATTTCTCCAAATATTCATTCTACTCGGTGATATCGATCTAAGTATATGGTTTGATAGAATCAATATTTCAATGAACATAACACAATCTTCATTCAGCAACACCATCTGTGCTTGCAACAGTGTCTGCGGGAGCTTCCATTCGGATGTAGTCGTACATGACTCCTTGAAAAGGGCTTTGGCACCGCGTCTGTGTTAAGAAGATGATGTTGTCGCCTTCAAGAAGCCAACTGCTCTCCACGTCGATGCTGAACAACCAGTACAACCCATGGATTCCCTGTCGGGCGATCGAGTTGTCTCTCCCAATTAGCCTTGTTGTGAAGTGTGCAGGCTGCACTCTTGGGTTGTTGAATCGAACCTTCAAATCCAACAAGAACACTCATGCCATCAACAACAAGAAGGAGGAGGAGGAGGAAGAGAGGATTCAGACATACCTGTAGCTCGGATAGGTGGGCAGCCGCAAGCGCCAATCGAAGCTTGTAAGGCCCATTCGGATGCACACTATCGAGTCGAAACCTTATCTGCCATGTAGTTGCCTGATGGGAACCCTGCCCATCCTTCCTGCAAGAAACGTAGAAGAACTCAAAAAAATGAATTCAACGTATTTTCATAGATGAGAGATCAGAGGAAGTAAACGAACCTGGTAACGTGTGCGTAGAACCAGTCATTCCTGTAGTCACTGACACCAATTGTATAGATCAGATCTCCATCAGGATACAGATCTGCGTATCTCTCCCACAACCCATACTGCCTGAACCTGTGATGAAGAAGAAGGAACAGCAAGGAATTTAGGTGAATGAAGCGCTGCAACCTCAAATGCAGTGAAATCAAAGAACCCTCAGATTTGTGCAACCTATCAGAATGATCCACATAGAGTCTGTTGGTATGTTTAGGGTCAGGATCTGGGACGAAGAACTCCGCGGCGGAGCGATCGGGAATGCCGATCTCCCACAAGGTTGGCCCATCTCTTGGTGGCCTATATTCAAGGTTACCCAGATTGATGTGATTTCCTGCTCAGATTAATATCATCAGATTCATGAAATTGACAGAGTAGAAGAAGAAGAATAGCACAACAAACATATCATACTTACCTGACGTTACGGTTATGTTTACACTAGATTTGTAGTCCCCAATAAAACCAGGAACCCATGCATAAAGGTTGTACACTCCAGTTCTGACGTTCTTGATGAAGAAGTTGCCGTTGACGTCTGCTCTCACCCAGAACTGGTATCCCTGCAACACATGATGGTGATCATTTTTAGCTCGGATCATGACAGGAACTTGCTTGAGCATTATCAATAGGTCCGGAACCTTGCTTTCTCTCTGCCAAGATCCGGCTTCTCCTGGTGAAGCCAAACCAACAAAAGCAGAATTCCCATTTATGTATTCCTTACTGATGTGCCTGACACAATAATATATCCTCATCAGAACAGAGATCACTCCACAACAGTAAAATGCTCGAGGAAACAGAAAAGTGCTACATACTTGTCTAGAACAAATAGTCTACCAGAAACAGAGCCTCTCTGCTCGCTCTTGTGGAAGTCCTCTGAAGCAGGAAACTCGTACGGCCACTTCTCCACTTCAACCTGCATCTGAATCAAGAACAAGAAAGCTCAGTGTAGAGTCTCGTGCATGTGTCTCAGGGCTGACAAGCAGAAGGAATTCAAAGTACGGAATGGCTACCACATAGAATATAGTTTTCGATGGGAAAAGAAGCAAGATGGCCTACCTGCTTCTGGGCGTCTTCCCAGAGAAGCTTTGGATCCGATTTCTCCGATGCAGAATTAAGGTATATGAACACAGGGCCAAACACCTTCTTCCAGTATTCTCCGTTCCTGAATTTAGGCACAGTGTCCACCCCGGAGTAATGAGAGCTCACGAACATCTAAAATTTGGGAAGAAAGGATTCGTATCAAACAAATGAATCTGTCTTCGGAGGAAGATGAACGATCTTGTAGGTGATTGAGGCACTTACAGAAAGGGCGGTAGGTCCAACATGAGATGTTAGATCCTGCTTGAGAGGCCCTCCTGTCTTAAACTCGTTACTTGGGGTGATTAGCCAAAACCCAATGGGAGGATCAGAAGAAATCCATCCATGCACCATACTGTCCTTGTTCTCACTGGAGTACTGGTATTTGTCATCCACCTATGCAATTGTTTGGCAGATTCAGATGCTGCGTGATCACTCTATGAACTGCGTAAATGGAAGCATTCAAATGTAGACCTCTGTTTACCTCCCCTCTCAAGGCTGCATTGGTTGGATCAGTGAGTCGGACTGCTTCAGGGTATCCTAACTTGTGTGACCTTCCGTCCCTGCGATCATCAGGCATTGGCATGATTCTTTGCCTGTTGTCTGCAATGGCCATGTAGTGAAACCTGTTTCACAGAAGAAGTGTTTATGAAGAACAAGCTTAGGATCTACATAGCGAACATTACATGGTCAAAGTAGAAAATTGCATGAAGAAAAGTGGAGATCATCTACTTGTCCTTTCTAAGTTTGAAAACCACCCTGGTCTCTCCTAGATTGAAGTCGGGCCAGCCTTGAAGGTGTTCATATATGGCGTAGGTGTAGAAGCCTGAGCTGCCTCGCAACATTACAAACCTACAGAATTATAAGCTCAATCTCAATTATTTAGCCGACAAGTATTTGCTTATTGACAAGCGCAGAATTTGCGGTGCAACCTTTTGTCGATGTTTAAAGGCACGAGCTTGCCTCGGTGTGAGGGATCCCATTTTGTTCTGAAAGAGACCTCAACCTGGTTTGCATCTTGCTGCACTACGTCAAATTCTGTTCCGAGTATTCTGTAACCCAATTGAAATGGTAAGCAGAAGCTAAAAGGTTAGGGGAGGAAGAGAGAGATGAGCAGCTACGCTCACTTCTGAAATATGCCAGAATCTCGATCTGATGGATTCCAAACAAGATCCCAATACCTGCGCATCACCAGTGGATGATAAGATCGATATGCATTTGAGGGATCAAAAAAAGATTAATTGCAGCTATATATTAATTAGCATACCCTCTACCCTCTTCTTTTTCCTTAACTTCCGTTGCATTATCAAGTCCATGGTATCTGACTCCCGTAATGGAACCTCCGGGCTTCGACAACGTGAGTTGGACGATGCCATTGTCCAACAAAACCTCCAATTCCACTTCTGTCAGACACATCGCTCAAACTACTCCGAACCATTGACGATACAAAATGGATAGCTTACATGTTGGCGTTCCACGCGCACCGTCACATCGGCGGCAAATGAAGTTGGTAAGGATTGCACTGCATGCAGTGGTGACGGATTAAGAGAGGGTATAAGGAAACAGCTGGTGCAAGTATGGTGCATCTCTGTTAGCTTCTACTCACATGAAGATGATGCCATGCAAGGCCGTGCGAGCGAGAGGCGTTTGTGAGCTTAGCAATATTGCCACGGGCTGCTGCTATCTGTATTCTGTATGCCACGAGTTGGTTGGGTTTGTTTTGGCTCGCGGTCAAAGATGAAGACGGAGGGAGGTGGGTGCCATATGAATCACGTAGCTTTCATGCGACAATTGGGTGTATGTTATGACATTCCAATTTTATCTCTTTCTTTTTTTCGTCTTTTTCACCTGTTTATTTTTATGTACTATATATATACTACTGCCAATATTTTTTAGAAAAACTATGGTACTTGAAAACTTCAGGAAGGAGTCAGAATCCGATTGGTTGCAAATAATTATTGTATATTTATCCATTTCAAAGTAAAATGCCAGTCTCAAAAACTCGACACCTATTGACTGCTAAAAAATGGATAGGATGACTTTATCTAAGATGAATGCAACCGAAGGAAGGAGGATTAGAATGAATCAAGCATCTCGATTCTTATGTTCTGGATGGATGCATCGAAGATGTTTTATTTGATTAGGATATATTAGCTTATATAGATATATCATATATGAGTAATTCTTTGATTGAGTAAATTAAATCGAATGCTTTATTGCTTTCATTCTAATTAGAGATATCTTGCATAATGAAAATGTTTTATTTGATTATAGCACATCAAATATTTTTAATTCTTATTTAATAGGTGTGCATTCCATGTGTAGGATGATGATTTGTCTAATGAGGATGCATTTAGCATTTTGACGCTTTTGTATTCAGAGATGCTTTGCTTGATATTTATGTTATAGACAATCACACTGCATGCAAGGGGATGATTTGCTCATTAGACGTTTTGATATTTATGTCCTGATGAACACATTATGTATGGGTCGATATTTTTCTTTCTAAAGAGAGTGGGTCAGAGATTCATTGTCGCGTTGTCTAAGACGAGTAGTTTTCTATTTTTTTTATCATATAAGGTTGGATTGAGCTTTTTTTTTCTTTTTTATCCAACAAAAATGAGTCATACACCCATTGGAATAGGTTAAAGAAGTTCTTGGTGGTCTTTTGGCATTCTAACGAGAGAAATGGAGATGACTTTATGTCATTGATGAAGGTATGAATTAAGTATACTTCATGTCGAACATTTTCATGCAGCCATAACTAATGGCTCGTTTATGACTTTTGATGAACTAAAGTTCAAACTTTTTTTTTTGTTTTGCTACCTATCCCAAAGGATGATATGGAGGAAAATACAAGTATCATTTCCGACACCCTATGTAACTTCATGTAAATCATCAACTCCATTGTATTTGACTCCCATAATGAAACCTCTAGGCTTCGACAACGTGAGTTGGATGATGCCATTATTCGTCACAATCTACAAATCCACTATTGTCATACTCAAAAAAGAAAGAAAAAAAGATTATATAATCTTATTTAATTGGATAAATTATATCATAGATCTGATTAGATTCTAAATATAATTAGTCTATGATAATTTTTTTTAGAAGATAACTTAATTTAAAGAGACTCTTCTAATCATTTATCATAGATTTTTTGCTCTTATTTATTTATCTAGATATAACATTTCAGATTATCGATCTATTCTATTTCTCTTTGGTCATTATTTCATTACTAATAATGGTCTATGAAAGATAATAAGAGAGAAGAAGAATAGTTTAATTCATCTCTTAGATCAGGAGTATATCATGCACATCTAATAGTCTTTGATCTATAATTATTTGATTTCAGTTCTTGATATTAAACTTATTCCGCATAATAGTATTATCATAGTTTTTTTTTCTTATAATTGGTATCAAAAATCAAAATAACTTAGATCATAAAAGAATTTTAGCCCTATTTATGTGATTAGATTTGTTCATCGTTTGAATTATTCTTTTAATTTTAAATTAATATTTTTTTTACTTAATTTATGATATGGGAAGAACCACTACGCTGCCTGATTTTGGTCAGATGACAGATTATTGTGGACGATGTGGCGGCACATCCCGTCAAATAGCTAAGACATCACTTGAGACGTCTCCAATAATATTTAGTTTGGATATCTTCCAATAATAATTGCGATACAGAATTAAATGCGTACACGACAAAAAAAACAGATCTTTCTTAATTTACGTCACGAAATATTCATGAATATGATATCGATCCAATTATTTGGTTTGACAGAAATAATGTCTGAATGAACATGACATAATCTTCATTCAGCAACATGGACTGTGCATGAGACTGTGTCATGCGGGAGCTTCCAATCGGATGTAGTCGTACATGACTCCTTCAAAAGGGCTTTCGGACCGCGTCTGGGTTAAGAAGATGGTGTTGTCGCCTTCAAGAAGCCAACTGCTATCCACATCGATGCTGAACAACCAGTACAACCCATGGATTCCGTGTCGGGCGATCGAGTTGTCTCTCCCAATTACTCCTGTCGTGAAGTGAGCAGGCTGCTGCACTATTGGGTTGTTGAAACGAACCTTCAAATCCAACATGAACACTCATGTCATCACCAAGAACAAGGAGGAGGAGGAGGAGGAGGAGGAAGCGAGGATTCATACATACTTGTATCTCCGATAATACGGCAGATGCAAGTGCCAGTCGAAGCTTGTAAGTTCCATTCCGGTGTACATTATTGAGTGGAAACTTTATCTGCCATGTAGTTGCCTGATAGGAAGCCTGCCCATGCTTCCTAGATAGGGTGGAGGCAGAAGAAGTCAAGCAAGTGAGCTCAACATGTCTTCGGAGAACAGAGATCAGAGGAAGTAAACGAACCTGGTAACGTGTGCGTAGAACCAGTCTTTCTTGTAGTCGCTGACGCCGACTGTGTACATCAGATCTTGATCAGGATACAGATCTGCGTATCTCTCCCACAACCCGTACTGCCTAAACCTGTGATGAAGAAGAACAACAACCAGGGAATTTAGGTGAATGAAGTGCTGCAACCTCAAATGCAGTGAAATCAGGAACCCTTAGATCTGTTCTACCTATCGGGATGATTCACATAGAGTCTGTTGATGTAGTAAGGATAAGGATCTGGGACGAAGAACTCTGCGGCGGAGCGATCGGGAATGCCGATCTCCCACAAGGTTGGCCCATCTCTTGGAGGATTATACACAAGGTTACCCAGATCGATGTGATTTCCTGCTCAGATTAGCATCATCAGATTCAAGAAATTGACGTTGTAGAAGAACAAGAATAGCACAACACATCACATACTAACCGGAGGTTACGGTTATGTTTACACTAGATTTGTAGTCCCCAATAAAACCAGGAACCCATGCATAAAGGTTGTACACTCCAGTTCTGACGTTCTTGATGAAGAAGTTGCCGTTGACGTCTGCTCTTACCCAGAATTGGTATCCCTGCAACACGTCATGGTGATTATGTTTAGCTCGAATTATGACAAGAACTTGCTTGAACATGATCAATAGGTAGGAACCTTGCTTTCTCTCTGCCAACATCCTGCTTCTCCTGGTGAAGCCAAACCAACAAAAGCAGCACTCCCATTTACGTAATCGTTATTGGCGGGCCTGACAGAGTAATGTATCCTCATCAGAACAGATATCGTTCTACATCACGAGACACAGAACATGACTGAGAAATCAGACAAGTGTTACATACTCGTCTACAACAAGTAGTCTCCCGGAAACAGAGCCTCTTTGCTCGCTCTTTTGGAAGTCCATTGAAGCAGGAAATTTGTACGGCCAGCTTCCCTCTTCAACCCGCGCCTAAATCAAGAACAAGAAAGCTCAGTGTAGATTCTTGTGCTCCGTATCCAGTCTTTGAGTGGGAGAAGAATGTTAGAGAACACTTTATGCTCCAAGGAAATCACTATCACATACAGTAATAATAGTTTTCGATGGGAAAAGAAGCAAGACGGCCTACCTGCTTCTTGGCGTCCTCCCAGAGAAGCTTCGGATCCGATTTCGTCGAAGCAGAATTAAGGTAAATGAACACAGGGCCAAACACCTTCTTCCAGTATTCTCCGTTTCTGACTCTAGGCACAATGTCGTCCCCGGCGTAATGAGAACTCACAAAGATCTGAAATTTGGGGACAAAGAATTTGTACCAAACAAGTGAACCCATATTTATCAGTGCATCTTTTCTCTAACATTTTGATGCAAATAAGTCTGCAAGATGAAAGATATTGGAGGCACAAGCATGGTACTCACAGCGAGGGAGGTAGGACCAGCATGTGATGTCAGATCCTGCCTCACAGGTCCTCCTGACTTAAACTCATTACTTGGGGTGATCACCCAAAACCCTACGGAAGGATCAGAAGAAATCCATCCATGCACCATGCTGTCCTTGTTCTCACTGGAATACTGATATTTATCATCCACCTATGCAATCATTCGGTAGATTCAGATGCTGCGTGTTTGATCATTGCTATTAACTGCATGATAAGATAGTTCAAAAGGAGACTCCTTTTTTACCTCCCCTCTCAAGTCTGCATTAATTGGGTTAGTGAGTCTGACTGCTTCTGAGTAACCCAACCTCTGTGACCTTGCGGCCTCGCGATCATCTGGCATGGGCATGATTCTTTGTCTGTTGTCTGCAATGGCCATGTAGTGAAACCTGTTTCACAGAAGAAGTGTTAATGAAGAACAAGCTTAGGATCTACATAGCGAACATTACATGGTCAAAGTAGAAAATTGCACGAGGAAAGGTGGGGATCATGTACTTATCCTTTGTAAGCTTGAAAGCCACCCTGGTCTCTCCTAGATTGAAGTCGGGCCAGCCTTGAAGGTGTTCATATATGGCGTAGGTGTAGAAGCCTGAGCTGCCTCGCAACATCACAAACCTACGGAATTATAAGCTCAATCTCAATTAGCTACCCTACCAGTGTTTGCTTCTTGACAAGCACAGAATCTGCGGTGCAACCTTTTGTCGATGTTTAAAGGCACAAGCTTGCCTCCGTGGGAGGGATCCCATTGTGTTCTGAAAGAGACCTCAACCTGGTTTGCATCTTGCTGCACTACGTCAAATTCTGTTCCGAGTATTCTGTAACCCAATTGAAATGGTAAGCAGAAGCTAAAAGGTTAGGGGAGGAAGAGAGAGATGAGCAGCTACACTCACTTCTGAAATATACCAGAATCTCGATCTGATGGATTCCAAACAAGATCCCAATACCTGCGCATCACCAGTGGATGATAAGATGGATATGCATTTGAGGGATAAAAAAAAGATTAATTTCAGCTATATATTAGCATACCCTCTACCGTCTTCCCTGTTCTTAACTTCCATTACATTATCAAGTCCATGATATTTGACTCCCGTAATGGAACCACCGGGCTTCGACAACGTGAGTTGGACGATGCCATTGTCCAACACTACCTGCAAATCCATTTCTGTCAGACACATCGCTCAAACTACTCCGAACCATTGACGAAACAAAAAGGATAGGTTACGTATTCGAGTTCGACGTGCACCGTCACACCGGCGGCCGGACGCAGGTCGTTGTTTAAATAAAAAAAATAGAAATTGACATTGATCTAAGATGAACACTCCTGATGTAGGGAATGCTTTCTCCGATTAGGGTGCACTAGACATCTTAATGTTTATATTATGGGTGGATGCATTATACGCCCAAAGATGTTTGCATAAATAAGACACTTTAGACATTTTCTCGATAAAATATTATTACTAATGTGAATGCAACATATAGGCAGAGATTATTTTTGAATGCTTTCCTGCTTATCTCAAGGTCAGATATATGGTGCATGGAGGAGATATTTTGCTTGATTATTATACATTTGATGTTTGATGCTTATTTCTTAAAGCAGATATGTGTATAGTGTATAGGCATCATAAGTAGTGCATAGTGTATAAAGTCATTTAAGCCCTAAATGTCACATGCTCTATGTGTTTAGTGCTTCCGTCAAAAGTTTTTATAATGCGATGAAGAGAATTAGGGAAAATATATTTCTTTTGTATTAGTTGGGTGAAAGAAAACCAATTCTAGAGATTGACTTTATTAAGTGCTTTAAGACGAATCTTGTGTCACATATCATCAAGATACTTGTCCATCTCTTATAAAGGTTTATATAAGATAGGACTCTTCTCATGAGTCTGAGTGTGCCTCAGGTTTATCTTTATGTCAAACTAAACTATTGTCATTTTCATAACTGTCACTTTATATTGTTATCGACACTGTGGATCTATAACTCCTTGTAGTGTTCACCATGGTGTAACAAGAACTTTACATTACGATTGATATATTATTTTTTATTAATCGATAATCATAATCAGAATCCAATCAATTTATAAAATATCTTATCCAATTAAATATGATCATATAATCTAACAAATCAACATGCACATGTTGAATTCTATTTAATTGTAGATAATTATATATCATTTTCTTCCTATTGTAACTGGGATAGGGATTTGTCTATAACACAATGCATATGTTAAAAACTCAACAGTTATTGTCTACAATAAAAATGGATATAGCATGCTCTCTATACCTTTATCTAAAATGAATGCATAGGATATAGGAAATGCTTTATCAAGTTAAGATGTGACCTAATGCTTTTGCTGGGTGAATGTACCATGAGATAATTTGTTTGACTAGGGTATATTGGATGCATTAATATATGTATCATAGGAAACACTATATATATATATATATATATATATATATATATATATATATATTAAAACTTTAGAAAGCTTTTATCTAATATGCGAGCACATTATTGTCAGATTCGAAAGTTATAGTAATATCGATATGCAAGGAGAATCAGACTTGTTTTCTCCTTTTTTTCTTATCCTTTACGGGACCACTATAAGTAACGAATTTAAGGAATCAAGAGAGATAAAAAAGATTTATAATATCTGATTCACATGATTAAGGAGATATAAAAGAAGATATGTAATCTCTCAATAATATCATGTATCTCATCTTATCTTATATGTGTATCAATGTATCCACATATTGTGTTACATGTTTAGTCCGTAGGAGATCCTGTATATTTATAGGAGAAAGCAGAGGATTTAGAATAAGTAATTTTGATATTTCCTCTCATCAAAATCATCTTATATATAATCTTACGTTAATTAGATTTCCTTTCTCTCAACTAATAATAGTAATCAGAATCTAATCATTCTTTTACTTGGCCAATTAATTAGTAAAATATATAAAAAATTAAAATCAAAATAAATAAATTTAAAAAATTATTTAATTATATTCTAAAACTTTAAAAATAATATGTTACACGTGCGTGCAAATTTTATAAAATAGGATAATAATTTAAATAAATATAATACCATATTAAATCTGAATATTAATATAAGTCATAGCAATTATATCTCATCAATATCATATTTTCTTCTATGTACTACGATACTGTTAATTCTTCTTAATGTAGTTTAAAATGACCTATATAATTTGATTTATCAAGATAATCTAATGAAACCTTTAGGCCTCGACAACGTGAGTTGGACGATACCATTATCCATCACAACCTACAAATCCACTTCTATCGTACTCGGGAAAACAAAAGGATAGATTACATGTTGACCTTCGACGTGCACCTCACAGCAGCGGCCACGGTCGAATGCGAGTCGCTGCGTGAGCAAGCAAAGCTGTTAAGGATTGCATTGCATGCAATGGTGACGGACTAAGCGAAATCAAACCATCGAAATCAAAATAACTTAGATTATAAAAAAATTTTAGATCTTTTTATGGGATTAGATCTATTCATCTTTTAAATTATTATTTTAATCTTAAATTAATATTATTTTTAAATTAATCTACGATATATTATGTTCGATATGTGAATCTATCCTTCCGTGCTCCGTGCACTTCTACTGTCTGGGAGCGATATAACGCGGGAAGAACCATTGACGAAAGTATGCTGCCTGATTTGTCACGGGGCTGTCGTTGATATGATTGTTGTCGGCGTCGGTACTGTAGAGGGTGGCGGCCATCAATTGAGACGCCTCCAATAATAATTAGCGGAGACATCTTCCAATACTTAACTGTGATACAGAATTCAATGGGTACACACCAAAATAACAGATCAGAACATATCTTTCTTAATTTACGTCTCGAAATATTCATGATACTCAATATGATATCGATCCAACTATTTGGTTTGACAGAAATAATATATCTCAATGAACATGGCATAATCTTCATTCAGCAACATGAACTGTATTTGAGACTCTGTCATGCGGGAGCTTCCAATCGGATGTAGTCGTACATGACTCCTTCAAAAGGGCTTTCAGACCGCGTCTGAGTTAAGAAGATGATGTTGTCGCCTTTAAGAAGCCAACTGCTATCCACATCGATGCTGAACAACCAGTACAACCCATGGATTCCGTGTCGGGCGATCGAGTTGTCTCTCCCAATTAGCCCTGTCGTGAAGTGAGGAGGCTGCTGCACTATTGGGTTGTTGAATCGAACCTTCAAATCCAACATGAACACTCGTGTCATCACCAAGAACAAGGAGGAGGAGGAAGCGAGGATTCAGACATACTTGTATCTCAGATAATGCGGCAGATGCAAGTGCCAGTCGAAGCTTGTAAGTTCCACTCCGGCGCACAATATTGAGTCGAAACTTTATCTGCCATGTAGTTGCCTGATAGGAAGCCTGCCCATGCTTCCTGCAGTAGAGTGGAGGTAGAAGAAGTCTAGCAAGTGAGCTCAACATGCCTTGGGAGAACAGAGATCAGAGGAAGTAAACGAACCTGGTAACGTGTGCGTAGAACCAGTCTTTCTTGTAGTCGCTGATGCCAACTGTATACATCAGATCATGATCAGGATACAGATCTGTGTATCTCTCCCACAACCCGTACTGCCTAAACCTGTGATGAAGAAGAAGAACAGCCAGGGGATTTAGGTGAATGAAGTGCTGCACTGAAATCGAGAACCCTCAGATCCGTTCTACCTATCAGGATGATTCACATAGAGTCTGTTGATGTAGCAAGGATAAGGATCTGGGATGAAGAACTCCGCAGCGGATCGATCAGGAATGCCAATCTCCCACAAGGTTGGCCCATCTCTTGGTGGCCTATATTCAAGGTTACCCAGATTGATGTGATTTCCTGCTCAGATTAATATCATCAGATTCATGAAATTGACAGAGTAGAAGAAGAAGAACAGCACAACAAACATATCATACTAACCTGACGTTACGGTTATGTTTACACTAGATTTGTAGTCCCCAATAAATCCAGGAACCCATGCATAAAGGTTGTACACTCCAGTTCTGACGTTCTTGATGAAGAACATTCCCTTAGCATCTGCTCTTACCCAGAACTGGTATCCCTGCAACACGTCATGGTGATCATTTTTAGCTCGAATTATGACAAGAACTTGCTTGAACATGATCAATAGGTCCGGAACCTTGCTTTCTCTCTGCCAAGATCCGGCTTCTCCTGGTGAAGCCAAACCAACAAAAGCAGCATTCCCATTTACGTAATGCTTATTGGCGGTCCTGACAGAATAATGTATCCTATCCTCATCAGAACAGATATCGTTCTACATCACGAGACACAGGATATGCCTAAGAAATTAGACAAATGTTACATACTCGTCTACAACGAATAGTCTACCGGAAACAGAGCCTCTTTGCTCGCTCTTTTGGAAGTCCTTTGATGCAGGAAACTTGTACGGCCAGCTTCCCTCTTCAACCCGCTCCTGAATCAAGAAGAAGAAAGCTCAATGTAGATTCTTGTGCTTCGTATCCATTCTTTGAGTGACAAGGAATTCAAATATGGAAAGAACTCTGTGTGAAGGAAGAAATCGTGTACATTAAGATTTGATTATTCTAGAAATGCCTCGTATAGTTTCTTGGGGAAGAATGTTAGAGAACACTTTATGCTCCAAGGAAATCACTATCACATACAGTAATTATAGTTTTCGATGGGAAAAAAAGCAAGACGGCCTACCTGCTTCTTGGCGTCCTCCCAGAGATGCTTCGGATCTGATTTCGTCGAAGCAGAATTAAGGTAAATGAACACAGGTCCAAACACCTTCTTCCAGTATTCTCCTTTTCTGACTCTAGGCAAAATGTCGTCCCCGGCGTAATGAGAACTCACAAAGGTCTGAAATTTGGGGACAAAGTATTTGCACCAAACAAGTGAACCAATGTCAGTGCATCTTTCTCAAATATTTTGATGCAAATAAGTCTGCAAGGTGAAAGATATTGGAGGCACAAGCATGGTACTCACAGCGAGGGAGGTAGGACCAACATGAGATGTCAGATCCTGCTTCACAGGCCCTCCTGACTTGAACTCAATACTCGGGGTGATCACCCAAAACCCTACGGAAGGATCAGAAGAAATCCATCCATGAACCATACTGTCCTTGTTCTCACTGGAATACTGGTATTTATCATCCACCTATGCAATCATTTGGTAGATTCAGATGCTGCGTGCATGATCATTGATATTAACTGCATGATAAGAGAATTCAAAAGGAGACTCGTTTCTTACCTCCCCTCTCAAGGCTGCATTAATTGGGTTTGTCAGTCTGACTGCTTCTGAGTAACCCAACTTCTGTGACCTTCCGGCCTTGCGATCATCTGGCATGGGCATGGTTCTTTGTCTATTGTCTGCAATGGCCATGTAGTGAAACCTGTTTCACAGAAGTGTTAATGAAGCACCAGCCTAGGATCCACGTAGCCAACGTTACATGGTCAAAGTAGAAAATTGCATGAGGAAAGGTGGAGATCATGCACCTATCCTTTCTAAGCTTGAAAGCCACCCTGGTCTCTCCTAGATTGAAGTCGGGCCAGCCTCGAAGGTGTTCATATATGGCGTAGGTGTAGAAGCCTGAGCTGCCTCGCAACATCACAAACCTACAGAATTATAAGCTCAATCTCAATTAGCCACCCTACTAGTGTTTGCTTCTTGACAAGCACAGAATCTGCGGTGCAACCTTTTGTCGATGTTTAAAGGCACAAGCTTTCCTCCGTGGGAGGGATTCCATTGTGTTCTGAAAGAGACCTCAACCTGGTTTGCATCTTGCTGCACTACGTCAAATTCTGTTCCGAGTATTCTGTAACCCAGTTGAAATGGTAAGCAGAAGCTAAAAGGTTAGGGGAGGAAGAGAGAGATGAGCAGCTACTGTCACATATCAAATATGCCAGAATCTCGATCTGATGGATTCCAAACAACATCCCAATACCTGCATCACCAATGGATGATAAGATCGATATGCATTTGAGTGATCAAAAAAGATTAATTGCAGCTATATATTTGCATACCCTCCACCGTCTTCTTCCTTAACTTCCATTACATTATCAATTCCATGGTATTTGACTCCCGTAACGGAACCTCCGGGCTTCGACAAGGTGAGTCGGATGATGCCATTGTCCAACACAACCTGCAAATCCATTTCTTTCAGACATCGCTCAAACTACTCCGAACCATAGATGAAATAAAAAGTATAGCTTACATATTCGAGTTCGACGTGTATTGTCACACCGTCGGCGCCGGCGACCGGACACAGGTCATCTGAGCAAGCGAAGCTGGTAAGGATTGCACTGCATGTTGGAAAATATAAGAAAGAAAAAGATGAAAATACAATGGAAAAAAATAACAAACACAAGATCAAGAACACTATAGGAAATATATTTAGACTTGAAATGTGTATAAACACTTTTCTAAAAATGATATTTGCATTCTCTTCTCAACAAGATTGCTATAGGTTTGATGCAAATAGTTTTAGTGGATACAACAAACTTCTAGAAGATCTATATTGAGTAAACAATAAAGAATCTTCAAAGAGGAATTATAGAATATCTAATTCAATCACTTAGAGAGTCATAAAGAAAGAAGAAGAATCTAAAAAAATATTATTCATGATTTACTCTCAAATACCTATTTATAGATATTTTCATAAAGCATAATCTTTGAAAAATAACGAAATCATGTTTTCAAATAACTCTTTTGACAAAAAAATCTTTTTTTCTAATTTGAACAATTTATAACACTGCATTCAGTGGGAACGGATTCGGAGAGAGGGTATAAGAAACAGTTGATGCAAGTGTGGTGTATCTCTGCTAGCTTCTACTTACAGGAAGATGATGCCATGCAAGGCCACGCGAGCGAGAGCCATTTAGGAGCCTATATGGCCACGAGTTGCTGCTATGTGAGTGAAGAGCCCCCTCGAGCTTCCGATAGGTCGCAGCACCGATGGTTTGGGTTTTGGTTCAAGTATTATGGGCGGCTTGAAAAGACGAAGAGGGAGATGCACTTATGATATGCTGCAACGGTCGATCAATGTTATAATGATGAACAGCTACACTCAATTTGATGAGATGCGTGATGAACCACGTAGCATCCCAATTTTATCTCTTTCTTATTTTCCTCTCTCGATATTTTTATCATTGTTTACTAAACTGCTGCGAATATTTTATCCAACTTTTTTATTAAATTAATGCTAATTTATAATCAACTATAGTTAATTTGTCCTAACTTATTTTTTTAATATTAGACATTAAGAAAGAAGTTTGAACCCGATTATTATTTTAGAATAAGAATTTATCTATCGGGTTTACGATGAATATCCTGGTTTACGAAATGTCTTGTTCGATTAGGGCACACAACATATCTTAATGTTTATATTGTGAGTAGACGCATTGTACCCCATAAGATGTTTGTCTAATTAAGACACTTTGGGCATTCTGAAGCTTATAGCTAATGTGAATGCATCATGAAAGAGAAGATTATTTTTCTCTTTAGGATACATGGAATGTTTTCATGGCTGGATATATGGTGCCTGCGAGAGATATTTTTGCTTGGTTAATGTACATTTGATGCTTGGTGTTTATTTCTTAAGCAGATGCATCATGTACGAGATGATGATTTGTATGGTGAGGACACAACATTGGGCATTTTGATGCTTCTGTGCTGGGAGATGCATCAGCCATAGAGAGATGCTTTGACTACATTCGATACTTAATGAATACGTCATGCACGAAGATACATTTTGCTAGATTATGATGCATTAATTGTTTTGGTATTTATGTGATATATTTTGCTAGACTATGATGCATTAATTGTTTTGATGTTTATGTTACAGGAAACGTATCATGAGTACGGTGACTCTATGCTTGTTAGTGTGCATTAATTTCTTCACACAACCTAGGTTGTTTGATTGGTTCGATCGAGGAGGACGACAAGAGTAGTCTAATATTTTTCATCTTATAAGAGTGGATTAAGAATCTTTGATCCAACAAGTAGGCCAAACATTTTTATGCCGACCAGATCAAAGATTTTTTGCATGCGGATAGTGGATTAAACATTTTTAGTCGAATGAGACTGGGTGAAATATTTTAAGGTTATGTCATTGACGAAGACATGAAAGAGTATAAAAGGATGAGGGTCGACCACTTTACAAGCGTAGTTGTTGAACATTTTGACATGATTAGTAGGACTATCATAACCCTATTTGAAAATATATTCTTAGGAGCTCAGACTCCTTTGGCAACGGCCCAACGAATGACATAGAAGCATGAGGAATATGGGTGTATCACTCCCTATCATTTCCTTATAAGATGGTGGGAAAAGTCTAGCATACGTGGGCGTCATAAGTAGTATATAAAGTCATTTAAGCCCTAAATACCACATGCTCCATGTGATTGGTGTTTCTACTTGAGTCTTATTCTAATCGAATTTTTCTATAGAACTATTTCTCTCTAAATTCGAATGACCATGACCAAAGATTTGTTTGAATAAAAATACATTGAATATTTCTCTTATGACATCGAGAGTGAATAATCCTCTATCGATACTCAATAGCCCTCGTAAGGTTAGTTGTCACTCTCGATAACCGGTTGTACTAGATCTAGAACTTCCAGACCTATAAGTCTGGTATCAAAGAGTGGATGATCTTCTATTGACGCTTAATAACCCTCAATAGCATTCAATAGCCCTCGTAACTTCCAGACCTATAAGTCTGGTATCGATACTCAATAGCCCTCTTAAGTTGGCAGTCACTCCCAATAACCGACTGTATTAGATCTGAAAATTTCAAACCTATAAATCTGGTATCAAAGAATGGAGTACTTATACAAGACATCCTTGGTGTCTCAAGTCTAAGGACCATATATATCATTGGGACAACGGAATTGTCGTTAGCCTTGGGTCTCACAACCGCTCCCTAGTCAAGGGATGGGCATTTCGGGCCAGAGGTGGTTGGTCGACCAGGGTGGCATCGTGAGGTATAGGGATGAGCGTAGGTTGGATCATCGGTGACGACTATGGAGGAGGAGGAGTCTGCTGAGCTAGCTGGGGTATGAGTGGTGCAATGGTCTACATCATCCCTGCCAATGCTTGCATCTAGTGGGTGAGTTGAGAGACACCTTAATGGAGACGACTAGTTGTCCCGCACCAACCCGCAAGAGCCCGGGGTTATTGAACAAACACCAATAGTGCTCCGATGTCTGAATCGAGGTTTTTTCATCCATATGTGAGAGATTGGGTAGCTGCCACTTAAGGCCAAAGGTGGAGAGGGTGGTGGGTGCCTCGTTGGTAGGGCATTCACTAGGGTTGCTCAGTGGTGGATGCTCTTGCGACATAAGGCCCTCCTTCTGACATCAAAAATATTATAGTCCTTTATGCTATGTCTTGGAAGTTAGTATGGTTTAGTCCAGTCACGATCCTACTAGGGTGTCCACGTGGGTGTCCGAGTAGAGGATGAGAGGATGAGATCAATGCTGACATCTTCTTAGTTGATTCAAGATGGGGCTTTGATTGCCTTTTCGCCTCCTTACATAATAGGTCGATGTCGTAACGAGGATTCTTAACTCCACCTTTCCGGAGCTTAAGTTATTTTTTTTTTAAGGGTATTTTGAGTGTCCGAGATCCGATCCTCTAGCGTCAGCCAAGGGGTCGGTATTTATACCTATCGCTGGGGGCCAGCTATATGCAGATTGTTAATAGTCGTCGATGCTCCGAGTGACCGGTCCATATTCTCTGGATGACGTGGGTCGACCCATACAGTTCTGTGCACAGTGCAGTCTTGCACATTCTCGGGTGGCACGGTTACGACCACACGTCGCTGCGGAGCCCGCTACATAAGTTCAAGGTCATACCATCCGCATGCGCCAAGTTGACACCAAGGTGCCACGTTGGCTGCCACTATTGGGGTGGTACCAGAATATTCCCTATCACGATGGATCTCATTGTGTTCCGAAAGAGACCTCAACCTGGTTTGCATCTTGCTGCATTACTTCAAGTTAGTTGAAATGGTAAGCAAAGGCCGAAAGGTTAGACGAGGAAGAGAGAGATGAGCAGCTACACTCACATATCAAAAATGCCTGAATCTGGATCTTCCAAACAACATCCCAATACCTGCATCACCAGTGGATGATAAGATCGATATGTGTTTGAGGGATCAAAACAGATTAATTGCAGGTATATATTAGCATACCCTCTACCGTCTTCTCTGTTCTTAACTTCCATGAGATTACCAACTTCATGGTGTTTGACTCCCGTAATGGAACCTCGGGGCTTCGACAACGTGAGTTGGACGATGCCATTGTCCATCACAACCTGCAAATCCACTTCCGTCAACACACATCGCTCATCAGACTACTACTAGTATTACTGCATACCGTCAATACCATCAATGATGCCACGCAAGGCCATGCGAGCAAGAGGCATTTGTGAGCTTGCATTGCCACGAGCTGCTGCTATCCGAATGAAGACTCCCACGGGCTCTCGGTCTAAGCGTTATGGGCGTCCTGCAAAGATGAAGACGGAGGTGGGTGCTATATGAATCACGTAGCTTTCGTGTGACAATTCGGCGCACTTATCATATAATGCAACATATGAATCAATTTTCTCTCTTTCGTTTCTATCTTTTTCACCTTTTTTTATTTTTATATACTATATTACTGCCAATATTTTTTAGAAAAACTTTCTTTTATTCTATTAGTGTCAACTTCGATCATTCCCTCGATGATGAGGTGGAGTTGATTTGACCTAAGCAGTCTTTTTCTAATAATATGATACTTGAAAACTTTAACTTAAGGAAGAAGTCGGAATCCGATTGGTTGTAAATGAGTATCGTATGCATATCAATATATCAATTGCCTAACAAAGTGCTTGGAGATAAGAATTGATCCATTTTGTGCAATATCGGTCTCGAAATCTAGTGGATGATCTGAATGACTCTATCTAAGATGGATGCAATAGAGGTACGGAAGCTTTGTTCGATTAAAATGAATCAAGCGTTTTGATTCTTATGCTCTGGATGGATGCATCGGAAGATATATTAGGGTGGATATTTATGGCTTAGGCAGTATCAGATATGAGTAAATTCTTTGATCAAATAAACTGCATCAAATGCTTTAATACTTTCGTTCTGATCCGAGATATCATGCACAGTAAAAATGCTTTGTCTGATTATGGCATATCGAATGCTTTTAATTCTTATTTCTTTTAGTTCTTATTTCCTAACGTGTAGGTAGATGATTTGTCTAAGATGCATCGAGCATTTTGATGCTTTTGTGTTGGGGGATGTATACTATGATACATCGAGCATTTTGATGCTTTTGTGTTGGGGGGATGCATCTTAGGGAGATGCTTTGCTCACTGAGAGTGCATCAAGCACCTTGATATTTATGTTCTAGGCAATCACACTACATGCAAGGCGATGTTTTGCTCACTCAAGGTGCATTAGACGCTTTAATATTTATGTCCTGGAGAACACATCATGCATCGATCAACATTTTTCTTTCCACAGAGAGTGGGTTGGGCATTTTTTGTCTCGCGAGAGTAGTTTTCTATTTTCCCATATAAGATCAGATTGAGCAAACAAAAATGGGCCATACACCCATTGGAGTAGGTTAAAGAATTAAGCATAGAAGGATGCGGGCCTACAACTTCATAATCTTCATTGCTGAACATTTTCTTGTAGCCATAACAAATGGCTCGGATGACTTTTGATGAACTAAAGTTCAAACTTTTTTTTGCTACCTATCCCAAAGAATGGATGATTTGGAGCAACGTAGGAGTACCATTTCCGTTACCTATCGTCATCTATGTAACTTCACGTAAATCATCAACTCCATCGTATTTGACTCCCCTAATGAAACCTCTAGGCTTCGACAACGTGAGTTGGACGATGTCATCTTCCGTCACAACCTACAAATCCACTTCCGACGTACTCAAGAAAGAAAACAAAAGAATAGATTGCATGTTGACCATCGACGTGCACCGTCGCACTGGCATGCAGGTCGCCTGAGGATGTGCTGCATCGTCTGCGCTTGTGCTTTACAAGAAGAAGATGCATACACGGCATCGCGAGCTAGAGGCATTTGTGAGCTTAGATTGCCACGAGCAGCTGCTATCTGCGTGAAGACTCTTCTTCCCTCGGGCTTTGCATAGGAAGCTGCACCGAGTCTTCTTCTCTCTCTCTCTCTGTTCTTCCTTCTTTACTTATTTTTTTTTTCTTTTACTGCTTACTATACTGCTGTGTATATCTTTTTGAAAATTTCTTTTATTAAAGCCAACTATCGTTGATATCAAATTTTGATGTAACCCATTTTTATGAATATTATTGTGTTTGAAATTAGGCAAGAACTATGAACCTAAATAATTGTAGTTAATTGTCATATTATTTGCCTCTTGTTTTAGGCTTCGTGATAAGAATCTCTTAATGTCGGAATGCAATGTCTAATTCAGAAGCTCGATAGTAGTTGTCTGCATCATGCTTCAAATGCTTTTGTTTAAGATTGATGCATCTGGTTTCGTAGATGTGTTGTTTGCTTACAGCGTATCTATACCTTGATGCTTATGTATCGAGTAGTGCTACGTAAGAAGATGGTTTACCCAATTAGGCATTTCAAATGCTTTGATTCTTATTTCTTAAGGAAACATATCGAGTATCAAGAGATGCATTGTCTAATTATAGTGCATCATACGCTTTAATGTTTATAACTTGGGCGGATGTATCATGTACAAAGAAAAGTTTCTTTTGATTATGACACATCAATTACTTTGATGCTTGTCTCCTAGGTGGGTGCATCACATCTAGAAAGATAGTTTATCCAATGGTAGAGAATATTTCAATATCACCCATAGAGTCGACATGGTGCACATGCGCGATACGACCTCGAAGTGACACAGTGAACTCCGGAACGATGCACAGTCATCCCCAAGATCATACAAAGTAGCCTTGCATGGTGCAAAACTAGAATAGTTGGCCTGTGCTGTCTGAGGCAGACGAACCAGTCGCTTGGAGTGTCGACGGTCATTAACAACTTGCGTACGATCAACCCTCAAAGAGAAGTATAAACCCTAACCCCCTTGTCAACACTAGGGGTGGTGGATTTGAAATACTCGACACTATAAAAAAAATTTTAATTTAAGCTTCGGAGGGTCGAGTCAGGAATCCCCCTCCCAATATCAACCTATTATGCAAGGACCCAGCACCGAAGGCAATCCCAACTCCTCGCTAGGCCGGACCAAGAATGTTTACGTGAATGCCCTAACATGATCGGAATCAAACCAAATCGTGTCAAATTCGGTTATGGCATAAAAGACCAAGAATACCGAATTGATGCTTATATATTTATATATAGTGAGATATATGGTTTGTCTAATCCGATCGTCTTACTCTCTGTTGACTACTAAATTAAAACACTTAGATCACATCCAAAAACATTATGACGGATGTGGTGAACTAAAATAGTATGACTTCTTTGATCCTGAACTGGAGTAGTTTGACTGACCAAGTTTCGATTGGAAAGTAACCATTTGATGGGAGGTAATTTTGGCCATTAGAAAAAGGTAGGAGTTTTATATGGGCATTATGAAGGGCAAGGTTCTCTATGGAATTAGAAAATTAGGGGTTTGACTTTTAGAATCCATACATGGCAAAAGAGCCATTTTGGTGGGCTGAGCAACCATGGAATTGTCCATGGTGCCTGGAAACCCTCGGATGTTTCCAGGGGTGGCGTATATTCTTGTCATTGATAGCTAAGACATTGTTTAGACTCTTAATTATGATATTTGTTTAGCTTATGTTTGTATTGAGACATTCGAATAAGTTAATATATTATTGTACAAGTGACATATCATAGTTTCGAATCCATATGGGAATGCTCGTTCAATATAATGAATTTTTTTATTTTTTAAATATTTCTTAGCTTGAAAATCCTGCGATAATAATTACAACCGAAACAACAGAAATACTGCATCTTTGTACGTACTTACATACACACACAATTACGTGACAAAATTCACGTACTAAATCCATACACACGTTTTGTAGAAATTTGTGCGTTGACATTCAAATTCAAACTTTAATACATGAACAGGAATTTCTTCACATAACATCTTATATTTCATGAAAATTATGTTGTAATCATGTAATAAAGAAACATAAATAATTCGTCGGCTCAATGTGATTCAAGAGAAGAAAACACAACAGTTCTAACAAACACGGGATCGGAAGTCAAAATCCACAGGATCTCAATTGGAATCTTTGTCGGAAGAATCCTTGTGGCTTTGTCCAGCCATGTCACTGGATCCCACTGCTGTTGCATTAGGTAAAATCAATCTGACGCCGGCGGCGATAGGTTCAGGTCGAGCCGTCTCCTCTTCTTCCTCCTCGTCATCTCCTCAGTCCCTTCCGCTGTCGTTGTCGATGTTGACACAGATGACCCGACCGTAGGTGACGACGTCGCAGGAGTTGCTGCCGCTACTGCGTCGATCGGCTTGCCCTCCGACGACTCCGTTTCCTTTTTCTTTCTCTTCCCCGTTATCTTCTCCGTTGCTTCTTTGGCCTTCTCGGAACAGCCCTTTTGGCCCTTGTGGTTGGTGCGGTGGCCGCCGAGCGCCTGCCAGGTGGAGAACTGCTTGTTGCACCAACTGCAGATGTACCTTCTCTCCTGCGACGCCTCCGACATCTCCATAGCTTCCTTTCTCATTCTCTGCCTCGTTCTACTCCCATCGGCTGCGGGACCATACTTTCTTGCTTCCTCTCGATGAATTGCTGGTGGTGGTGCTGCTGCTGCATCAAATGGATCGGCCTCAGACGGTGGTCCGGCTGCCTCCCTCCCTGGCTTTCTTTTTCTCTTCGTCCCGTCTTTACGACGGTTCTCTCTTCTTTCTCTGGCCCTCTCGTAGCAGCCCTTTTGGCCCCTGTGGCTGGCGCGGTGGCCGCCAAGCGACTGCCGAGTACCGAACTCCCTCTTGCACATGTTGCAGATGAACCTTCTCTGCCGCGGCCCCTCGTCCTGCCTCGACAACGTCAGCAGGGCTTCTGCCGCCTCCAACTCCGCCTCCGAGTGCGAGGACGACGGAATTGTGGAAGACATTGTAAGTATCGGAAGCGAAGAACTGTGAATTCTGTTGATCTTTTAGTCGGTATAAATATATATATATAGTTTACGGCTTTTATATAAAATCCTAATATTTACTAAATATAAACTAATGACATATTCATATTAGAAGAAAAACTCGGTCCGGTATAATTGGTAACATATCTTAATTTGTAGAGAATACCTTATAGATCATTATGCCCTCACAAAATCGTTCTCCCATATCTTTGAAGATACCTATCTTGATTCAAGGAGACTATTGACTAATGATACAATATGACACAGGTCAAGATGTCCTCAAGTTAATTGTTGGTGGAAAAACAAGCGACACTGAGATAAATATGTAGCTCCCATATTACCATAATATATTATTACTATACTATAAGAAGATATACCAAGTTCGACAGCCATAGTAACTTAGCGGTTGTTGATGAAAGTGCATAATTTCGGCTTCAATAAATGAGTGTGCAACTGATTTTTGCTTACGTGAACACGAAGAAACAAAATTACAAGTTAGATTATATGGGAAATTGATTTGCAGTGTATTGAGGATCATCTTAGTTTCTTTCCAATCGGTGTGGAAGGCATTGATTTGCAAAGGAAAAGCTAATAACACTTTTTGTGTTTTATTAAGGTACCAAACATTTAGCAGCAATCCAACGATTATTTATAGGTAGATGCATAAATTAAGCCAGTTATAAAATTATCATCGTACTATTGATATTAGAATCGAAATTAAATAATAATATATCAGACTTACGTACCTTTAGATTATCATGGTCAATTATATAGTTTCTTCCGAATCTGATAATACAACGTAGTCCGTGGAAAGCAACAACAGCATCGATCTGCAAAAACTAAACTCATATATTTTTTTTTCATAACTAGTAATAAAGTAGTAGAAGAAGAGAATAGAACTATAATCTCTATTTTTATATATAATTTCTAGAGAGTAGAAGATTTAGGATAGTAATTTGGAAGAATACTAGGAATCCTAGTATAATCTCTCTCTTATCAAAGTGTTACGAGGAATCGAGAGAATATTCTCTCTCTTGATTGATAATCCTAATCAAAATTTAATTAAAATTTTAGTATATCTTATCCAATTAAACAGGACTACATAATCTAATATTCTCTCATTCATCCATTAATTAATAAGATATAAATTAAAAATTAAAAATCATAATCAAATATAATTTTATTTAAAAATTTTACCTAATCGAATTCTAAAATTTTAAAAAAATATTTTGTAAAATAAACCAATTAATCTAATAAATGTAATAATATCATTAAATCTAACTACTAATACAAGTCAGTATATCATTGATGTCATATTATTCTCTTCTATGTATCATAATATTATTATTCTTTTTTAATGGAGACCAAAATAATCCCTATAATTTATCTTGTCAACACAACCTTAGATAGGATAACATAAATAAATAATTTTAATATCAATAATAATATCCACTCAAGCATATATCATAATTTCTTTTATTGGTTGCTCATAAATATAGTCATAAAAATATGTTCTTTTAATACGCTAGGTTATAAGGTCTCAATAAATGGATCAATAATCACTATTGTGAAACTTAAATTCTTAATTAAAAATAATTATTTTTGAGCTCATTCTTTGACCACCAAGTATTTTATATCAATATACTTGAACAATTATAATAGTTGTCATTTTTAAAGAAAAAAATTACTATGATATGTCATGAAATATATTCAGTGATTTGACAATTAAGCCTAACTACACCAAGTCTTGAGATGAAATTTTATAGTCATAAAACTTAATTAGTAATCTTATGCTAGAAAATCAACTTCTACCATCGATAATACAATAATATATTACTTTATTTTTTTTATAAATTATTCCTCTAATTAATCTGAACTAGAAAGTGAACTTTCTATTATTGAGATAATTTACAAAATTAATATTTAAAAATATTATTATTTCAAACTGATCTAATATTATGTGAGCATATAATCTTTTATAGATTTTTTTTTGTAACTTTCTAATATTTTATTCTTAGATAACTTTAATATCTATACAATATCTTAATTATAAAATTGATATATAGTCTGATATATGCTTGAGTATATAATGGACTTCCAACTCCATAAGCAATTTATCTTTTATTTGATTTTTTAAGTCATTTTGAAAACACTAACCTTGATTTGAATCTTTAATTTTAACATTTGTTGAACAATATTTGGGCATAATTTTTTGTGGGCAACAATCTTTAAGCATAACCTTAATTGATTTTTTTTTATTTTTTATAAAAAAATATTTGGGCACAAGTCGGGTTGTATTGTCTGATATTTCTAAGTCATGTTTAATCTTAAAGAATCATTTGCAACAAACTTTTTTTATAATTATTGGATAATTCATCTGATAATTCATCGAGTTTAATCTAATAATTCATGTTTAATTTGATAATTCATCGAGTTCCCGACACCATTCAGGTCCATCGATTTCAACTCTTCTTTCATTGTATCGTATCACTTTTTAGAATCATTACTTTCAATGGCTTATAAAAACGATAAGGGATCTCTCTTGGTTTCTATATTATAATTTAATTATTATAGATATACCACATAATCAATAGAAATAATATATCTTTTTTCCTTTAAAATATTCTTAAAATTATGAATTATGCTTGTTTTACAAGATTATCAACAACGACATTAAGAATACACTAATATTATTTTGATTTTTATCTTTATTAAATTATTTAGTGATTTAAGGAATAACTTTTCAAATATAAAATAATAAAAGAGTATCAATATGTATCTCCTTAATATCAAGATTAAATCTTGAGATTTTGCACTTTTGACTTACTATAATCCATATTCAAGATATACATAATATCATTTATATTTTCATCTCATATTGATTCAAGGATATAAAAATAATACATTATACTTTTATGCATATTCATAATAGTATGGTTTCAACTTTTAGCACACTTACTGAAGCATGCTAAATACAGATATCCTATTTTTCTAGAAATCTAATAAAATAGTTAGGATTATGAGCTGACTTATCATATCTATAATAAAAACTATCACCTAAGTGAAATCTAACAATTTTAATATTTTAATCTAATTGTCTCTTAACCTAATTTATATATACCTAAAAGTATAATAACATAAGATCTTATATAAATTAGATATACATAATTATATCTCAATATGTTATTTATAAAAGTTAAAAAATATCTCTTTATACTAAAACAAGGAACATGAAGTAACACGTAAATGTAAGCATATATAATCTTAAGGAGTTCATGAAATTATAATTTATTTCAATATTTCATTATAGGATCATTGTAAACTCAAGATTTATATTAATTTTATATAAACAATTATCAAGAGTTTAAAAAACTAAATTTTATATAATAAAAAATATACTAGTTTACAACTAGTAAAAAATAATAATATCTTAACAATTTTAGATAGTGAAACTAAATTTCTAAAATTGTAGGAACATAGCATGTATTATCAAGATTTAATCAAAGAAATCGTTTTTAAGCATAAGCGATAAATACCTACCACTATTATTTTCACTTTAAAATGATTCTATGTGATAATAATTTTTTTATTTCCATATTAAAATGAATCTCTATACATTATTGGTAATATATGCTGAAGCATCAAAATCAATCCACTAAATATTTGAAAGGGACTTTCGTAACATTTGATTTGAAACATACAAGGGTTAAGCTTATATTTTTTCTTTTCAAACTGAACCTTATAATTATTTTTCATATCACCTTTCTTACCACAAAAGTAGTATTTTATGAGAAAAGATTTTCTTTTATAAGTCTATATAATATTTGTAAACTCAAGTAATCTATGTTTAATTTTCTTTTATTATTACCCACTTTTTGAGTAATACCCAAAATATTTTAAGTATTTCCTATTTTAATCTTAATATTTTCTAAACACATATACTAATTATCTCATTAAGTTTATGTATTCTTTATTTATGTTTTTATGAACTTTAAATGAGTCAAACTAAGAAGAAAGATAATTAAGAATAAATTACATATGAACTCATCATATATAATATTTTAAACTTTACAGTATTTTTAGCCAATAATGAGGATATATTATAAAATCATCATATATAATATTTTAAACTTTACAGTATTTTTAGCCAATAATGAGGATATATTATAAAATTTCTTAAATATCATAATACTAAGCTATAGTCAATTCTTTTATTAACATATCACTCAATGACTTGTTAACAAATTTAAATCAGTCTTTAAATATTTTATTATGCTAGTTGTATATTATAATGAAGTCTTAATATTATAAATAATTACTATAAAATTGATCCTTTTTATTTTTTTCTAATCATTTATTTTAATTATTTATTCTACTAAACTTTCAGTAGTTAATTTTGTATCCTTTCAATTAATTTAATCAATATCTAACATACTAAATGTGAATTGCGTATGCTTAAGTTATTTAAAAATAATTTGATCTAAAGATTAAAGGGACACTAGATACATGATAATGCAATAAGGGAAGTATCACTATAATAGACAAAAAATAAAAGAATATTAAATATTTTAAGTTTTAAATAAATATTAAATTATTGATATCATTTCTATTTCATCTTTCAATGAAATATTAATACATTTATTATTATAAATTTTTTTATAATTATGGTTGACTGATATCATCTTTGTAGAATAGTGTTGTTACATTTAGATATACAACTTTGAACATATATATCTAAAATAATATTATATTACCTCATCACATAATTATTTAAAAATATATTCTTCTTTGAGATTATTCAAATTTTCTAATTATATATGCTATTATGAATATTATTTTTAAATACTATTTAAGATTAATTTTTTAATATAATTTTATAAATTTATTAATCTAGGTTACTTTAATAGCTAAAAGACTAATATAACAATATAAATTATATTTTAAATATTCTATAAATAATAAAATATTTATTATAATTTACACCATATAAATCTATCATCCTAGGCTATTTTGATAATTACAAGTTAGATAAAACTTAGTGATATAAGTTACAAATAATATTCACTGATTTTTTAATCTAATTATATAAAAAATTAATAAAAAATAATCATAATAATAATTAAACATAAACATTAATCGGACCACCTAAATTAGGTCCATCAATCCTACTTAATTAGGCAAACCTAGAATTAAACCACCCAAATTAGATTTAACCGGTTTGGGCCAAACACCAGGTAATTAGACTAATCAAAATTGCTCTAGAATTGTCAACATCTAATTGACCTAAAACAAAAATTCTATCAAAATCATGGTCCAATCAAATTGCTAGCAAAATCCAAGTCCGATCAAAAGCATAAATTGACCAAAGTCAAAATCACAATTTGGTCAAAATTGATCAAAATTTATTTTTTTATCAAATTAGGTCAAAATCGGGGCTTAGTCAAAATCCTAAAGGGGAAGGTCAAATTTTGACTTTGACCAAGTAGATCAAAATTACGTAGAACTCCCTTCCCTTCTCTGCGACCTACTTCCGTCGTCGAAGCGTCAACCGCGTCCAAAGGTTGATCCTTCACTAACCCGATGACCCATTTCCTGTAGCTGCCCAGAAACGTTGTCGTTCAGCCCGACGAGCCCTTCATCCATCACGGAGATCCCGTCCCATGAGCAACATCGTCGCACGATCGATCGCCGCCGCAGGCAGCATCCTCGCACGTCGTCGTCCACTACCGCATAGCCGAGCGACCACCTAATCGGACTCGCCTGCGCTGAGCTACACCTCTGTGGACACTGCATCGTGCACAACAGACGTCGAATCGCAAATCACAATTACCACTTGTGATCGGCGACACCCTAACACTACTGCCACCATACTCAGCACCACGTATGGCCAGGTACTTCCACCGCAGCCCACCTGTGAGGCTGCCCCTTTCCGTCTGTCCCTCCCAGGACGCTAAGCGACCACTGCACATCGCAGCACCGTCGCACGTGATAATGACACCACCTAAGGCAACCGCTGCATGCAACACCACCGTTTCCCTTCAACAGTAGTTGTTGCATGCAGCGTTGCCTCCGGCAAAGCCTTCTGCCATCGTTGTGCGTGCAACCATGACCCATGGTAGAGCCAGCGATCAAGGAATATTTCTGTCCTCCACAACTCTACCTACCGTAACCGTTGCATCTCCTTCGCGTACTGCTCACAACAACCATTATCCATGACAAGCAGGAGTGACGATCATAGTGGGCCGCCATCCTTCACTGCACCACCGTAGACAGCAAGCCACTGCCCTCTAACAGGGTAGACGACCATGGTCGGTTGCCGCTGTCTACAACGCTGCTACTAATAGAAAGTTGCCCCCGGCAACCCGTTGACCAAAACTGGGGAGCATGTTTGCATCTGCAGTACCGGTGAAGAGACCTTTATCCTCAGCAAGTGAGTAGAGCGACTCAAGTAAGCAAATAGATCGAATACTTTTATATTTGATTTTAAAATATGGTTCTAATACTAATTATAAACATAAAACTATTATTATACTACTGTTATATAAAAAAAATTAATATCAAAATTAAAATCAAATAACAATAGATCAACATCATATTTGTATATATCATGATTAATGAAATATCTCCTTCAACTCCGATAACATATCATACTCTTTAGCAAGCAGTATCAATAGACGATCAGATGAAGCAGAGAATAGTAAAAGAAGAGAATAAATTTATAATCTTTATTTATATATAATCCCTAGAAAATCATGTCTACATATAAACGAGTGCAAAAGGTTTTAAATAGTAATTTATAACAATTCCTCTCATCAAGATCGTCTTTAAAAGAATTATATTATAAATGAACTTTTTTTCTATTAATAGATAATCTTAATTAAAATCTAATCAAAATTTTAATATATTTTATTTAATTAAATAAGATTATATAATTTATAAATCAATTTCTAATAAATAACATATAAAGACAAGTAAGAGGTAAATATCTTAAACCACCAATACGACTAAGGTGTCTATAATGAATTGCATTACCCGTCATAACGGTTTAGAGATGAGTGGTAGATGTTGATGTTGTAATTTTGTTTGCACTATCTAAACTAATCTTTCTATGTGGGTAATGAATGTACTTACTTACATTGGTGTCATAAGTATTTTACTAAGTAGATCATTAATGTACTTGTATTAGCTTCAGAAGTATCTCTAATTCCGAGAAAAAGTTTGAGAAAGTAGTGAAAATCCCCTAAACTTTTAATGGAAAACGTTTCGGTAAGAGAATCAATAAACTTGTTTATGGTCTCATAATTAATGGTAATAATAAGATAATCAACGTATATGAGAAAAATATATAGTAACATAAGATTGGTTTTAATGAAATAATAATGTCATCGATCGTAGAGTACACGACCATAAAAAGTAGAAACATTTTAACTCATTCGGCCATGCACGAGTAGCTTGTTGGAATCTCTTTAAGTTGATAAACGCATAAAGATAATTTAAAGACAAGTTGTTGCTACATAAGATGGCTTATGTTAGTGACTCATGCATGAAGCCATTGTTAGCATCCACTTATGATGTAAGACTATGCTTAGAATAAGTGAAATTGTTGTTGGCTTAATTACTAGATTGAATATTTGATGAAACCTTTTAGCTACTAAACATAATCTATCTATTTGCATCTGATAACATTTTTTAGAACGGAGTGGATGGAACAAGTTGACAAGTTCCTCTTTTTTTTAGCAGAGCACTAAATTCATTACCATTATGCCAAAATGATCCCTAGTCGTGGTAAGGTGAAATTTCTTAGGCTTTTATTTGATATAAGTAAAAATATATACATACTGATAATTTGTAGAGATTTATGCATTTGTATAAAAATATGTTAAAACTCATGGCAACAACCAAGGTCATACACCGCGTATATATCTCGGATCAAATCCTAAAGAATTATATTAGGGCTGTGTTCATCGAGTCAATTAAATGCCAAGGTATTTTAAGAGTCAAATACACTAAAGAATCCCTCCCCTCCTCTAGAGGTATTTTATAATAATATTTTGGACCATTAGCACTCGAGATCATGGTTTAAAACTAGATGTACTCATGATTTATTGAATTTGGATAATATGATGTAGTTATAAGTATAGTTGTAATACCTGAAGGGAGAATTCATGTTAGTCATATAGCAATGAGGTCTTAATCATTGACATTGAGATATCGATCATATGATGTTGGGAGAGTAATATGCTATCAATCCTTATGTTATTATTCTTATATCACTCAGCATAAGCAATGGAGTGGAGTTGAAATTTATATTTGACTACCAATCAAGACGGCTCGACCATCTTATCATTAAAAAGAATATTTTAAGCTAATTTGATTATATTGTGGCCGGTTGAAAGGAGTCTTTCGATCGATTTAGCCAAGCTATCATTGTAATGGAGTACTTTGGACTGATTTCATTATACTATCTATCATATTGGAGAGAATTGAAGATAAAGATGTATTCTTCACACTCACTCCTCTGATCATAAAGACTTCACCATCATTGTTAGTTTGTCTATATCTTTTTCTTTGGAGCATTCCTCGACAACTCTGTTGGTCTGACCATAAAATACTTCACCATCATTGTAGGGTTTGTCTATATCTAAGTGAGTATAACCAACAGAGGTGTAGATGCAATGTGGAAGACATTTGAGAAGTTGACAATTCTATTGATCTCTCTCTTATATCATTTATAACATGTTTATATAATATCTAAATATACAAGATGTGTTCATGTTTAAACATGATATATTCTTGAGCATAACATTTGCATGCGATTTCTCATCCGTTTCTTCGGAATGGTTACATGAGATTGCTTAACTATTTATACGTAAATATATAAATATAATCAATTATATTGACTGTAACACATTCTGTAGAGTTTTGTGCATTTGCGTACAAATCCATTAAAACTCAGTATGCCACAACAAAAAACAAAATTAAGAGCAATTTCAGTACATAACATATTATGTTTCATGAGAAATCCACTATAATCATGTAATAAAAACATAAATACAATTCGCCGGCACTACTTATTGGCCATAAAAGAATGTCTGCATCCACACGATTTTAGAAATAGCTAATGAAAAACCTCACATAAAACAAAAAAAAATTTCTTGCAGAGAAAAGTTCTAAATATTCTACTCGACCAATAATATATAATGGAATCAAATAATAATAATAATAATAATAATGTAATAATAATAATAATAGTATTAGAAGTAATGAATGAATTGGTAACACCCCACAGAATCTCACTTGGAGTCTTTGTGGGAAGAATCCCTGTGGCTTTGTCCGGCCAACGCACTGGAAGTCGAACTCCCATTGCCATTGCCTCCATTAGTATCATCTGAGGATGCCGGAAGTAGGTTCAGGTCCAGCCCTCTCCTCCTCGTCCTTGTAGTCCCTTCCGCTGCCATTGTCGATGTCGATGCCCCCACCACAGTCGTCGCCAGTGTAGGAGTCGGCTTGACCTCCGTAGGCCCTGGTTCCTTGCTCCCTCGCTTCCTGGCTCTCCTCCTGCCGGCTCTGGGACCATACTCTCGTGCTTCTTGGCCCTCTCGTAACAGCCTCCTCGTCCTTGTAGTCCCTTCCGCTGCCATTGTCGATGTCGATGCCCCCACCACAGTCGTCGCCAGTGTAGGAGTCGGCTTGACCTCCGTAGGCCCTGGTTCCTTGCTCCCTCGCTTCCTGGCTCTCCTCCTGCCGGCTCTGGGACCATACTCTCGTGCTTCTTTGGCCCTCTCGTAACAGCCCTTCTGGCTCTTGTGGCTGGCGCGGTGGCCGCCGAGGGCCTGCCGGGTGGGGAACTCCCGGTTGCACCCGCTGCAGACGAACCTCCTCTTCCGCGGCGCCTCCTCTTGCCCCGACAACAGGAGCAAGGAGTCCGCCACCTCCTGCTCCGCCCCCGGGCGCATGGACGGCGGGAGTATCCCACGCCACTTCCTCAAGGGGTGGCTCCGCATGTGCCCATGCAAGGCTTTCACTGAACCGAAGGCCTTGTTGCAGACATTGCACTGCTGCGGCCCGGACCTCTCGGCCTGCTTCGGCCGCCCTCCAGGACTAGGGGACACCCGCTGCAGACGAACCTCACTCTTCCGCGGCGCCTCCTCTTGCCCCGACAACAGGAGCAAGGAGTCCGCCACCTCCTGCTCCGCCCCCGGGCGCATGGACGGCGGGAGTATCCCACGCCACTTCCCTCAAGGGGTGGCTCCGCATGTGCCATGCAAGCTTTCACTGAACCGAAGGCCTTGTTGCAGACATTGCACTGCTGCGGCCCTGGACCTCTCGGCCTGCTTCGGCCGCCCTCCAGGACTAGGGGCACCGGCGTCGTCGTCCGGCTGTTCCTCCTCGTCATCGTCCCCGGAGAAGATGGGCTCCGCGTCGACTGTGTGGGCAGGCTTGAGGGGCTTATCGCGGGATCGATCGTCGCCGTTGTCGTCGCCGTCGCCACCACCGTCAGCATTGAAGCTGCCGGGGTGGACGGGAGCAGTGGGGGCATGCGCGGCACTCATGGTTTGCGAGTGCAGTTACTCCGCTCGGCATGGAGGCGACTCGGGTGAGTAAAAGGAGGTGAACGGTCACGTCTCTTAGCGGTTATGTGTGCCGTTTGATCAGTCACGTCTCTTACGGAAACTTTGATGATGCTGTCGAGGTACGGCAAAAGAGAAGGTTCATCTGCAACATGTGCAAGAGGGAGTTCCGTACTTGGCGGCCACCGCGCCAGCCAAAAGGGCTGTTACGAGAGGGCCAGAGAAAGAAGAGAGTACGGTCGTAATGACGGCAAGAAGAGAAGAAGGAAGCGAGGGAGGGAGGAAGCCGGATCGGACCGTCTGAGGCCGATCCAGTTGATGCAGCAGCAGCTGCAGCTGCAGCACCACCACCAGCAAGAAGCAAGAGAGTCCGGTCCTACAGCCGATGGGTGTAGAACAAGGAAGAGAATGGTAAAGGAAACTATGGAGATGTCGGAGGAGGCCAAGCGCAGCTGCGGTGGAGGTGGCGTCGCAGGAGAGAAGGTACATCTGCAGTTGGTGCAACAAGGAGTTCCCCCCACGAGGCAGGCGCTCGGCGGCCACCGCACCAACCACAAGGGCCAAAAGCGCTGTTCCGAGAGGGCCAAAGAAGCAACAGAGTGTGATTCTAGAGCCGACAAGAAGATGACGGGGACGAGAAAGAAAAAGGAAACAGAGTCGTCGGAGGGCAAGCCAATCGAGGCAGTAGCGACGCATCCTAATTGGACAAACTATCTTCGCATTCACCCAAGAGATAAGCATTAAAGTACTTGGTGTGTATCTTCTTCACATAAGATACATCCGCTTAGGTTATAAGCATTAAATTATTTGATATATCCTAATTGGGCAATGTATCTCTCGACGCTTAATATGTTTGCTGAAGATATAAACATTACATTAAAGTACTTGCTTAATATGCAGCACATCCTCAGGGGACCTGCATGCCAGTGTGACGGTGCACGTCGAAGGTCAACATGCAATCTATTCTTTTGTTTTCTTTCTTGAGTACGTCGGAAGTGGATTTGTAGGTTGTGACGGACGATGGCATCGTCCAACTCACGTTGTCGAAGCCTAGAGGTTTCGTTAGGGGAGTCAAATACGATGGAGTTGATGATTTACTTGAAGTTACGTAGATGACGATAGGTGACGGAAATGGTACTCCTATCTTCCTCCATTTCATCCATCCTTTGGGATAGGTAGCAAAAAAATTGTTTGAACTTTAGTTCATCAAAAGTCATCCGAGCCATTAGTTATGGATGGCTACGTGAAAATGTTCAACAATGAAGCTTATGAAGTTGTAGGCCCGCATCCTTCTATACTTAATTCATACCTTCATAGAAAGTCATCTCCATTTCTCTCGTCAGAATGCCAAAAGACCACCAAGAACCTTCTTTAGCCTACTCCAATAGGTGTATGGCCCAGTTTTGTTGGTAAAAAGAAAAAAAAAAACTCGACCCACTCTCTTTAGAAAGAAAATTGTTGACCCATGCACAATATGTTCATCACGACATAAATGTACCCTGGATGAGTGTATTAGTGTAATTGCCTAGAACATAAATATCCAAATGCTTTAATTATTTTCTTAAGAAGATGATTTGTTTCAATCCCAACTTACCCTATCTAGATGATTTAATAATTGAATTGAATGTTTGTATAAAATTAATATCTGATCATTGCTGAAACAGTCACTAGACATGCTTTCTATCTAGCAATGAATTCATATGAGTTTCATTTAATTCGAAAGATTTACTTATACTCGATAAAGTTATCACTATAGTTGAAGAGTTAATAATATAATAAAAATGATGGCTCTTATGTTATCCAATGTAGAAGGCATCTTGTTTGTTTGATCTTTTATTAAAATTTTTATTATTTTGATTATTCTTTTTTTTAGATTTTTGATAGAATTAAACTTTCGATCACATCTTCTTCTAATCTCCTTTTAGATACATTTCTTGATCAAATAATTTATCATGTAATTATTTAAATAATATTGATGAGTCATATGCTCGAATTGCTATCATCAGTTTTTATATTCATCTCTTAGATCGTTGGGAATATAAATAATAATTTTTTTCATTACTCATGATCTATTAGATATAATAATAATAATTATTATTAGATTTTAATATAATAATTTTTAATTTTGATATAATCAGTGATATAACTTTCCCACTGTCAAATAATCATCACTTACACAGCCAGCAAATCATTACTCCATATGATCCACCATTATGCAATATACCAACCAATCAAGTCTTCAAGTCTTCAAGATAAAATCTGATAATAATACATAAATATTAAATAAATTTTTATTTAAATTTAATTAAACTAAAATTAAAACTAAAGAGACTCAATAATCATTACTGAAAAGCTTAAAGGTCGTGACAAAATCGTACAACACAGTTTACAGAGGAAGCGATAAATGCTAAAAAATTCCGCTCCAATTATTCCCAATTCAACCACACGAAGAAGAAAACAGGGAAGAGAAGCGAACGCCTCACCGACACGGAATTCCTCACTGCGGCGGCCGGCCTGGCGGGTGCGGAAGCTCTCAGATCGAGTAGCCACCGCCTGCACCGACAGAGGAAGGGCCGGCCGCTGGTGCAGCGGAGGGGGAGGGCGGGCTTCACCCCCATTGCGCAACGAGAAACTCCACTGGAAGAATCCTTCCCTCTCCAGACCTGTCGACCGACCCCCATTCTATCTCCTTCGCGCTCCTCGCTCTCTTGAGATTTATAGAGAGAGGGACCGGTGGAAGAAAGTGTTTTCAAAAAATGATCGATTTGGAAGCAAAAGGCACGAAAGCGTTGCAGAAATTTGTCTCCATGGGCTCACTCCGCAACTTCGTTCCCTCTCAGCCATTTATTTCTTGAACCCATTTGTTATTCTTTTCTTGTTTTATCAGCTAGCATACCAAACCATTTCTAATAATGGATTTTAGCTTCATCAGATATGAGACGGATGTGAGTTATATATGTTGGATTAGATAAACCTTATCTAATCTTTGATAAGCTGTTTTTAATACTATGATACAATTATCTCTATACTTGGAATGTTGTTACATGTAGAAAGAAGAAAATGTCCAGGCAGCGACAACCACAACCAGACTTTCTCTCGGAGTTAGAAAAGATTCAAATATTTTAATGATCCTTGAGATGATTCCTATAAAACATGCATGGAAGTTAGTCCATTCATTACGAGCAGAAAAAGTCTACACCAAGGTGGGCAGATCAGTATTAGCTTTTGGTTACGAAACTGAAAAGTATTTTATTGAGGGACTGTTCTGTTTAAATGTCACATTGATGTGGTATGTTTATTATATATATATATATATATATATATATATATATATATATATATATATATATATATGGTTACGGATTATAATTCGGCTCTGCTATCAACTCCATTTTTACTATAGATAATTATTATATCACCAAAGACAAACTGTCATCCGGTCGGTCCTCACCGTCGATCATGATCAGAGGGACGCACCGCCTTGTTTACTCTGTGCGTCGGCACTCCATCGTCCGTTCGCCTCCCATCAACCGGTCAATTGGCCTCTCTCTCTCGGTCGTCCCTCGTAGGTGACGATTTCGAACACGAACTCCCCCTTTCGCTCAAATAGGCGGACGCTAATCGCCTTCTCGGCTTTGATCCATCTCCAGTTCCCTTCTTTGTTTCTGTTCGATTTCGAGCTCCGCAAAGCGATTCTGTTGTTATTTTATGATTCTTGATTCCGTCTGCTGGTTTCCGCGAGGCTGTTCGCCACGCGAATCTAGGGTTCCACGGGTTCGCAACATCGCCAGAATCGTTGCTTTTGGTTCTCTTTCTCTTGGATTAGGGTTTAGATTGTGTAGTCGGAAACTTTAGCATGTTTTGTTTCCCATCTTTGTTTTACCCCTTTGCTGCAGATTCGCGTCGATCTTGTGATCTTGAAGGTTGAAGTCGGAATTGATGAGTGGTTTTGTCGCCAAATGTGCTCTTCTTTTAATCTGATGAGAACACTCGTTGGATTTGCTAGCAGCCCATTGATTGGAGAAGAGATGTGTTTGCTGGTATAATTTTGGCTTGAATTATGCTCCGAAGCGGTGAGAGCTCAAGTCGTTCTTCCTGATGAAGATAACTGAGCAGCTGTACTGGAGTCTCTTATCTGACTCCCCGCCCATTTGGGCCAAGGCCATTGGTGGTGTCTCGATGCTTATCACACTCTTCCTTTCCATGTTCCTTCTGTTTCAACACCTTTCTGCATACAATAACCCGGAGGTGGTTCCAGTTCTTCTCTTGCTTGGTTTGATTAATAATGTGCTTGGAGTACTTGATCACTTGTAATCTTACTTTTGTTTGGACTACCTTCTTGCAGGAGCAGAAGTTTCTAGTTGGTGTGATCTTAATGGTCCCTTGCTATGCCATTGAATCCGTAAGTTCTTTTATCACTGGAAGATAGGTGAAATGTGGTGATCTTATTCTATGCCATTGACTTGGTAATTTTAGCGATTACCTGAATGATATGAGTTTTTGACTTGTATCTGTATCTTTCAACTTTACATACAACCAATTAGGAAGTAAGGTTTAATATTTCAGACCAAGACAAACCACAAAAGTAAAGAAATGGCGTTTTCTTTTGAGTTCTACATAGTGCCTTTTCGTAATGGTGATGTTTCAATAGTGTGTATTTGGAACACTGCTGATTTCTTTTGTTGTTCTTAATGTAGTATGTGTCACTGGTGAATCCATCCATCAGCGTCGATTGTGAGATTCTGCGTGATTGTTATGAGGCCTTTGCCATGTATTGCTTTGGAAGATATCTCGTGGCTTGCCTGGGTATGCCTTTCGCTTAGAGGAAACCCTAGTAGATGATCTGACTGTAATTCTTATTTTCTGAGGAAGATTATTGATGGGTGACTTCTCCTTCAATCTATGTTTTGGTTGTTCTCTTTCTTGGTAGCTATTGTATCCATTTCCTTATGTTCACAATGACTTTTTGGGGCTTATGTGGCCAGAAGGTAGCATTTTCCCATGTTGCCTGATGGTTTCTTATTTCTTCTCTTAATAAGGCATCAACAATGTGCTTTGTGATAGTGCTTTTACTTTGCAACATTGCTGATCACTTTGTATTCATGCTTTGAATGGAACAAGAATTATTACTTTGCTAAGAGATCTTTAAACCATGTTGACAACTTGTGACTTCTAATCTAACTTTTGATCTTTTTTTTTCTTGGTGTTTTTTTCAAAAGTTAGAGTGGTGTTTAGCTCACAAATAGTCTGAAAAAAAATATTATGCTTTCTAATGTTGTAGGGTGGTGTTTGTCATTTCAACCATATATCTGTTCCATTTATTTTAGATTTCTATATTAGTGCAAACATTTGCACCACTTTAAGGTTCCTCCTATGCAATTTTACTAAGAGTCCAGGTTCATGGAAAAATTTTCTTTTCTTGCAAGGGTGAGGCTATGTACAATGACTCTCCCCAGATCATGCATTAGCACGTGCTTTGTGCACTGAGCTGGCTTCTAGTAGACATATTCCTCATATTATTATTAGGTTTCAATTCTTTTTTGTTGTTCTTTCATGTATGAATCTTTTGTGAGTCATAATATTGCAGTTGATACATGTATGATGGATCTCAAGACCAAATCAATTATTGAATTTGAAAATTGAAGCTTTAACCTATGTAGTTCTGTTTCCATGTTTCAATATTTTTCCTGGTTTTTTCATAGTCTATGATGGTGCATTTTATCTTGTGAAGCAGTTAGTCCATCATCCAGCATTCTTTTGCACCTAATACTTTACAACAGGGGGCTTTTAGTCATATGCATGGATCGAGTCCATGTGTTACCTTTGATATACATTCTGTTCTTGTATGCAGTCTATGTACTGTCATGCATCTTCGTGACATCCTCAACTAGCGTATGCAAGGTTTTTGAGGCTGCCCTAATTTTGGATGAGTACAAATCTTGTTTTCAGTTTTATCCAAGAGATACTAGCACACCAGGATATGATTGGCCTTAGGATAGTTTTGCTATACTGGCAGAAATTTTGTTATGGAGTCACATGTTGAGAACATCATTTATAACAAATGATAAAGAATTATAAGTTTGTACATCTCTAGATTCAGTTTTGTGGATGACTAGAACAATTGGCAACTGGTCACATGGTTATTCAAGTGACCAAATTTTTTTGTGGTCAGCTTTATGCATTAAGATGGCCATATTAGTCGGTTACCACTATTTGCAAGTACAAAGCGGGTGCTTGTATGTGGAGATTAACACGCAAGTTCAAGTAGCTATAGTGTTGTTACATATGTGAAATAGTGGAAACATGTAGGACTTGCCTAATCCTAATAGCATGATGAGAGACGTTTTGTTGTTCTGATATGAGCATGTACTGTATTTGCCTGATAGAGTTAGGTACAATTTCTGATTGCATTCCTCCTTCTGTAGGTGGGGAAGAGAGAACAATTGAATTTTTGAAGAGACAGGGTGCTACAAGTTCCAATACACCCCTATCAAAGGATGCTTTTGAGAAGGGAGTAATAAAGCATCCTTTTCCAATGAATTACATTTTGAAGCCATGGAAATTGGGAGAGTGGTTTTACCAAATTATCAAGATTGGAATTGTGCAATATGTGAGCTTTTACCTGAAGAATGTTAGATCTTTCTGTATAATGGGCAAATTAATATAATCTAATGTTGTCCTTTGTGTACAGATGATAATAAAGACTACAACTGCCATTTTAGCTGTATTTCTTGAAGCTTTTGGAGTATACTGTGATGGACAGTTTAAATGGAGTTGTGGGTAAGTGAAACTGAGTTGATATGTTGTGAAAAATTAAAACAAGTGCAGTGTTAACTGTTATGTGTTTGAGAAAACTGAAGTAACGTTTCTTTTAAAATCAAGTGGCATCTGTGTGTTAAAAATGCTTAGTCTTCATAATCTGGTTGACATAGACTTAAAGTTCACATGCACCAAAGTTGTTAATTAATAATGTTGATTTGAGTTTAAGCATTGTATAACTTAAATAGGATATTCCTTATGTGCTATTTTCCCCCAATAAGCTATTACTGTGTTTCCTGTCCATAGACTGCTTTGAGTTTTTTTTCTAAAATTTTAATTGATGCCTTCTATTGCAGGTATCAGATGTGAAGCATATAGGAGCATGCACAGCATATGCGTTTAGTCATAAGAGAACAATTTTATTGTCAGAACTAAGTATTTCACATTTATATTGTTTATTTCGGTTTTGTGCTCTTGGCTTGTGAAATATAAACTAAGAAAACTAGGAGGAAAGAAAACTACATTCATGTCAAACTTTCAGGTATCCTGAACTTATTTTATCAGAAATTCTTGGATAACTTCCAAACTAACAACCTCTGCCAGGAATGAGATAGAAAGGGCCTTTGTTTTATTAAAATTGGTACTACTAAATGGCAAACTTTTTTAGAGGTGGATGCCTGTGGCTCTCAGTATTGCTGGAATGATTCATAAAGCTAATATTAGCAGCACTGTAGAACAATAGTTATTTTGTCTTGTCATTTTGGTGTTTAAAAGAGTATATCCTGAGATGGCACCTCCAATAACAGTAGATTTTTCATGTTGCTTTTTTTGACTATGTGAAAATGTCTGATCTTCAATATGAAATTTTTTTATAGCCTTCACCAATCAAAACAGTTTTTATACCGTCACAAAATCCATCATGTGTGTTACATGCCACTTGTCTCATTTTTTTGGATGCAACGTGACAAATTTTGGGTTTTACTTGATTATGTAGGTACCCTTACATGGCTGTTGTTCTCAATTTTAGTCAATCATGGGCATTATACTGTTTAGTCCAATTTTATGCAGCTACAAAGGATGAATTAGCACATATGAAACCACTCGCAAAATTCCTGATGTTTAAATCAATTGTCTTTCTAACATGGTGGCAAGATGTGGCAATCGCACTACTTTATAGTTGGGGTTTGTTCAATAGCCCCATAGCTCAAAGTTTACATTTCAAATCAAGTATGCAGGACTTCATTATTTGTATAGAGGTAATTTTGTCATTTCCTTGAACTTAAATATGCATATAACATATGGGCTTTGCTATTATAGATTTTTTTAACAGTATAATCTTTGTCGATATCCTTGAAATTGCATTGGGCTTATATAATAATGTGCATTGTCGATGACATTGAATCGCCTTCTATTTTGGGTAAGACTAATTATATATTACCCCTTGTAATTAGCTATTTTTAACATCTCGGTCCTTTTATTTTCAAAAGTTATGTTGAGATATTTATACTTACAAAAGTAAAATATTTAATCCCGTTGCTCTAACAAAATTTTTCTCTTTCTTGATTTTTAACTCTGTAAAATTATTTTTTTAACCCTGTATGGGGATTTCAATATTTCACTTTCGTAAGTATAGAGATTTCAATGTAGCTTTTGAAGGTATAAGGATCGGGATGCTAAGGGTAGTTAATTACAAAGGGTAATCTGTAATTAGCCCTTTTGAGTATGTTAGAGAGAAAATTGTTATAGTTGTGCTTTTATTTTTTATTTGAATTAGTCGTTTAAGAAATGGAAAGAAGTTGATTGTTGATGAAAACGTGAAGTTGCTATGTGAATGTTTTGTGTTTTCTTTTCTGAAGATGTCTTGTTCTTTCAAGGAATCTGATACCTTTATGATTGCACTCATACTTTATTTTTCTGATGAAGTCCTGTGGAGTTTCAGTACAATCAACTTGTAAAATATTTTTCTTTTTTATCCATATTTTGGAAGCCTGAATCAAATATTGAATCTCTAACAGATGCTTTTGTTCTTCCAGCACAGATGTGTGTTGCTTCCATTGTGCATCTCTATGTTTTCCCTGCCAAGCCATACAAGCTAATGGGTGACTTCTTTGCTGGAGGTGTATCAGTTCTCGGGGACTATGCATCTTTGGACTGCCCTTTAGACCCTGATGAGGTCAAGGACTGTGAACGACCTACAAAACTTAGACTTCCCCAACCTGGTGTTGTTGCCAAGAATGCAACACCTATTAGAGAAAGCGTTCGTGATGTTGTTCTTGGCGGAGGAGAATATGTACGTTGTAGTTCTCTCTCATTATTGCATCTCACCAACATTTTTCCTGTCAAGGTTTACAATTCCAGATTGGACTCATTTCAGAAAACTTTTATCCAAGTGCTATGATCTACTAATAGAGAATCTATGTCGAACACATCAGTTTGTAGATTGTCTTCTTGTAGTCTGCATCTATACTTGAGAATTGGTGGTAATGGGTGTTACACATCTGATATCTTTTCATTATAACGAAGTAAATGTCGGCTTTCAATGATGAAACATAATACTGATTTTTTTTAATTACATATCCCCTTTTTATTGCCAAGTAGTTACTTAAATGTTGATTATGCCATTCCTTTTGTCCAAGTTTCTCTTTCTTTTTCACGCCTGATTAAACAGGAAATTGTGTGAATTTAGCCCCCATTTCCATGTTTTTACATCATTGATTTTAAGTAGTCCACTGCCATCATGTTGGGAGGGAAAACACAAACATCTTAAGTGACATGATTCTTTGTGTTTTAACATTGTTGATAATCCTAATTTCTGTGCCATCACATACATCCGACATTCGATCACATGATTTCTTTAGTCAGAGCTTAAGTTACACACTGTTGTTTTTATATCATTTACTACTGTAACTTGTCAATTGGTTAATCAATCAGATTACAAAGTGTATTAACAAGTCTTTTTTAGCCTGTGAGGAGAACCCTGATTAGTTGTGAATCCAAACATGTTTCAGATAAATTTTAATAATCCTCATCACAGTAAAAATCCTCAGGATATTTTGACTAACCTTATCTTTGATTAGAGTTGAAACAATATGATCAGGTAAGACAGCATCATAATTATGGTACTAATGCTGCTATTACCAAATTTGATTAAGGTAAAGATGCCTTTTAATTTGGTTGGCATCACAATAACCTGAATCTATGTTTCAAGTATTAACCAGAAAAGAGGTATACATCTTTAGAAAGTGTCAGCACAGATGGAGAATTTAACTGCTTATGTTAGTGTGTCCTACTTTTGATGCAGAAAACATTGTACCACCACAAATTGGTCTTCTTAATGAAGCTTGTGTTGTCTTTTGCAGATCGTGAATGATTTGAAGTTTACGGTCACCCACGCAGTCGAGCCCATGGAGAAGGGTTTGACACGATTCAACCAGAAGCTTCACAAGATATCTCAGAACATAAGAAAGCATGATAAGAAGCTAAGAACCAAAGATGATGGTTGCATAGGCTCATCTTCTCCTACTAGGCGAGTTCATGGAATTGATGACCCATTATTGGATGGAAGTATTAGCGACAGTGGCTCTAAAAGAAGAAGAAGACATCGTTGGAAATCAGGATATACAAGCGCAGAGAGCGGGGGAGAGATTAGTGATCATGGTCATGGCCGGCATGAGATCCATGGACACAGGTGGATCACTCGGGATTGAGGACATCCTTTTACCAGTAAGGCACTACTGTATTTGGCCACCGACATCATTATGTGCTTGCGGCAAGCCTATGCATTAAAGATTGGCATTTTTCTTGGCCTTGTGTGGAAGTCAGGCAGTTTGCATTGCAGCGGTAAAAAGCTCATCCGCACTCTTGGATATATTCTACATATGATGAAGCAGGAAATATTGGTATTTGACAATACCTGTCCGTCAAATTTGTTATCTTCATGTTTTGTCAATAGCCAAATCATCTAGATTTGAGAGCTGCTTTTCTATTACAAATCTCCTCTCACCCCCACCCACCCAACAAAAGAAGTTTTTGCATGGGCATTTTCATCCTCTCAATGAGATCAAGCGAACTAAATCTTTTGTTTGGTTGTCATTTATAAAAATCATTTGATGTGAATGATTATTATTGTTATTGTTATATTCATGTAAAAGATTCCATGTGTGTATAAATCTGGGTGTCATAGTAGGTGTGCAGTATCTCCATTCGGCCTAAAAGTCGTAAAGGCACAAAATCTCCCTTTTGCCTTTACGGCTTCTCACGTTTTAGCCACGTCTTTCATGGCCTCTAAATCATGCATCTCAGGAATCATCAGTATCAATGATTTATACAAGTCATAATGATTTGGAACTTTTTATGCCCAGATGACAACTGAACTCGGAAAGTCAATAGATAATTTAGTGGAAATAATAATCTTTCCACGGACATTCGAAGTTTATGATTATGTTTGTTGAAAGATCCCCAAATTCCACTATATCTATGTAAGGAATCACTGTGCCTATTAGATTCCCTTCCTAGGTTTGAATCATCTTCATGACACCCTCGTGTATCCATTCTCTCTTCTTCGGTCTATTACCTAATCTGGCATTTTGTTAGATAACAACTTCCTGCTATATCATTAAGACATCAGCTTTCTGCAAAACCCAACAAATTAGATATTTTCTTTTTCTTAAGCCAGTTGTTAATCAATATATTCTTAATCATTTTATGAAACCCAACAATGGTGTGTGGTTGAAAGTGAGAAACATCATTTTATGAAACTTTATATACAAGTTTAGTATGGCAGTGTATCCGAACACATTGCCTAGCTAACTCATCTCGGATATACAAGTTTAGTATGGCAGTGTATCCGAATACATTGCCTAGCTAACTAACTCATTTCGGATTGAGAGTTTAAAATCTCATTAAAGTTTTAGTATCGTAGTGTATCCGAACATATTGCCTAGCTAACTCATCTCGGATTGAGAGTTGAAAATCTTATTTGATAAATTTAAAATTTGAACTTGTTTATTTTTCATCACCGAAAATGATGATGTATCTTGGGTTGAAAGTTTGAAATATCATTTTATAGAACTTTATATCTAAAATACAAGTTTAGCATGATGATGTATTTATCTTAAAAGTAAAGTATTGTAATATCATTTGATCGAATCCTGGTGCTTATCTCTTGCCAAAATAGATTAAAATTGAAATTCTACTTCCAGCAATCGCTGTAGATATTTATAGTTTACACTTGAGACAGTGTGGAGACCTTCCAAGACTAAACAAGCAAATGTTGACCCATCGACATCCAAAAGGAAAAGGAACACCACCAATTCGGTGCGCGCTGGTTCCACAATCCCACATATTCGTTACTATGAATGCGTCAGAGAGCACAGCACTTTTGATTTGATCATGACCGCCCCCCGAACAATCAAAATTACAACATACAAAAACGTGACCACCCTTTACAAGCGCAGTGCCATCCACGCATCATCATCATCATCATCAACTTGCTCGGTGTGGTTGGTGAGTGGCGACAGCGATGCCCGGCCCGGCATTCTCGTGCCACGGGTGCAGCGGCGAGCGACCGTGCACCGGAGTGTGGCCGCGGCTGCGAGCCACCGCCGGCTGTGAGGAGGCATTGCGCGCCTCCCTTGACCTCCCTTTTATTGCTTCGATGCGCTCGAGCGTTTCCACCACCACTTTCATGGACGGCCGGCTCTTGGGATCGCCAGCGAGGCAGCTCAGAGTGAGCTGAGCCGCCTGGAGCGCCCCCTTTGAGGAGTACTGCCCCTCCAGCCGCGGGTCCATCAGCCGCGCCAGCTTCCTCCTGTCAGCCAACATCGGCCTCGCCCAATCCACCAGGTTGTGCTGCCCGCTCGGGCGGTTGGCGTCCAGCGCCCGCTGCCCGGAGAGCATCTCCAGCAGCACAACCCCGAACCCATACACGTCGCTCTTCACGTACAGATGTCCTGCTCAACGCAACAAATCAATTCACCGAGGACCGACGACAAACACTTTGCAGGCCATAATGTGTGGAAATGCACAGTCATGATCGCGTCAATCCACAAGGGGTAGATCAGAGGACAACTCGACACATACCTGTCGCAACATACTCTGGAGCAGCATAGCCGTAGGTGCCCATGACTCGGGTGGTGACGTGCGAGTCGCCGCCGGTCGGCCCGTGCTTCGCCAGGCCGAAGTCAGAGAGCTTGGCATTGTAGTTCTGGGAACAAGACAGTGAGTAGTGCAGGATTAGCTCACCGCGCCTCGAGGGGGGAGACATGGAGGTGCAAGTAATGACAGAAGCTTACGGCGTCGAGGAGGATGTTGGAGGCCTTGAAGTCTCGGTAGATGACTTGCTTATCCGAAGAATGCAAGAAGGCGAGGCCTCGAGCTGCTCCGATGGCTATCTTCAGCCGTATGCTCCAAGACAGTGGCTCGAACGCTGCCCCCCCTGCGGTGCCACAAGACCCAGCGAATAGTAAAAGGGAGCAGACCACCTCGAAGAGGAGTGCACAGAAAAAGCAGAGCACTTTAGTGTCATGACATTGGCGATAGAGCCATTGATCTCATTGCAGTGATTGGTGCAAGAAAGGTGGCCACAGGTGACAGCATCGGGTTGGGAGGACTCACTTCTGAAGAGGTGGTTCTCTAAGCTGCCCTTTGACATGTACTCGTAGACGAGGAGGAGCTCCTTATCCTCCCAGCAATATCCCATTAGCTTCACTAGGTTTGGATGTGACAGCCTCCCCAGGAAATTGACTTCAGACTGCAACCACAACCAACAACGAGTGCGCGCCAATTAGGTCACATGGCAGAATGACAACAAATGACCTCCATTTTCTCTTTTTTGCAGGGGAAAGAAATTAAGTATAATGTAGAGAATTATTATTATTATTATTATTATTATTATTATTATAAGATTTACATGGTTCGAAAAGTATAATTATAAAAACTTAAACCTAAATTCTTTTGAATCGAACAACTTTTATCATTCCTTCCACAATCACCAAAGAAAATTACTACAAGCAAGCTTATATATTTGAATAATTAAGTTTTAATTTTAAGCAATTAAAAAACAATTATACTTCCATTTTTATCTTCCAACTAGTTTGGTTTTGAAAATCCAAATATACCTATCAATCCCGTGTAACATTTCAGTTTAGTCTCACGTGGAAAGTGAGCTAAGACTAAGATTGACTTAAACTTTGATCTAACGAATATATTATTATTAACTTCAACTAAATAGATCAATTATTTCATCAGTATAAAAGAATTATTAAGGAAATACCATATCTAAAAGCTCATTTACTTTGCATAAAAGATAATAATATTTTAGTCGTTAAATTAACACATCTAATAATCATCGTATCCTCCGGAGGATAGATTATTAGATATTTCTCTAAAGCTACCAAAGAGATTACGTTATGGAGTCGAAAAAAAAAAAGAATATCAATGTGAGCTGGATCCTGAATATTACGGTGTGAAATTATTTCTGGAGTATCATATGCACCGTACTAAGATTTGATCGGAATCAAATTAGGCTTTGATAATGATATCAAGCCTAACTTTAAGCCCTTCATTAGCTTTAGCATTAATTATAAATCATTAGCATTAGCATCTCAAACTTGTGCTTTTCATATGTCAGCTATATGATTCAGAGCAATAACAAACAATCTGATGAGCTGTACATTCAATAACAGTGAAAGGATTGCAAGTTTGGGTTTTTTTTTGTACTCTTGAGATCTATTGATCAGGTAAAACATAGAAAGCAAATTAAAGTCTATTATCATGTAAAATCCTGAGAAGGAAATGCTTTAGAAAGAGGAGAACGAGCAGTTACACGAAAGAGAAAGAGAAAGAGAAGAGAGCTAAAAGCAGAAGGGAAAGGCACAAAAGGGTTGAGCACAGGGAGATCACCTGCCATTCCTCCAACCCTTGCATGCTTTCAGGGTTCAGCTTCTTCACGGCGACCATCATCCCCAGCCCGCTTTTAGCAGGGTTCAGCGTCTTCTCCTCCACCCATCCCTTGTACACCCGCCCGAACCCACCTTCTCCGAGAACAGTCTCCGGCTTGAACCCCCTCGTCGCGCTCCTCAGCTCCGCGAAGGTAAAGATGCGAAGGTTCGGCACTTCCAGGATCCGGCCCTCGGGAAACACATCGTCGACGCTCACGCCGCTGCCCGTGGACTGCCCAAAGGTGCTGCTGCTGAGGCTTGACAGCTTCCCGGTCGTCGCCGTGCTGCTGCTCGTCTTCGATGCCAACCGCACTGCAACTCCACAGGACGAAGAAAAAAATTGGGGGAATTGAAGCAGACGGGAAAATTTTGACGGAATCAAAAGAGATCTGCTTGGTCAAAATCAAAAGATTTGACTAGAAATTCTCGAGCCCCGATTTGGACCGATGAACACGGAATCGTTCAAACCGTAGTAGAAGACCTTGAAAGAGGTAATGAAGATCGATCGCAATTGCATCAAAAGTAAGTAAATTGAAGAGGGCGAGAAGGGATTTTGATGACATGGGATTAGACCAGCCTACAAACCCTATCCGAAACACGCATAAAGATCGAAACTTCAAGCAATCTTGGCGAGATAAGAACAGGTACAATCTTGATTGATGGATGATACAAGTACATAAAGAAGGGATCTTTGCAGTTTGATCTTGAGCTATAATACCTGGACTGGACGGACTGGTATCTGCAGGGCTCGGAGATCTTGTAGAAGAAGACCCGATGCAGTTCCCCATGCCCTATGTTCACCTCGCCCCTTCCTTCGCCTCTCTATGTTTCTTCCTCTCCAATGGCTTGGCTGCAAAGGAGCGAAGGGCGATGTGAGGAGAGAGAGAGAGAGAGAGGAAGAAGGAAGCCGAATGCGGATGATTTATTTGCTCAGCCGTCCGGAGTTTGGAGTCTTCGTTTGACTAGTCGCCGCAAAAGTCAACAAGTCTAAGCCACCAATGGCATGCAAAACAGCCACGGATTCCCCTACACCTTTTCCAATGCCATCAACTTAGAAGAGAGGAGGAGCATATGGTTGACGCCAAATGTACTTGGCATTCATATGATGGATTTTAATGACCAAATTTTGCTGTCCTCATGACATCCATGGAGGAATCAAATTAATAATAAAATATAGTTGTTAATGTCAAATTTGAATCAATGTAATGTATGAAAACTGATCCATGGACTTACTTGGATGTCTACTATGATGATGGAGGTGATTTACTATATATCATGGATAATTGGGTATATTTCCTTCAACTTGGCATAGTATAAGACATGTTGCATCATGTGGTATCGGCTCCAATTGCTTAGTATGCAGGAAAAAACTATAATTTCTTAGTTAGTCGCAACATAGACTATGGTTATAAGAGTTGATCTGACAGTGGCGGATTAACAACATACAAATAAGCATGTTCAAATTGAGTCATTAAATACTGTTCATACACTTATGAATCGAGTATTTAGACTAACATATGAGTCCAAATTAAGCTCAGAGTGCATTTTACAACGCATGCTTACAATAGCCTTTAAAAAATGTCGTCAATGTCAGAGAGAATCTTAATGTCGCATTCATGATTTCTTACGACCTTTCTGCGACGAGTTCACCAAAACGATTGCTCATGAAAAGTGTTAGTAAAGAAAAGTATTGTGATCGGTGAGTTAGCACAGATTGATCCACGGACTGATGTTGGGAGCTTTCTACAGAGTGAGTAGGATGATGAGATGACTGTGCCCCCGAGAAGGAATATTCGTTGGCGTTGATCGAGATCCAGGCCAGCTCGCTGCTCGCCCTTGTGCGATGGAAGGCACCTCCTGGGTCGAGATGCTCACCGCCCGGGGGTGGTCGTTTTGGAGCGAGTCGGGCGAGAGTGGGACATGCGGGGTCGATCGGACCCTCATGAGAGGGTGTTGATCAGCGCTCCCTGGTTTGCCGACCCGAACTCCATTTATGACGGGTCACGTCTCTCCATCTCCAAGGCGGATGGCAGTGCGTCCTCATACACTGGATGACAATTCCCAGGTTGAAATGCTCGTTGGTCGCGGGCGATCGCTTTCCTGCAAAATAATCTTCGTCGGGTGCTTCCCGACTTTGGCCCCTCCAACGAACAAGTTAGTGGAGTCCTTTTCTCTCCATTCCCCCCCCCCCCCCCCAGGTCGGGTGTCGACCAGGGGTTTTTATACTATAGTGTGAGGATTGATTGCGTCTCGGTTCAGTGTGACCGCTGACCTTTGTGGGATGGGACGATTTTACTAACGAGCTGGCGTCTTTGGGGATGCCTGAGCGACATCAGACGGTACCGCCCTGAGCTCTCGAGATAGTCGTGTCACATAGTATTTTGGTATGGAACCTAACTTGGCGTGCATCCTGGGGTACGTCGGATTTTGACATTGGTTGGGACGTGGCATGGTGACTCATCCGGAGACCAAAATATGTCTTATCAGAAAGCATATTTCCATACACCATAATCATAAGCACATAATAAAGTTAATTTCCAATATACACATACGTAATAAGCATATGATGTTGCCAAATTAAACTAAAAATGTTAGGTAGATGGTACCTATTGGGCTCCCTTTGGTAGTCTCTGTCACTGTTCCTTTGCCATCTAGTCTCCAATTCTATGTCATCACAAATATGGACAAATAAGAAGTCAATATCGAACTTTGACTAAATGTATGCCATACAATCGACTTAATCAAGAAATTAGTGCGTTTGCCTTTGCAAAAAAATAAGCATTGATGTTTTTTCGAAATATAATGACTAGAAGAGCGAGTGATAATAATGATCCATGAAAAAGAGCTACATAACTTCATAACATCATACTTATATGATCCATGAGTGTCTAATTTAAATAATCCCTGTAGCAGTCTCTTCCAAGCAATTTCATGCTTGCAAATTGGGAAAAATAATAGATGTTGATTTCTGTTTTTTTCCCTGTTTTACAACAGACACCACATAGAGAAGTGGATCATCACAAAGATGAAAGGATAATAGATGCACAAGATATCATTGTGAGCCTTCAAACTCTCAAACTAAGACAAAAGGATTAAGGATCCCAATACATATCAACAAACTAGCTGTTAAAGTGCAGGTTTGACTATCCGCAGTGATCTCTTCCACTACCTTCCATAAGGGACTTCAATTTATGGATCCACAGCTTCACAACATTGAGTCTTCATTGATGGAATTCTTTTCTTCGTTGAAAATAGAGGATGCAAACGTACAGCCTGTAGATCTGTCTCAATCTGTTCATCAATTTAATGGTCCCATGAGGTCAACAATGTGAAGGATATGTAGATTTAATGGACTGTGAAACCCCCTTCTATAAGTCATAAAAATAAACTATATTTAGAGAATCTAAATATGAAGACAATATCATCTTAATGGATACTCCATAGGCATTCAAGCCTGTTGTAATACATGGATCCATATGCTTCACATGGCAACAAGTCTACCTTTGTAGAACATGACTTCATCGCAGTCAAAAACCAATTAATTGCTGTAGCTTTGGTATGTCATGTAGATGATGTTTTCCACAATCATCTTTCTTTTGCGATTTGGGATGAGCATAGCTACAAAATCATTTGACTGACAGCAACCAGAATGGGGCTGGATGTTCTTTTTCTTGCATCCTTGAATCAAATTATAATAACATCAAGATGTCTTGTCTTAAAGGCTATATAAGTGTGTACGTCTCTTGCAATAGCTATAGTTCAAAGTACTTCATCTCATGCATGTCACTTGTAACAATCATCACCTAGAAAGGGAGCTAATAATAACTCTAAGAATCATGCCTAATTACACATGATCTAATTTTTGAGTTACAGAATACCAACGACCAGATTTTCACTGAATCAAGCTAATCTCTGTTCAAATACAGCTCAGAAACCACCTTAAAAAAAAAAGAACATTCATGCACCAAGGCGATTGTTACAGAAGCAAAGTCAATAATATTTTAGAACTTAGAAAGCAAGCAATTCTATCTATCAGATGTCCCAGGAGAGAGATTAAAGATCCTTCCAGTAAGTGTGACGTCAAAAATTCATATTCAACAATCACTGATGTGGAGATGAGGTGCCTTGAACTAAATAGGGAGGTAATCAAGGGGGGCCAACCTGGGATCTGAATGTTAGCATTTGCTTTTGTGGAATAATACATAGTGATCAGTAGTGGACTATCTAGATTAAGTTTTGCATGCCATCTGAAAGAAATTTGCATTCACCTCCACCTGCTACTATAATATGATGTAATGATAGAAATTATCTATATGAACGGTACAAATTTGGAAAAGTGGCTCAAAAAAGAATATGATTAACAAAAATTAGTGGTATGATCGTGAAATCTCTCATTGGCTATAGCATATGGTTGATATGAAAGGTAAAAAATGATCAAGCTTTCAGTGGAATTAGGACAAGTTCGTCCTCCATAGAGTATAAAGCTGTCTTACATTATGAACAGCATATTAATGCAAGGATTTGAAAGTATTTAGGAAAAGATATGTCATATTTCACTTTGATGGAAGAAGCCAAAGGATGGATGGTACAAACTCAACTTGGACAGGGCATTCAACAAGTGAAGCAAAGATAGAGAATCCAAATTTGTACTACGATCAAACAATGGGAAATGCATTTTGGCATGATGCAAATACATATTCAAGATAAGTTCCTTGTATAAATCATGATCATCAAAGAAAGGATCGTATATGCTCTGCACAAAGGCATTCAGAACCTTATGACTGAATTTTATGTTGAAATACTTCTAAAATCTTAAACAAAGTGAAAACCCTCCATAGTTTCTTATTAATAGCATCAGGAATTTTTTTAAATTTTCTTGAGAAGTTTCATGAATGATAAATTTCTCATGTTTGTAGAGAAATGAACAGAAGAGCTCACTGGTTAGCAACATTTGCTAAAATAATAGGATTTGGAGGGATGAATGACCTTCAATTAGCACTCCTTTCTGTGTTCTGACGAGCAGAATATGGTTTGTACTATAATGTTAGTTATATAATCATAATTATGATATAAACGAGATGCCAAGTAAGAGTATACATGGCTAGCCTAGTCACATTGAGAAGAGAACATCTTCAAATTTGAGATCTGAGGAGAACATGAAAGCAACTTAAGACTGAAAGGAACCAACAAGAAATTCTCTAACCTCATGCAGAAGCATCTGATTCCATCTCCAAAAGCAGAGACAATGTCCTCTCATCCAACCTCAATCCAGTCATCTCTGCTTCTTTACGCACCTGCCTGCACTTAGCCAACCTCCCTGAAGCTGCATAAACCTTGATCATGTCATGGTAGATGTCGCAGGTGGGAGAGAAGCCGGCATCCTTCAACTTTGAAAAGTACCGAGCGGCTCTCGCGAGATCATTCATAGCAACCAGTAGCCGGATCATTACCCGGTAAGCTGGGAGATCCAGGAGGCAGCCTGAGCTCTCCATCTCCCACACCAAAGCCAGCGCTTCCCGGTGCTTCTTCTCGCAGTATCTGCTGTGGATGACCGTCGTGTACATCACCACAGTGGGATTCCTTCCGCTCTGCTTGTACCAGCTGAACAGATTCTCCACGGCTTCGAACCTCCCAAGCTTGATGCAGACCTTCATTATGGCTGTGCAGTCCTGCGGCTCCAGATCAAAGTCGTCTCTCTCGCCGAGCTCGTCCAGCACTGCCGACGCGAGCCTATAGCCATCCGGAGTCTTGCCAGCCTCCGCGATCAGCTTTGCGTAGATGCTCGGGTCGAGTGTTCGTTTGTTGTCCTTGGCGAATAGCAGGATCTTGCGCGCGCGGTGCAGGCGTCCCGCTCTCAGGAAACCCCTGGCCATGGCTTCGATCACGGTGCGACTGGCGGAGTTGAGATATTTGCCCATCTCCGACTCCATTCGCAGCTGGCCGCATCTGGCCAAGACTTCGACCGTCGAAGCAAGGGTTCGATCGTCGGGGAACAGCGAAGGCTGCTTCTGCGCCCAGCACAGGGTCTGCAGGGCTCGCTCGGGGAGGCCCATGTGACCCAGTTCTCGAATCGTCATCGAAAGAGAGCCCTTCCGAAGGAACCTCGTCCACCGGTCGAGCACCTCGCAGGCGTCGCTGTCGGCGGGAAGAGCCGCGATCTCCCTAGCGATGCCGATGAGAGCTTCCGGATTCTTGTGCACCCGATCGGCGAAAGACGACCGCGGCGCCAGCACGGAGCGGGAGGCTGACCGGACGTGACGCTTCAGCGTTGGAACCCTCGAGGGACGGATCTCGTAAGGCGAGGGGAGCGGCAGCGGCCGCTCTTTCACGGGCTTCGGGGCCTTCTGCAGCATCGGCCGTTCGAAGAGGGCGGAGATTGCCTCAAGCTCTTCGGGGCTCCACTCCGCATTGTCCACGGACAATTCCGCCGTGTGTTTCTCGTCTCCATCCCGAACGTCGTCGAGTGGCCGAGCACCGCCATCGACCATCTCGGACGGCAACCGGGAGGTTCCTGGGTCAGGCGGCAGCTTGGCGCGGCGTGGGTAGCGGGGGGTCCCGCGCAGTTTCCGCCGGGAAGGAGATGCGCTCGGACGAAACTGAGCAAGAAGACGGAAAGGGATAATTCCATGGCTCAGTCGGAGCTTATGCCCGTGGATATCCAGCGTTGTCGAACGAACAAGGGAGGAAGCTGCAACCAAGCATTCCATCTCACCAATGAGGAGGGATCTCAGAGAGGGATTTCTCCGAGCAATTTGTGCGCATGTGATACCATCAATCGCGCACAAACCCTACCCAATCGGGGCCATTACAGAAAACTGTCAGCGACACGCACTCGACCGGCCACCAAAAGACGACACCATTTTGTGTTGGGGGAGACTTCAGCGAATAATAGTACCTCGCAACGCATAAGCGCCGAGCCAACCGCGACCAATCTTAACGCACAACAACCGAACCCCTAAATAAAGCACAATCGAACGCTTGTATACGCGCATGTTCTTCAACTGAAAGCTTGTAGCAGCTAATTTATCCTCGTATGTCTTGATCTTAATGCAAGAACAAAAATCACTACATGATTGTCTCGTACACCATCAAACATTTGTCACGGTTCAATAATAACAATCAGTTTATATCTAGCAGAACCAAAGAACTAAAAAGAAAAAGGAGGCAGCAGCACTAGAAGCAACCTACAACTTCGCTCTATTAAACACAAATCATTGTCTGGATCTGGATTTGGCTCTCCTTGCCTCCTCAGAGGATGAAGGAAACAGCTCCACGTACCTTGACCCGATCATCATCTTATCCTTGCGCATAGCCTTTTTGGCCGTCTCTGCCGATGGGAACTCAGCATATGCCTCCCCGGTTGCCCTGCCGTCGGGGCGGCAGACAATGTGCACTTTCTCTTCACTCAGATCAAACTCCCCAAAGAAGTCCACGATATCTGCCTGGGTTGCAGAGTATGGGAGCCCCCGAAGTTTCAGGACCTCGGTGCACTCCATCTGGTCTTTGTCCTCGGCTGGTCTCTTCGGATGAGAGGGAGGTGAGCTATGGTGGTATTCGTTCTCAAAGGATCCATCATTGACCTCGGCAGCAATAGCATTGTAGTAATCTAGCTTCTTGCACCGGAAGACTTCAACATACCGGCGGCCCATGTTCTGTCTGTCCCTCTGGAGAGCAAACTCGGCCTGCATGGGTGATGGAAAAACAACAAAAGCCTCACCTGAGAAGCGCCCATTCTTGTTCACCAACAGACAGTCCACAATGTCCAGACCGCCAAAGAACTTGCATATATCGAGATCGTCGCAGTTGAAAGGCAGGCCTCTCAGGCGAACCACAGGAAAGTTATAGATGCTGCTGCTTCCACCATTGTAGCTGCTGCTGTATGGCTGGTAGAAGCTGCTGGCACCAATACCGGCATAGTAGGGATTTGGATCCATCGTCCTTGGTCTCTTTGAGCCGGCACCGAAGCCATCTGAAGCACTCCCACTGCTCACTGCGAAGTAGGGATTGGAGTCCATCATTCGTTGCCTCTTTGTGCCCTCGTACCCGTCCGAACCCCCCCCGCTTCCCATCATTGCCCTTCAATTATAAATCCCAAGAAGAAGTAGATAACACCCCCCAACACTCAGTTCCCAGGTCACAGAGAAACCCAACCCACATTGAGCAATTAATTCTATTGAAAAATATATTTTACAACCAATCAAGAAAAAAACAGCATAATCCAACAACCTAAATGTAGCATTAAGTATATGTAAAATCTTAGATAAATAATTGACTATCATGCAAAGAAGGTGAGGGTGTTAAAAATCCAAAACAAAGCAAAACAATCATCCAGCACGAGTCTGTGAGCATGAATAGATTTTACACAAAACATCAATTCTTAACCTAGATAAAATGAGGACTGAAAATAATCATCACCTTGACAATCAGAAAGCACGTTAAATGCACATAAAACAAACAACAGAAATATAGACTCTGCTGGTGCATTGGTAAGAAATGGATCTTGAGGAGACTATTTAGGATATAAAATTCAAGTCTTCCTTGGATATCACATGAAGGTATAATAAAAAATCGATTGACTTACATGAATCAGGATTCATTCAACACTCTCCAGTTGCATGACAAAAATATTTACATCATAGAGAAGATCAAGGAATGAGAATCGAAGTCTCAATACCCACAATTTGATTCCAATTCATGAATCTTGTTACTCCAAGAGGGCTATGCACCAAATTTTCAAAGGCAAAACATACAAGACAATGTTAATGACTAGGCATTCACCACAGTAGGATACATAAATTAGTGAAAAGTTACAGCACTGCACATAACAACACTGTTATGTCTTAGAAAACCAGAAATATGGAACCTAAGATATAGCCAAATTCTTTCATCCTCCAAATCATTACCAAAGTTACCTAGACCTGTTGCTCTGTCTTTCTTCGTCTATCATTTCCTTGGTCCCTACATTTTCTCTCCATAAAGACACTGAATGTATCCATCATCCACTAATTATAAATATATCTATGGATCCACCTATCCTAATTGATGTTTCCATAAGGCCCTCAAATATAAACTCATTCAGATTCATATCTCATATCAATACTGCAAACTAACACAAAGTCAATGGTACTACAAATAATAACCTGAAGTGGAGCTAAACAAGGGGTACGTGCGGCCCTATAAAGTAATCTCAAGCTATTAGATAGTAGCAGAAGAGAAAAGGGAATGCAGCAGCACAGAGGTACAGTGGTCGTAGAAAACAACAGAAAATTATAAAAGTGAAAAAGGAAGAGTAATATCAAGCAAACAAAATGGGCTTTCATCGGAAGGAAGGCATTGTAAAAATTTTTGTAAAAATTTTCTTAAAGTTTGGCAAATATAAATAGAGTGGATTATAATGTAGTGGAGCTAACATTTTGCAACTAACAATTGGTGTATGATGACATTGAAGGAAGTTTAGTTAGTTTCATCTTTATCATGATGTTTGGTGTAACTACAGGCTGAAACGTATAATCTTTTTCTTAGAGTATGTAAGATGTGTGTAAAAATCACAACCCAACCCAATGGGATAATTGACCCATTTAATTTGATAGGCCTGGAACCACATGGACCAAACCCCTTAAACCCAAGTTAATGGCAGTAGTCTCATATAGCCCTTACAAGTTCGTTCATATCTTCTCCTACTTCCAATGTGGAACAAGACCAACTTATTCCAATTTCCCCACTTAAGAATATGGCGTCCTCATCAATGACAAACATAGCTCAAAGTTAAGCCATGGCACAATATATATGATGTCCTACCTAGTGGTCTGTGACATGCCCTCTAGCCCCATCCCATCCATGGCTGCTGGAGCCCCTCACCACATCCACTACTAAGTCGACCATGATATTATTTGTCACAACTTGACCCATTGGTATAACTCGACCCTGGCTCGATTTGGGCTCAAGTCTGGGTTGGACCGCACCCAACTTAAGTTGGGTCAGACCCAATCAGGTCAAATCCAGGCTAGCAACCCCAATGCACATCAGACCCAACCCGAGTCAACTCCAACCCAACAAGGTGCAATCCTGTTTTTTTAATATGACATAATTAATCTAATTTATTATATAAAAGCATGAAACTCCATAATGTGTCATAAAACAATTAAATTAACAGTGAGAAAAAATTAAATTTAATCTGATAAAACATGAACATTAAAAATATTTCACATGCTTCAAAATAGTTAAATCCATATTAAAAATAATCTATTAATAAAAACACATAACTGTTTTTATCAAATATATTAATTATAATTTAATAATCATGAATAAAAATTCAACATAATTTAAAAACATTGTATATTCTAAAATGTACATCATGCATCTCAATTTTTTTTTAAAAAAAACACCATTAAATAATATAAGAAATTCATAACCAATTTTTTCAACAAAAATATAAACCGAGTATTTGAACTTAAATTAAGAAAATAATGGAGACTTTATCACTCTCCTCGAGTGATAGTCAACACCTTCCTCCTCAATCTTTCTCATCCTCAGAGGATCAGTAATTTAACACTTGACCAAAAATGTTTACATCCAAGGAACTAGATGTAGTACCATCAAGCCATATGTCCCACCACAATCCACCATCAACTCTAATGTGGAAAAATAAAACATCATACATACCCACAAAAAATTAATGGCATTAGCGCAGATTCCTTCTTTCCTTATTCATCTATTGAGTTATGAGTAGATGCAAAAAATTGTGGTTTCAGCCCAATAGGAGATGCCACATAATTCACCACCTAAACATTCCTTTGGAGCTTAGCTAGTCTATCAGTAGATAACAACCGCAAGAGTAGAGAAGATTCTTTCATAAGCAGTTCAAATACCACAGAATTTCTTATACGTTGCACATAGCATTATGGAAAACTCGAGAAGGTAGCTAATATACAACTCTCTCCCCGACCAAAGAGCAGTGTCTAAAAGAATTAACGGTCTCCTAATGTCAGTAGTCAGGAGTCCAGTTCCAAAAGAAGATCCGTTGGCTACTGATTTCTTTTACGCGAGTGGTTCGTAAGCATCTGTACATCCCAACTAAAACTCTATGAGCTGCGGGATCAGAGACTTTAAGCAACGAATAGCGCCCCCACGCCCGTTAGATGAAGAACAGTAACCCTAGATGGCCACCACAAGAATAGTAACAGGCTCAAGCAACCAACTTTTCAAGTCACCACCAACACAAGAACAAAAAAACGTAGATGATACAAAACAACTTGAGATGTAATCTAGCCCTCAAGAAAGGAAGTCAAAAGGGGGAAGAACTAGGGTTGGGGTTTGTGGGGATCTTACCCTCTCGACCCGTACATGATCGATCCGATTGGAATTCGATCCGGGTGGCGTTGGTCGAGACGAAGCAAGGATCGAATTCGCTCCACGAGATCGCCGCGAGGAGGAGAGAAGCGCGAAGACGACGACCCTCAAGGAAAGAAAAAAAGGGTCCTATGTTTCTAATCCTGCTCTTGGAAATATTTATATGCAAAATTGCAAGGTGCGTTCTGCTACGCCGCAGCAGTATCGTGGTAGGTGCAGCTTGAAACAATCGAATCCGTGGATTGGACGAGTATAACGTGGTTGTGCGGTTGGTAATGGAAGTTCGCGGAACATCTTAATCGACTTGCCCTTGTTTTTAGCTGGACTGGGCCCCAGCATCTTGGGTCTGACGTGTGCGTACCAGGCTCACCCGACCTTGGTGATCCAGCGGGTAGACGAAGTTCACGTTGCTGATTATTAAAGACCAGCATCAAGCGATTTCTGGGCTTACATTGATCACATCATATTTTGATCGTAATTTTCTTTAATATCATTGGTTGATGAACTAAAACCGGAGATTCTTAGAATTGGAACGGTGATTCTCAATTTTTAAAATTTTTATATTTATATTGTTTTAAATTATTTTTAATTTTAAAAATAAAAAATCTATGATTTGAATTGAAATTGAGTTTTGGATTAAAACTGACGGCATACTATTTAATTTTGATTCTTAAAATTTAAAATTTAAAATTATTGGTTTTGAAATAATTTAGCTCCAATAATAAGAGGGATTATTGTTCATTGGTTCTGACACAAATTTCTCGGGACATAATTTTAAAATATCATATTGTACCGATGTTTCCACATTCGTTCGGTATGATACGATATAATATACTGAGCGATATATCGCTTGATATATATATATCGTCTCATAATGATACTCTGTGTACTAATCAATTGATTGACTGATACATACCATCGGATTATATTATTTAAAATTATATATCTTTCATATAATAATGTTTGTCAGTCTACCCTTAGAGACCTCCTAAGTCTCATTGGAGTGGTAGTCGTGTTTGTTCATTGCAATCATGTAATTTCTTACCCATCTATGTGCAAGCTAATTTTTTAAGCAACGAATCGTTTTTCCCATCACAATCCTTCACAGTCGTGTCATCATTTGTAAATTGGTAGTCATAAGACATAATTAATTTCAGTTTTTTTTAGTTATTAGTAGAACTTAAGAGGTTCGTTAAGGAGAATGAAATATACACGTCTTCTACTTTTATTTAATAAATAAATTAACAATTTATGAGAAAGCCTAATATATATTGATGAGAAAAAAAATATACTATATCAATCATACATCTATACATAGTCATTCTCGTTTCTCTGCCTTCAAACTAATACAGGATATTTGTTCTTCCACATTATTAGTATCTCCATACTAGTCTTCTCAAGACTAATTACATATTATTATCTATATTTAATTATATATTATCTCATATACTTAGATTTTATTAGATTATAATTTTTATAATTAGAAAATTTATATTAAAATCATTATAGTTCTAAAAATAAAATAAATAACTTAATTCATCATAATTTATCAACTGTATTAACGAAAAATATAATATGTTACACCATTAAAAAAAAAAAAAGTAACGAGTAAAAGGATAATTTTGATATCTCTTTTTACTTTTAGTATATGAGATATTAAAATTATCATTTTATCCATCATTTTCGTATCGATCCAGCACGTGATGTTATGTATTATTTTTTTCGTCAATACAACTAATGATATTAAAATAAATAAAAATTTTAACTATAAAATTTAATATAAAATTTTAAATATAAAAATATTAATAGAACCTAAGTATAGAAGTCCGCCTTCTTACCTCCTAGGTTTGGTAAAATAAGATAGTCTACCCCACCGGAACGAAGAAAGCATTGCTTGTCTCGAACACAAGTTCCAATGAGCTTAATGGCCCCAAACATAATTGAAATGTTGATGGACTTGGTGATCAATATATATATATATATATTCCTGATACATGAAACTGTATATAGGCAGTATATTTTCCGTGCAGTCGTCGTTCCGATCAGTTATAATAGCAAGGCTTCCAAGATCAATGCTTTCTTGGCATTATTATATCCTGATACAAAACTAATGGAAGAAGAAACTTGCAGTGTTCCCAGCGACGTTATCAGAAGTAGTCGATTAAAAGCAGATCAAAACGAAGATGATTACGCTGTACGCTGGTGATGCCTCGATGCATACTGATCATTGGAATCTTATATCATGCCGTTTCCACCTGGTAATTTACGATCACAGGAAAAGAAAGGCCGATGCCAGAGAACGTGGAGCATCATGAACATTACACATGCCATCATCATGGCTTCACGTAAGTAAAGCCATCCTTTAGGCCCACAAAGTGGCCGGCACCTCAGTCTCTCTTAACCTAATCAAGTTTGAGTGACCTCTTCACATGGCGTGCCCATTTAAGATTTAAGACAGTGACGATTGGGGTTTCAACCCTTCCATCGCACACGAAAGAACAGTATGGATGAGGACTCGGGTATCGAGATGCTCTGCTCCGCGAGGGACCGCAACGCGCGTCCTCGAGCGCATTGAAGTTTTCATGACGAAACCGTTCTGTTAAAGTGGCGCCAAATGGAGCGCGCAAAAGCAACGACCAACTAACCTCCCTTCCCGCGTGAGCTGTACCCTCATATTTATACCACTATATATATATATATATATATATACCGAAACGGATGGATTGGATCGAAACGGATCAAAGCAACAGAAACATGGTGCGAAACGACTTGAAGGGAAACGAGCAACGAGGGAAACTACGAAATGCCGGCACATGTTCCGCAGCAGGAATGACTTGGGGAAACGGAGTTGACGTCCATGGTCGAGTTGCTCCGAAGAAGCCATTTAAGTAAGAGGAGGAGAAGGGGGAAAAGAAATGGCTTTCTACTGCGGTTCTCTTTTCCAGCGCTTTTACTTTCGTGCATCCCTGTTCTAAAAAGCACGACCTTTCCACCACTTCTCTACGGTTTCCAACTGGTAGAAGGTCGTCTCTCCTCCGGTCCCGATGTGCTTCTCCACTTCGACCCTCGCGTAGGCCGGTGCGGAGATCACCAAGCGATCCCGTTCGCCGTTCCAGCCCTAAAGGTTTGACCTTTCCATGAAAAGCAGCAACTTGATTTTTAGTTCTTCTTCGTGCTCTGACGAAAAAGGAAGATTTTTGTTTTTATTTCTGTTAAGCATCACAAGTTTCATGCTTGGTTTGAGTTTGATTCGGTTCTTCCTTCTCTTTGGAGTCATACAGTACATGGTTTATTGTGCTAGCATGCATCTTTTCAGCTCAAAAATGTAAGAAAGGGTTTGGCTTGCACTTTTGTTTCAAGAGTGTCTGCTAAATGAATCATCAATTGTATGATTGAAATTCTTATTTAGGCTAATCATTTCTTTTCTGAAAAGACAACCATTTTTCTCTAGCATATAATTGATTGAGATTTTCATCCTATGTTTTCTTGATCTCCATCAACGTCATGTATGACGAGTTAAACGATGGAATTGGAGTTTCCTGTTTGACTCAAATTGGTCTTTGTCCTTATGTAATAGAAGAAGGAACTTCTCTCTGCTGTCAGCTGTTTTCATAGGATTTGATGGCACTACTACAAAATTGCCCCTTTCTCTTTCTCTTCTCTGTGAGAAGGATTTTGGATCTTGATTGTTATCCAAAACGACCATCTCCTTCTGTATGATCTGCATCCTACTCTGTTGTATAAAAAGGAAATTTTGCAAAGGTATCATGCATGTTCATAAATCACCTGAGGGAATGGCTTTCCTGGATTCAAGTCTATTCTGAAAAATTATTTCTTCTTAATTTCTTCCATATTTTCTGCAGTCAAGTTATTTTTTTCCTAATGTTTGCTTCTTGGCCTTAGTCAGCACTGATTTGACAATCATAGATGATTAGCATGGAAGAAACTTGGTTTTTGACTCTGCTGTGGCCTGGCAATTTCTGATTTAAAATGCTTATTTTTAGGGTGGATATATATATATATATATATATATATATATATATATATATATGAGAACTTTATTAAACTAAAGGATCACCTATCTGGGAGCATGCCAGGTCCCATGGGAGGAATATCACACATATTTGATTCTAGCAAAGCTGGTAAATCTCAGAAGTTGGCGCATAAGAAGCATGGTGATGGTAAGGACTGCACTCTGCATTGCTGCTGCTAGTTTGATTTAAGATCTCAGTGTCAATAAACATTGAAATTCATTCTAAGATAGTAGAGATAGAATAAGAGTAAAAACAAGAAGCAAAAATGGTCTTGCCTTTTAAAGTGTATCTTTGTTGGTGCTCTTTCTTCTAAGTGAATTACTTGTGTTGAAAATGTGGAAGGTTTTGAAGCTCCTCGGAATAGCTTGGATATATCTATTGACACTTCTATAGGGTATTACTATGTCCCTGAAGACAATCTGGTAAGCTTTCAGTTCTATTTAACCTATCAAATTGAGTGAGAATTATTAGATTGTGGCATCTTTTGATTTTCTAAACAGTCATATGGCACAAAAAATCTAAACACTGGTGAGATACATTTAAGGTAACAGATGACTCTTTTGACTTGGAAGAGTCCAATATCACTTTCCTGTATCCTACCAACTCTGAAGATTCAACAGTAATCTTGGACTCGAAAAATTGTAAACATTGTGCTCCTTATGCATGCTTGTTCTTTCTAATTGAATGATATGAAGAATATAAAACAAGCCAATTGTTGGTAATTTTACTGAACTTTAGGCAGAATTTAAGAAAAATCTTTCTGTGGGTCTTCCTGATGATGTTAAGGTTAAAATTCAGTGTGCTTTCCTTTGACATCAGTCAAATTATTGAGGATACTTTTCTGTAGTGAAGTTTCTTTATTGATTTCTTAGAGATTTCTGGATCGATAATGTGATGTTATTGATGGACTACACTGTTCAGTAATCTATTTCTCAGTCACTCCTCTTGCAGCACACTAAAATGACATTGATAGGTTCTTTCTGGGCAAGTTGTTGAGTGTTCTACTTGTTAGGTTGCTGTGTGGTAGACAATATCTGATTTACATAGCTGAACTTGGAAAATTCTGCATCTTATGAATTCAATCTGGTTAGCCTAAAAACTTTTCAATTTCGGTATTCTTTTCAGGTGAAACATCCCTCCAAAATGTATTATTCTCCCAATGGAACCCCTATGAAGAAGTTGATTGATGGAGAGATTTCCAAACGAACAACTGAAAGTAAGGTTACACCAAGTGTTGTTGCCCGTTTGATGGGAATGGACTCGATGCCATCAGAAGAATGCAGGAAAATTCATGCCAAGGAACTCAAAGCAGATAGATTGAGAAAAGCTATGGAAGTAAATAAGATCATGGAGAGTAGTTTGGGTCTTGAAACTTCACGCAGCTCCACTTCCTCTAGACAAACAAAGCAAAACACACTTCTAAATGGTAATCAACGGGATCCCAAAGCCGAGAAGACAAGAAAACCACGCAAACATCCACAAGAAGAGCTGCTGCAGAAGTTCAAGAAAGAATTTGAGACATGGCAAGCTTCAAAGTTACGGGAACATCCAGGGTCTCAGAAGAATCACATTCTTGGAGATGTGAAGGATCATCAAATCATTGCACAAGAAATTCTTAACAAAGAGAAAATGGCAAAGTATCTAGATACCCAGAAAATTTTGGCTGAAAAGAAGCCCACAGAAGCCAAAGATGTTGTCTCAACAGCTAAGCAAAATGTAGATACACAACGAGGATCCAGCCTGCAGGATCATGGACATTTGAACAGACAGTGCCAATTTATCTCAAAGAACAACATGGCTATGAAACTTGGTACCAGGGCTAATGATTCTGAATTCTTGACAGTTACTAAGAATGACAAGAAACAGGAGCGATCTTGTTCACCGACACGGATAGTGATTCTGAAACCTAATTTTGATAGAATTGATGGCAATGAAGAGTTATTAGCTGCCTCAACCGATAACTTAGGTAAGGAATTCGCTATGGAAGACTTTCTTGAAGAAGTGAAGGAAAGGCTCAAGCATGAAATCCAGGGGAAGAACAGAAGCAATGCTAGAGGTAGAGGAACCGGCATAGGGACTTCATTTGGTGAAAGGACAATTGATCCAAAACAAATTGCTCGTGACATAGCAAAACACATAAGAGAAAGTGTGACCAAGGACATTGGATCAACTCTCATCCGATCTGAATCAACAAGATCAATTAGGAGTGACTTACAAGTCAACTCACCTGATTCACCAGAGTTCATTAGAAGAGACACAAGAAAGTATGTATCAGAGAAATCAAAGAATGTCCTAAAGAATGAAATAATTCTGGGGAAGTCTCGAATAAACCATGAATGTTCAGATGCTTCCTCCATAAACAAAGAAAAGGCAATGCCAAAATTGATGTCTGATTTTTCAAATAAAGGGAAAAAAATGAACCTCTGGAAAGACAAGAAAGCTGTGACTGAATCAATTCCAAGACAGAAAGGGAAAATTGTGGCACTTGATGCAGAGTCGGTATCACAATGGAACCTTATTAGATCATTTTCTGCACCTGTGTCTGGAACAGCTTTTGGGAAGCTCCTCTTAGAGGACCACCATATAACTGGAACTCAGATCTGCAGAAAGCAGGAAGCATCTGAACATGGGTTCTCAGAATTTGGAAAACAAAGAAAGGATAGTTTTAGCTTGAAAGGAAGAGTTTCCAGTCTGAAACATAACTTCAATCTTAAGGGTAAGCTGTTTGGGAAAACAGCCCGGCTGATTAAGGAACCAACTGCAAGTGGATTCAATTCAGCTAAGGAAATACCAACTGCACCCTCTATTATCATCAATTCTGGCATCACACAGGTAAGGAACAATGAAATTCATTAAAACTTGTACAAGTGCAGGACAAGTGTATCCTTGTTTTGACATGTACTATTGTGCCTCAGGAGAACTCTACCGAGGTGCCACCAAGTCCTGCATCGGTGTCGAGCAGTACTCCCGATGAGTTTTGCAAGCAAGATAACCCAAGTCCAATATCACCACTCGAGGTCATGGACCATCACACTTCACCTTGTGTCTCTGAAGAGCTAAGTTCCAATGCTCCAGGTAGAACAGATAGCATTCACACTTTTAGTATCTACTTTATGCTTCTTGTATGGCCCTAGATTTGATTCTGAGTCTGCATTTGGTCACAAATGCAACTTCAAGAATTTTGAGTATTTTAGTTATACATCTCTTTGCCACATACTGATAATGATACACTCTTTGCCAGAACCACATTTGTTAGAACATGTCGAGTATTTTGGATCTGAAATGGCAGTCGAAAACCAGCCTCACAAGCAAGAGACAATGGAGAAGGAAAGTGAGGATGGATCTGAAATGGAAGTTGAAGAGCAGCCTCACAAGAAAGAGACAATCGAGAAGGAAAATGGGGATGCAGCTTATTTACAAGATATCCTTGTGACTGCTGGCTTTTATGAGGATAGATCCACTGATCAATCAACGAAGTTGGATGCATTGACACGGCCAATCTCACTCCAGGTTTTTGAACAAGTAGAGGAAGCTTGCAGCAAATACGGGAAGCTGGAAACCGAGTCTACTATCATCCATAATGATGACCCAGCTATAGGACACAAATTATTGTTCGACTTGGTGAATGAGGCTTTGCAAAGTGTATTGGGACCTAAAATAAATTGCTCCATGTTCAAGAGATGGATTTTGGGTCCAGCTGCATCGTCATCACAAGGAAGAAGCTTGTTGGATGACTTGTGGAATCAGATTCAGTCATACTTGAACTCCCCTATGGACGAGTCTGACACTCTAAATAGCATGGTGGTTCAGGATCTGAAGATGACAACTTGGCCAACCATATTGTACGAGGACATTGATGTTGTAGCGAGACAGATTGAGAGGGTCGTTCTACGCGATATAATCTTCGACATTGCGCGTGATATGTGCCTTTGCAAGTAATGTCAGTGTGCTTTTACCTAACTGACGCATTAAGATGTTTGGCCAAGAGGAAAGGCTCAATATAAATGACAAGTAGTGTTGCCTCAGGGGTCAAAATGTTGATACCTTCATGTAAAGTTAGAATGGTTGAGGCTGATCAAGATGTTGATAGCAATAGTGTGTTACTGAATATGAGTTTATTTGTTCTTTTCTTTTCCAACATGTTGATAAATTTCATTCTGACATGTGAGTTATTTGTTCAAATATGCACTGGCCTTTTTGTGAGTCATGTTTTGCCATTGTCTGAGTCCCAAATGATCTATTAGATGTTGGAATCTCATTATTTTAGGCTCTCATGTTGAGATCTCATTGTATTATCATCTAGCAGATGACCTTTTTCCTTCCATGTTGAGGGATTATTGAATTGCTTGCTACAGCTGTTTGAGGGCTGCTATTGTCCTTAGTATCTCCATTTGATCCTGAACATTGTACTTCTGAATTTGACACAATTTCATATTCATATATGTTACCATCAGATGTTAATGCTACACAACTCTTGAACTAAGTTTCTGCAAAGAGTTGAACCTTTTGCCACTCTGCTTGTTTTGATTCAATCAATAGGAACATCTAAATTAATAAAGTCAGTGTAGCATTCATTTATATACCATAATAATGCGACAAGGCTTGACAACCAATCGAAAGAAAGTCGTGGTACTAAATGAAACCATAAGTAAACAATTAGGATTCAACAAATGGTGCCCGATTGATCGAGTCAACTTAGCTAGGTGATGATGTGGCACCACCTAATTAGATTGATGATGATGTGGCGTATGCAAATCCATATAGTCAATATGATATCTAAAAGAGAATATTCTTGATTGATATCTAGTATATATTTATCTAAACTAACTCTCATCTTTCCATGTATATATTCATCTCTAAATTCTCTAAACTAGACTCTCATCTTTAAACTCTTTCCTATTTATACGTCGGAGGAGCGATAAGCAAAGCCCCCATATGATTTTGCATGATCCTTTCGATCGAGAAGTCTATGATCAAGGAAGGGAGGAGAAATTAGTTTGAATAGTCTCAAGGGATGGATGTGTTAATATTCGATCAATTAGTCAATTTCACTGTATACTCTATACGATCATTCTATAATAATAACACATAAATCATCTAAACAAACACAGTTTTTTCCCATGGTATCATTATAGTGTTTCTTGAATCCTCACTCTCTTAGCTTCAACACGCTGAGAACCATTCTTGGGAGTAGGATTGCAGAAGAAGAAGAAGAAGAAGAATGGAGAGCTTATCCATCTGAGATAAAACTAATGCCATGTGTCTCTCGACTTCCGCAAGTGGAGACGGCGCCGCCGCACATGGCATGTCGGACTTCCTCGAGCAAACAACCTTCCTCATTCCCTGCCTCGACGATGTCTTCTTGCTGCCATCTCCATCAATTCCATTGTATTTGCGTGCTCAGCCTCTCGTCTTCCAGTGAAAGGAGGTTGCTGTCGATCCCACTCTTCTATGGTGACTGATATCGCAGAAAAAAAATGATAATAATTCTCTTCATAATATTAAACCATATATATATAATATATATTTACTGATTCCAACATAAGATCTGCCGACTATTACGACGAGTTTTAATCGATCTACCTCACTTTGTAAAGAGGAATCGCTCTTAAATCAAGTTTAATCAGGACACAAACCTTTCTCGACTTGAATTAAGAGTTGCTTGCTTCTATCTCTTGACATGGTTGACTTCACATGTGAGGTTCTTTCGTAAGACTAATGTTGAAGACGTGCTGACTCCTCGATAAATGCCCGACGTGGAAGAATAATATTAGATTCATAATAGAGAAATATATTCTTAGGAAAATTCGACTTATCAAATTTAATTCATTATATTTTGTATGCCATCTATTTTTTTTTATGAATTTAGGAAAAATGAATTGAATCGATTCGATTATAATATTTTTACACTGTACTACAATGTTTTTAAGTAATACCTATAAAAATACTATAATATATATATATATATATTATAAAAAATATTTTATTTATAATATTTTACATTATATTATAGTATTTTAAATAATATTAGGAAAGTAGTATAACGGTATATTAAAAATAAATACTGTAAAATAATATTTATTTTAATAATAATATTATTATTATAATATTTTTAATATTACTGAAAATACTGTAATATAGAATAAAAATATCAATTTATGGATCGATTACTAAGAAAAAGAATATATATATATATATATATATATATATATATATATATATATATATATATATATATATATATATATATATATATATAATATATATATATATATATATATATATATCTCGAGTCCAAAGGAGTCCCAACAATTGAAGTCTTTTGAGCCCCCACAATTCTGTGCAAGTGTGAGCAGAGCACTCCGTGTAACATCATTACATATCAGCGTTGTCGCCACCCACAGCACCACATCTTTCCTTTCTTCCCTTTTGCCTTTAACGTCGTTTCCACACACACACACACTCTCTCTCTCTCTCTCTCTCTCTCTCTCTCTCTCCGCTTCTTCCCATCTGTATCCGCAGCTCTGAGTACTGCTAGCGGAGGGGAGGCGTCGGCGATTAAGTAAAGCGGGCACGAATCCTGGCGAGGCTGCGCTCGCCCGAGGCCCCTTGGAGTTGCTTAGTTTCGCTTGTGCTCTGTCTTTGCCACTACTCCAAGCCGCCGCTTCTTGCCTCTTTCGCGGAGTCACAAGCGAACAATGTGGGGCTAAGCGTCGGAACCAAGAAAGGTGGGATCTTGACGGAGAGTATAGAACAAAGGGGTGGAGAGGCCGGACGGGAAGAGATATTGGATGCAGAAAGGCGGGATTTTGACGGAGGAGACGCGAAGAATGGGATGTGAGAAGGCTTCCGGTGGTGGTGGTGAGAGGAAGTATGAAGTAGGGGAAGGGAGAGGACGAGGAGCGGGCGTGGAAGGGGAAGGGGTGGGCGAAGGGCTCCTCTACGTGAAGGTGATGACGGACGAGCAGATGGAGGTCCTCCGCCGTCAGATCGCGGTCTATGCCACCATATGTGAGCAACTTGTCGAGATGCACAAGGCCATCACTGCTCACCACGACTCCCTCGCAGGTCAGCGTTTCTTCCTCTTCTCCTCCTCCTCCCGATCTTGATTCCAAAACGATATCTTGTTTCTTCATCGTCATGGTCGCTAAGGAATGAATGTTACAAGAGGGATCTACTATTGTTGGCAAGTCATGATCTACCTTCGTCACTTGAATTTCATATGCTAGTGTTCTAACACATTTGACTTGTAGGTTGGACCAACTGTTCTTCCTAGCATAACCCCTTGCCCTGTTTCTTTTTGGGAAATTACTAAATCTAATGAAGCTGAGATTAATATCTGTTCTTCCCTGTTTGCTATAAAGTTACTGCTCAATTCAGTAATGGCATGCAAATTAATTGTGGTTGTACGGCATAGCCACATTAGATCAGGTTATATATTCATTTGTTAGGCACTCCTTTTATGACAAGGATAAAGCAACTGTATGGATTGTATGAAACTTACCACAATTGCAATTTGGCTTATTCAAAGGAATAATTGTTTTGTTCTAGTGCTAGAGTACGAAGCAGAAACTTTGCGTGTCTGATTAAGGAAGATTTCTTGCGGTTTGTCTCACTAAAATAGGTTTAGTTCTACATTTAGACGCTTGAAGAAGCAGCAGAATACACCCTGTGATTGTTGAGGGGGAACAACCTACAAGACATGTACTTTTAGATTGTGATACAGTGACTTGTTTCGGAAGAGGAAGAGGAAGGGACTTTTAATAGTTGTATTGATGTCATAAATCACTGGACATTATTTTCCTTGTTTGTGGTTTTTTCCCCGAGTCAAGATACAAAAATAGAACCTTGAAGAAGAAGAATCCTGCATCTGAAGTAACGGGGAGGATATTAGTATTTGTTTACTCCAATATCTACATTAAGCAGTGGGTTTCGATCTTCTGCCTACAACCACATCCACATTTCATGTTGTTTTAAAAATTGTTGCAAAACGCATTCTCCGGCATGAGTTTGTTTTTACATCACGAAATTAATAAATGGTAAATGTGCAATTTTCTCGTTTACTGACTCCAACTTCATTATGAAGACAACTTTACAAAGATAATCTGCGACACGTAATCCATTTCTGAAACTAATCATCCGCCTTATTCCAGTTACTCGAAATCTCAGTTTCTTGCTTATATGCTGAAAACAGATCTCACTTATATATCCTATCTTGTTGCCTGCAAAAGTTGCATGCATTTGATAGCTAAAAGTCCAACATGAAGTTTCTTTACTAGTACAGGAGCCATACTTGATGTGTTGTAGTTCTGGATTGAGCAGAACAATGGAATATATTTCTCTTTTGTTTACTTACCCTACACTTATTGGTTACTTTAGGAATGAGGCTGGGAGGCCTCTACGGTGATCCCCTGATGGCATCTGGTGGTCACAAAATCACTTCTAGGCAGCGGTGGACTCCAACAACCATGCAGCTACAAATTCTTGAGAGTATGTTTAATCAAGGCAATGGGACTCCGAGCAAGCAGAAGATAAAGGAGATAACCATTGAGCTATCACAACATGGTCAGATCTCTGATTCTAATGTCTACAACTGGTTCCAGAATAGGAGAGCACGATCAAAGCGAAAGCAGATGGCTTCATTTCCTAGTAATACGGAGTCTGAAGTAGAGGCAGATGAGGAATGCATGAATGAAAAGAAACCCAAGCCCGACAACAGCCATCATGAAGGCATGCCAGCCAGTGTTAATAATCTTCCCATGTACGATGCACAACTCCATTTGTTCGAGCGGGAGCTAAGCCAAGCACAAGGCACACACCGATCAAGTGAGAGTTCAAAGTCTTCTAGTGGTTCTGGCCAGATGTCCTTGAATGAATATGTTCTATCGACACCAAGTACGTCTCAATTCTCTTTTTCCTTCTGATAGAAATATCGATATACATTTCTTTGACTCGATCGATGATTTCAGGATTAGACAACATGATGGAGAAGTTTGACATTCCGAGTTTTAACCCTTACCATCCAGGAGAAAGCTATGACATCATGGGTTGACATTTGCATGAGCTTGAACTAATCATTCACTTGAGAATGACTATTAAGTTGTATTTTTAAGAACACAAGAGTGCCTTCTCCGCATGAAATGGTCTTAGTTGGGATCTAATGGACATGTCTTGGTCATCTTTGATTGTGATATACACTTCTCTGGTTTCTTCTTACAGTGCAGTTTAAGTGCTTCTCGGTCCCCTTTGGATTATTACTACAAGATTGACAGACTCAGAAACTTGTACTTCCTCCAATGCAGCAATTAAGATGCAATTGAGCTCCCTGACTCGATAGATTTCAACCTTCATTCACAGTTAGATCCCAAAGAACAAGGTATGGTTTTCCTTGCATGATGTTGATTTTGAAGAGGCTGTGTTAGCGCGAAAGCTGGTTGTCAATCCGATATGGCAGAATTGACTTGAGTTGACTTGGTGTTGGCATTCCAAATCTTATATATTGGTACGAGTCTCGAGATTGAGATCTCGAAGCAGAAACATTGACTTCGATTTGAGAGGGTTTGTTTTCCGTGTCTATCAACGAAAGAAACTTGCGCCGCGCCATTCGAGGCCAATCTCGGTAAACGTCCAGAGTGGGTTTGGGAGAGGCTAAACTCTCTTACCGTTCGTGCTAGGAAAATATTATGTGAATCATGAATCTACTAAGACATGAGCTCATATGTTCAGGTGAGGTTGAGCATTACAGTGTCTGTTCAAAAATCCCCATTGTATGACCGTACAATGATTGGAGGTTGGTGATAGCTTGCAAGGAGGCCGACTTGACCCCAAATGTGTGCTACAACGCGAGTCTCTGCAAGCCTAAGCCCTTCTCTTCGGCATGTAAGGATCGAAAAGCAATAGCTTGCGATGGCAGCCAGCAGCCGTGATTAGAGAGAGACATGGGCTGCTCCTCCTCGCGCCTTGTAGAGACTTATTTATATCAAAATTTTAAAAGAGTTTATATAAGGTATTGGGAATAAAATTAATTTTTAGTATTGTTTTTCATCCTCAAATAAAATAATTAATCAAAAAGAATCATTCAAATATTAGAATATATGCTAAGAGATCGTGTCATGAACACTTAAGGGTCATAGAGTCAATATTTATTTTTGGTAGAGTTTGCCTATGATAATAATTACCAGGCAATCATTGGGATGACACCATTTGAAGCAATATATGGTAGAAAATGCAAATCACATATTCATTGGGATGAGATGGGTGAAAAAAAATATTTGGGACCAGATTTGATGAGAGCAGCACAAAGCAAACACAAATGTTATGTATGAGACTTTGAAATTTGAGATAGATGATAAATTATTTTTAAAAATTGTACCAATAAAAAGAGTTATGAGGTTTGAGAAGAAAGCCAGGTCCTCGATATATAGGCCATATGAAATTTTTGATTAGATTGGTGATGCTATCTACCGACTAGCCTTAACTCCTACATTAGTAAAGGTATAATAATGCATTCTATGTATCAACGTTGAGGAAGTACATTTCAGATCTTTTTTATGTTTTACAAGAATAACCAATAAAATTGAATGAAAATTTGATGTAGGAGGAACGAATAATACGTATTCTTAATAGAAGAGAAAAAAAAATTTATAACGAAAAGGTCACTTTAGTCAAAATGATACGAAAGAATCAAGCAATGGAGGAAGTAACCTAGGAAAGATATATATATATATATATATATAGTCTATTTCCTAGAAAGTTTATGATGGTGTCGTGAGTACCGTTGACTGGTGAGTCGACACAGTTGGTTCATCATCGAAGGTGCAAGCTCATCTAAGTGTTCTTGGCTGACGTGAGAGATTTGGTAAGGTGAGATCACATAGGCTACCCAATTGAAAGTCGTTCTGTTAGTAAGGACCTGGTTTAGGATGGTCAGGTAAGTGGACTAAGATCTTCATAGTTGCAAGGTTCCTCCATGGGGGTTGGGTCATCCAGATGTCTTACATAACAATTGACCCCAGGGGTTATCAGCGCGGTCCATCCAATGCTTAAGTTAGCGAAGGGTAGAAGACAGCAACGTAAGTTATATAACTAAGTTAGTGCAGCCCCACAAAGGCATACCATGTGTCTCTCATAGGGGGATTCGAGGTGTGTCTTTTGTATATCTCTCTTGGTGGCTTCCCTGCTTATTGTTGAAAAAACATGTTAGCTCGACCAAGGTGCAAACCTCGGTTCTTCATACTAAGTGCACAACTAGGGAGCGCATAGGTTCGATAGGTGCAAGCCTTAGGTCTTCATGCTAAGAGCATGGTTAGGGAGCCCCTAGGCTCAGCCTAGGTGCATGCCTTATGTTTGCATGCCAAAGTGCACGGCTCGAGAGCACGTAGGCTCGACTAAGATGCAAGCCTTAGGTCTTTATACCAAGTGCATGGCTAAGGAGCATGTAGGCTTGGCCTAGGTACAACCCTTAGGTCTTCATGTTGAGGTGCATGACTAGGGAGCGTATATGTTTTGCCTAGGTGCAACCATCGGGTCTTCATGCCAAGGTGCATGGCTTGGGAGTGTGTAGGCTCGACCAAGGTGCACGACTCAGAATCACATAGGCTTGACCGAGGTGCAGCCCTTGGAACTTCACATCGAGGTGCATGGCTCAAGAGTGAGTCCTTTTTAACTCTTATTCATTTGAGGTGCAGACCTTGGGTCTTCACATCGAGTGCACGACTATAAAGTTCGTAGGCTCGACCTAGGTGCAACCCTCGGGCCTTCATACCGAGGTGCATGGCTCGGGAGCCCATAGGCTCGACCAAGGTGTAGCCCTCGAGGTTTTACATTGATGTGCATAGCTCAAGAGTGAGTCCTTTTTAACTCTTACTTATCCGAGATACAGGCCTCGGGTCTTCAAGCTGAGTGCACGACTAGGGAGCATATAAGCTTGGCCTAGGTGCAACCCTAGGGTCTTCATGCTAAGTGCACCATTAGGGAGTGTGTAAGCTCGGCCTAGGTATAGCCCTTAGGTCTTTATGCTGAGTGCATGACTAAGGAGCGCATAGACTCGGCCTAGGTACATCCCTTGAGTCTTCATATTGAGATGCATGATTAGGGAGTGCATAGGCTCAACCAAAGTGTAGCCCTCAGATATTCATATCGAGGTGCATGGCTTAAGAGCACGTAGGCTCGGCCAAAGCGTAGCCTTCAAGGCTTTACATCGAGGTGCATGACTCAGTTGCGAGTCCTTTTTAACTCTTACTAATTTGAGGTGCAGGCATTGGGTCTTCACACCAAGTGCATGATTAGGGAGCACGTAAGCTTGACCTAAGTGTAACCCTCAGGTCTTCATGTCAAGTGCACAGATAGGGAGCATGTAAGCTCAGCCTAGGTGTAGCCCTCGGGTCTTCATACCGAGATGTACAGCTCGAAAGTGCATAGGCTCAGTCGAGGTACAAGTCTCAAGTCTTCACACTGAGTATACAGTTACGGAGCATGTAAGCTCAGCCTAAGTACAACACTTGGGTTTTCATGCCAAGGTGTATGACTCAAGAGCACGTAGGCTCAACTGAGGTGTAGGGTCTTCACACTAAGTATACGACTATGGAGCATGTAAGCTCGATCTAGGTGCAACCCTTGGGGCTTCACACCGAGGTGCATGGCTCGAAACGAGTCCTTTTTACTAGTCATAAGTGCCCAGCAAGCTAATCACGTGAGTGATGACACGTGTGACTTAACACAGAATCTTTTTGCTTATTATATTTTGGCATTTATCACTTTATATTGACTATTACATATATGCATGTATATATTGTGATGTCCTTGGATCTGTGCAATAGGAATCGGATCGTGATGAGATCACGATAATGAGACCAATTCACCTTTAAACATAAATCCTAAATACTCCCGGTCATAGGTTACTTAAGAGGGACATCGAGATAACTGGACAGATTAGTGTGCTGTATACCCATCTATATGATTGATAGATGCAACTAGTCTCATAGTTGCTTATGTGGGGACACTAGGGATACAGTACATATGCTCATTGGAGAATGAGTTCATTGATTGATCCACTTATGAAATGCTGGATGGTTGATGATGCCTTATTGTTAGACAATAATTCCGTAGTCCCAGTAGTGTATCTGGTTCTCAGACTCGAGACACCAAGGATGTCTTATATGAGTGCTCCACTCTTTGATACTAGATTTATAGGTTTGGATGTCTCAAATCTAGTACAGCTGGTCATTGGGAGTGACAGTCGATCTTACGAGAGTTATTGAGTATCGATAGAGGATCATCCACTCTCGACGTCATGAGAGGAATATCTCAGTGTTCTTGTTCAGACAAATCCCTAGCTAAGGTCATTCGGATTGAGAGAGAAAGAGTTATCCGGGAGAATCCGATTAGAGCGAGACTCGAGTAGAAACCGTATGGGTCTGACAGCACCATGCCCGATATACGGTCTTTGGGATATTAGATAGATGAGGGACTATAGGTACACGGTAACTGAGGACAGACATGTCCAATAGATTTGATTCCCCTGTATCGTCTGAGGACTACGACATAGTGTCATAATACGTCCATAGTCGATGAGTTGAGTGAATTATTATGGAGATAATAATTCACTAAAACAGAACGAGTTCTGATAGATATGACTTACGGTTAGCTCGATATTGGGCATAGAGGGTCACACACATATGTTATGTATTACGATGAGTAGAGATTCAGATATGAGATATCCGTCGGAGCCCCTATCTTATTGGATATCCAATAAGCCCCTGAATTATTGGATCACATGGACGAAATCCAATATGAGCCTACGAGAGATTATTTGATAGAGATCCACTAATCTAAAAGGCATGGATAATTGGATATAGATCTAATACCCAATAAGGGAGGATCCATTAGGGTTTGACGGAGGTCCTCTTGAAATAGGAGGGATTCAATGGTTCATAGGCTAGAGCCTTTGCTTGCCTCTCCTATTCTCCTCCCTCTCTCCATCTAAAAGCAAGCCTGGAGTTTTGTAGAGCGTTGTCATAGCCATACTGTATGGATCACCGCTAGAAAGGATGACGCTTGACCTCCTTCACCCTCTCCTAGAGATCTGCAAGGAAACAAGGATATACGATCTCCCTATGTAACACAAGCTATTCTATACGCAGTTTGTTTCATAAATTTTTTTTATGCACCAATCTTCGCACGACGACAAACATCTCTTTGGGAATAGGAGATTTTGTTTTCTTGTTCTTCCGCTGCACATGTGATGTCGCCCCCAAGATTCCCAATACTTTTTAACTCTTACTCATCTAAGGTGCAAGCCTCGAGTCTTTAAGCCAAGTGCATGGTTATAGAGTGCATAAGCTCAACCTAGGTGTAACCCTCGAGTCTGCATGCCGAGTGCACCACTAGGGAGCATGTAAGCTTTACTTAGGTGCAACCCTCAAGTCTTCATGCCGAGTACATAGCTAGGAAGTGTATAAGCTCAGCCTAGATGTAGCCCTTAAGTCTTCATGCCGAGGTACATGGCTCGGGAGCGAGTCATTTTTAACTTTTACTCATCTAAGGTGCAGGCCTCAGGGCTTCACGCCGAGTGCATGGGTAGGGAGCGCATAGGCTCGGCCTAGGTGCAACCCTTGGGATTCACGCCGAGTGCATGGCTAAGGAACATGTAAGCTCGGCCTAAGTGTATCCCTTAGGTATTCATGTCAAGGTACACGACTGGCGAGTGCATAAGCTCGACCTAGGTACAGCCCTCGGGAAGCTAGGCTTGACCGCATCGTGGTAGAGGATTGGGCCCATTCGAGGTCAGACTCAACCACGTTGGAGCGGGGTTCCAGACTTATACAAAGGTTCAGCTCAATCGCATTAAGGCGAGAGACTGAATCCACCAAGGGGTTTGACCGCGTTGAAGAGGTAGGTTAGACCCGCTAAGGGGTTTGACCACGTTAAAGAAATAGATTAGATTCGCCAAGGGGTTTGATCGCGTTGAAGTATTAGATTAGACCAGCCAATGGGTTTGACCATGTTAAAGTGGTAAATTAGACCCACTATGCGGTTTAGTTGCTTTGAAGTGATATATTAGATCCATCAAGGGGTTTGACCGCGTTGAGGCGGTAGATTGGACCCACCGAGGGATTTGATCATGTTGAAATGGTAGATTGGACCCACCATAATACCTAACAAATTATGGTGGATGATGTTGTGATAGGTGGCGTTTGTCACTGCTAAAGGCACATTTCCCATGATGTGATGTGTTGTCTTGCTCTTATGATTTGTATTACCTACAATGCTTATTTACGGGGGGAGCTTTCTGTTGCCTTGATGTTTAATGTATTTAGGGGGTTGTGCTCCTCTTTAGATTTCATTGGTGTGATGATTAGAGGCATGACTTCCATGGCAGGGAATGGATATATTGTAGCGACTTCTACTATAACATTTTGCCAACGGTGGACACCAGGGTGCTACTAAGGTTTGGGCCGTTGAGTTGCTCCTAGAGCTGGGAGCAGAGGAACCTAAGTAGAAGCTTGTGGAGGCTCAAAGAAAGCTATTGAGGATGAGGCGAAGGCACAACGCTGCTAAGGCCTAGCAATGGAGGCTGAGCAAAGGCTCTAAGAGGCCCAATGGGCACTACCAAGGATGTGGCAAAGGTGCAGGGCTACTGAAGCTGGTTCCCTGGGCTATCCTTAGCGCTACCGAGGACGATGAGGAGACACTGGGCTATTAAGGTATAGTTCCTTGGTTTGTTCTTAGTGCTGTCAATGATGAGGCAAAGGCATTGGGCTACTGAGGCCTAGTTCTTAAGCTATCCTTACTATTGCCGAGGATGAGGCGGAGCCACTAGACTGTTGAGGCTTGGTTCCTTGGGCTATCCTTGGCTTGCCAAGGATGAGGCGGAGGAGATGGGCTATTGAAGCCTGGTTCTTGGGCTGTCCTTGGCATTACCGAGGATGAGGTTGAGGTGCTTGGCTGTTGAGGCTTAGTTCTTGAGTTGTCCATAGTGTTGCCAAGGATGAGACGGAGGCGCTAAGCTACTGAGGCACAGTCCATTGGGTTGTCATTGGCACTGCTGAGGACGAGGTGGAGGCGCTAGGTTACTGAGGCCTGGATCCTTGGGCTATCCTTGGCGTTGTTGAGGATGAGACAGAGGCACAGGGCTGCTAAAGCCTGGGTCCCTGGGCTATCCCCACGCTACCAAGGATAAGACAGAGGCGAAGTTGAGCTTTCACTGAGAGTTTGCAGGATTTGTCGAACTGGACCTTAGACTCTAGCAAGGGTATAACGTGTCTTAGCGATATGATGCACTCCACCATCGGAAGGTGTGGCACAGGGCCACTTGTCCCTCTTGGCTGAAGAGATCCTTGAAAGATGAGGTGTGGACTCCTTGGTTGGACTTTATGAAGAAGAGATGTAGTTGGCAATCCGAGGGTGAGCCGTTGCACCGGTGTTACCGGCTAAGTTAACTGAGAGAGAAGTGGGGTGATAGTTTACATCATGCTGGTAAGAGTCTAGACTCACTGTGTAAGGCTCAGGAATGCTTCTGATGGGATGATCAAGGGGCTTGTCTCTAATCTTGGGGGAGAGAGAGCTTTGGATCATTACGTAGGTGCCAGTAGGGCCCCAATGCCTAGGCTATGACGGAGGCATCGTTCTATTGAAATGAGATATGTACCTTCTTTTCCCAAGGAGGCTTGGGACCAAAAATAACGTTTCTTCGCTTGAACGTTTGTTGGGAGGAGTAACAGAATGATGTGCCTACGACATTTGACCTTCCTTCTAGCACCAAAATGATAGTGTCATGAGTACTATTAACTAATGAGTTAACATGGTTAGTTCAATACCAAAGGTGCAGGCTCATTTAAGTGCCTCTTCCTGGTTGACATGGGAGACTTGGTGAGGAAAGACCGCATATGCTACCCATTTGGATGTTATTCTATTAATGAGGACCCGGTTCGGGATGGTTAGGTAGGCAGATTGGGATCTTTTTGGTTCAATATTCCTCATTGGGGACTGGGTCATCCAAGTGCCTTCGGGTGACCAGCAATCCTGCATGACAGGCCGACGTTGGGGGTTGCCCGATATGACTCTTCCGATGATTAAATTAGCAAAGAGGATAAGACAATAATATAAGTTGTATGACTGAGTTAGCATGATACTAGGCTTTGTGACAACTCATATGGTTATACGTGCCTCACTCTGATTCCACTTCATCAGAAACTCGTCGGCTCCTTCTTTGCCATCTACTGTAATCTTTCTGAATGCTTCTACTATCCTGGCTACCAAACCGTCAAACTCCCTTGGATTACTTGCGGATGATGTATCTTTCTGCTTTGAGGATTTCTCTTCCCTTTTTTCTACCATGAACTTGAACTGGGAATTATTCACTTTCTCCCTACAAGGTGTGCAGAGAGAAAGCGGATATATTGCGCCTAGCTAAACCTAATGGGCTGAGCCTCCGGAGTGACCCATGCCTAGTCCCAAGGCAAGGGATCTAAAGCTTCACGTTATTAGTTTTACTAGGCCTAAGTGGTTGATCTCGTGAATTAAGTAGTTGTTGGCCATATGGACTGGGCCTAATAAGGCCCTGCAAGTAGGCCTAATGGATTGGAGCTTGTGGGCTGAGTTCAACTATGTCTATCCTCAGGAGGGGTTAGCTTGGGCCTTGATAGGCCCAATCAACTGAGCCTGGTTAGGTCAATGGGCCTCTCTTGGTTGAGTCTCATGTTTGTGCCTTGAAAGTTGGGGCTCTTTCGATTGGGCCTAATGTCTGAGCCTTCTAGATGAGCCTCTTCATCTAGGCCTCATATCTGAGCCTTAATGGGCCTAATAGACTGACACTAGCTAGGTGCTATGAGCTCCTTATTATGCCTAATGAGTTGAGTTAAGCTGTTTGTCGACGGGAATACGTATATTGACGGGAAATAACTGGACTCAGCTAAGGCCTTATTATGCCTTACTTCGACCCGGTTCGAACTAAGCCGGCCGGGTCCCCGGAAGCGGGCCCCGAGTAGTTTTAGTCCTTAGACTATTATTATTATTATCCTCAGATCCGCGAGCATTGGTGGTATCGAAGGCGACCGACTTCTTCCCGATCCGAACGCTTTATCCGCCTCACTCGCGCCCTTCTTGCCTCTTGACTGTCGCTTTGTCCCCCTTCCCCTTCTCTTCTTCTCGTTCGATTCGCCCCACCAAGAGTGGTGAATAGCTGATCGCGATGGCGACGATCGCGAACTCCCTTGTCTCCGTCAGAGACTCCCGATTCCAAGCGCTCTCCGGTGGTCCTCTCGCGTTCTCTCGATTTCGAGAATTTTTATATTTTAGGGTTTCTTTTTTTCGATTTTTTCCCTGATTTTTAAGGGTGGTAATCGAATCGCTGGATCCGCTGGTCTCGGAATTACGTTTTGGGGAGCGATAGATTGATCCTCATGAGCTGATAATTCATTGTCTTGGGGTTTTCGGGTGCTCTGTGAAATATCGATTTGAATGGCTCTTCATTACTGGATATGTTGATCTTTCAATTGGGTTGTGATCGATCTTTTAACCTTCTTTTCCTTGTAGGCTTTACCTTGAAGCCGTCGTCGGACAAGTCTCTTGTCGTCTGCCCTCCTTCGAGCTTGTCTCTTCGTCCTATTAGCCGAAGGAAAGATGGAATTGCAAGTCACAAGAGACAATTCGTCCTTCGAGCTGCTTATAGGTATGTGAACTACTTGCTCAAAACTGCCAGCTTTGGCTGCTAGTAGTTCCATCGGCGGCATCTGCGGTTTATTCTTGCTGATTATTACAACCTTTTGCTTGCAGCCTCAAAGCATTCTCTTTTGTGATTGATAAGTATCTAATCATCAGAGGAATGCTAGGGTTCTTGGATTAAATTTTTCTCTAGATTATTTCAATTTGTGTATCTGTATATGTGATGAGGTGATGAACTGTAGGGTGGGATGCCTCTGTGTATACACACACACTTGGTCTACGTCTACTATCTCACATTCTTGCAATAGAATCATTGGTTAACTAAATTTCACCATACTAAGGATCCATGATCTTATACTGAATGAAGACTGAAGCTATTTATGCTTTTTGGAGTTTCTTTTCTGACATATGCTAATATTAGCAACAGTGTTGAGGTTTTCTTATTCCTTACCAAAATTCGTAACATAGTAAGGGAATCAATCAGAAGATTTATAATTGGAATCGACCAGTTTGAAATGTGGTTTTTCTTCTCTTTCATGATCTACTAAAAGATGGGATATCAGAATGAGTTGGCCACTGTCAACTTGTGGCTTGTGAATGGTAACTCAGTTGAGGAGGATCGTCACATGCAGATTTAAATCGTAAGGTTGTTTTACACATGTAGTTTCAAGCGCGCATTCACTTGTGCAAGTGAGTGTCATTATAGCTCTATTTGGTTTATGATCAAGGTTATGTCATTATGTTTATGATGCTTATGGTCCTAAAATGTGAAACAATTTTCAAGTTTTTATGGGTTGGAATCAAGGTTTCAAAATCATGATCGGGCTTGGGGAAATAACAAATGAAACTTCTTTTTTATTTGTAAATGTGTTCTTGTCTGATTGGTGGTATCCTTATCCTTGCCTGGTTTCATGCAAATGCAATTCAGGAATGGTGGAAGGCCAAACAGTGGAAGCATCTTCGTTGGGGGCTTTGTGCTGGGAGGAATTGTGGTTGGGGCACTTGCTTGTGTATATGCACCTCAGGTACACAAATGATATCTTTCTTTACCTTACCCTTTTTAATATGTTCCATCTACCTTATGTTTGCTCGGTATCTATCTTAATTGCTGTCTCATGGGTAGAACTGTGGTGAACTTGTGCTAGCATGAATGGAACCTTACTCACCATATATTTGCCTAATGGTTTCAAGTGGCAAAGGTCTGTCAATGTTCACCTCATCTTTTAGATGAAGCTGAACTAATTCTTCATGCAGTAAGCAGTAGAATGGAAAACCTATAACAACTTATTTTTGGCTCGAATCAAAGAATGCTTAACATTGCATCTGCTGTGTGTGGGACGGCATGTGCAAGTGTCTGTGGCTTCTCCAGTTAGGCCTCTGGTATAGTTTAATGCTATACCAGCTCTTATTAAAAATTATGTAACATATGGTACCCCAAGTGGAAATGTACATTTTCAGGATTAAGCAATTCTTGAAGACATTGACAAACTATTGTCCATGATTATGCTGTTCCTATATTCTTTCTAATGACCAGCATTGTTTCAGATCAGCAAAGCTCTGACTGAGACTGACAAAAAAGAACTGATGAGGAGGTTGCCAAAATTCATCTATGATGAAGAGAAAGCTTTGGAGGTATGTCTTGATGATTATGGTATTAACATCTCTACTCAAGAACAGGTTACGACAAACAGTTTTATCTCGTCATCATGCTATTTTGGTGAACTTCTGCATCATTCATTTTCTTACTTGATGTGTTTTCTTGGCTTTGCTAAAAGTATTATTCTAGCTATCCAATCCTAATACAGTAGCACACTGCCCCATATGCCAGTGGATCAAGTGGTGAGTTTAGCTTTCAACAAACCTGACCTATATTTTTTTGGACATATTGTTGCTACTCGTGTGTGTAATCATTGCAGTTCAAAATTTTTAGAAGTGCACCTGTTGGCACTCTAATATCTTTCTATTAGTGTTATTTGTGTACCATTTTTAGCACACTCTGATTAGTTATTCTTCCTTATTGGATCGATGCAGACTGAAACAGATTAGTCTTCTCTAGAATGAATGCATAACAGAATTCGGTAAAGATTTTAGAAAAGGGTAAGGGAACAAATAGATATATGGAGAAACGGGAGAATTGAGGCCATTCACCAAGCTTCTTTGTTGATTGCAACTCAATCAATCAGCAAAATACCCCTCTATTATAAATATGTTAACCATCCTAAAATCCTAATTTCCTCATTTATTTGGTCTTAGTACAAGAACCTTGTTTTTTCAGTATAAATGTTATGATGTGTCTGGCCACGTTTCTTGATTGTCAGTCAGTTATTGGTCAACTCTAAAACATCCAATAAAGATAATCAAAAGATAATATTGGAAGATAGAAAAGTTGAACTTAGTTTGTTATACTTCAAACTGAGATCTATTTTTTTTACTGGAACCAGATCTCATATAAGCCATAACTAATGCATCGATGGAAAAACTTACCAGAATGGTTTGCATGACTTTGTAACTAGTCAAGGCACATCATCCTCACGTGCATGACTTGGCAACTAGACATTGAATACGTGATCAGGAGCCATGTAATGAAATATATGCTTATGCATTCGAGATTGATCTGTTATACACTCACAAGCTTTTTAGCTGATGTATTTTGGATCTCACGGTCAAACATTGGTTTATCTCTCACATTTATGAGACTTGGATGGAAGAGAGATTTTATTGCTGATACTTGATGCACAATCTAGTGTCTTCTGTGTTGCTCTTTTAAATGTTAGGTTTCATGACTTACCCAATGGTCTTCTTATGTCAATTTTCTGTTAGCTATGCAAGTAAGAAAGCCAGGTTTGTCGGGGGGAAAAGAAACAGCAATATTTCTTTTCTTTGTTGCTTTTGTTTGATCTGCACTAACAATCCACCACATGGTGATAACAGAAAACTAGGAAGATACTGACCGAGAAGATTGCGCAACTCAATGCTGCAATTGACGATGTTTCTTCTCAACTCCGAGCAGATGATGAGCCTAATGGCGTGGCTGTGGCACAGGATGAGATGGAAGCTGCAACATAAGATCAAATCAGGGGCAACGCCTCTGTCCTGCGTTAAGAGAGAGAGAGAGAGAGAATTTATCATCTGTTGGAATTTGGGACTGCAGTTCTTTGTTACAAAAGCATTAATAAGCTTATTATGAGATCAAGCATATATTTCCTGATCATTAGTGTCGGGGATTGCTTTTCTTTTCTCAGATTCCTCGCTTGAAGGGGAGATGAACTTGTCTTAGAGCTTTTGCATTGAACTGAACAGAGATGAAGACAGTCTCGCATTGACCTGCATATAGCTCCATGACAGGAAATCCATTTGCAGCTGCTTGCGATGCAAACTACCTATAGCTCCAAATGTCTCACAAGAGCGTGCCGTCCCTGAACACATTCCGGGTAAATATTGATGCCTTATTACTTTTACCACCGCGAGCAGGCGAATGGTAATATGGTGCATGCACAGGGTGCCAAATTGGTATCGATCATCATTTCCAAAAGCGAGAGAGAAAGCACGCAAAAAGAGGAGCCATTGATATCGAACGGTTGATGTAGATGGATAATGATCTCCTGCACAACAGAAGACAATCCTAAACGCCCAACAATACTACTCGAGATATTAGAAAGCAACTTCATAGTATGCGCATTTTATGTTTTTGCTATAATTGAAAGTTTCAAACATATCAAAGATTACATCAGATTTTTCTTAGTAAATCTTTGTATCCTAAAAATGTTATTTCTTCATATTAGAATTGATTCCTAGAGCAAAAGATAAAAAGGATTTTCAATAATTGACTGAACTCATCATAGTTCCTACTTCGGAAACAACTTCCTGAAGAATCTTTGGTTGTGGTTTGTTTGTTGTCTATAACTCTCCATCGTCCATCTTAGAGGACCTGCAAGAAATACAGCCGAAAATCAATTTAATAACTTCAATATAATCAATATGCTGAATTTGCAAATCAGGAATGTGCTCAAAGAATGTAGTATGGTAAAAATCACCATCGCCAGAGTTTTAAGAAAATGAAGATTCTAAACACCATCATCTGTAACACGCCACAAGATATTTGGACTTATTCTACTACTAATCAGAAATGCATTTTTAAACAAACCATAGGCACTATGTTTGATCGAGACGCTTATCCATCTAGTTAAATCTATTGAAAAAGAAGTATGTGACAGGATCAATGCCTCAAATAATATGGATCAAGTTCTCGAAAAGAAGTATTCAGAAGTGTCTTTAGGATGGATAGTCCTTTGTGGACTATACCATAGCCCAAATTCGGTGTGGAATATTTGGGCATATCATATTCTTCTATAAAGCCTAGCTCTTTGTAAATTCCACAAAGGAGACCCATGATGAATTAGAATCCCCACAAGCAATCAAGCACTCACAGGTGATAATTTACTGAAGATATAGTAAACAGTTCTTTTTTATGTAATTGCAAAAGATCACCAGGACCAACAACCACGAATATTTTGGGAGATGTCAATGGCACTTATCCCGAAGTACCTGGAGTAGCTGCAGTGCTTGCTAAGATCTTGACAAAGGGCTTTGCTTACTCCCCCAGATTCTGCAGATCCTCTTTTTATCCACTCAGCAAGCTGCATATCACAAATAGATCAATATTGGACATATCAAAGTATAATAAATGATTATGCCAGAGTTTAACCACGAATCACTTGTAGGAGAGTGATCTAGGTTAAGCAGTGACTATGCGTTATATACCCTAGGGAGTCCAAGGACTTTGGAGATGGTAATATGTTTCATGCCTATGTTTCCAAAATTAGATGTTAGGATGGCACTGATGGAGAGCACAAACTACAATCCACTCATATAAACTATGATTTCATGGGTCAAACCATATTTGCTACAAATTAACAAATAAACCATGGAAGAAGGAATAGTGAAAGATAGAAAAAAAAAAAAAAAAGGACGCCAGCGCACCTCATCCTCTGTTTCCTCCAACAACCTACATAGAGAAGGAAATTGTCATTTTACACAAGGAATCTCCAGGAAGGTCAACCTTAGCAAGCATAAACTACATAATGAATAGAATCTGACAATTCACTTGCAATGCAAAATGCATGGTAGTGCAAAATCCAGACAGAGATTTAGCATAATCAATTAGCAAGGCAGGCTACTTGAATAAAATACAAGGATGGGGTTATCATGCTTAGTTATATAATGCAAAGAATACATTACTAAATGATCTCAGAAGACAAGATACTAAGCAAATGGGACTGTAGTGCCAAGTAGACCATAAAACATAATTTACCTTCCACAGAAGGAGGATAAGTCTTTTGAGTATGCACGTGCTTCTTGCTTATCTGCCCAAAAACCAAGAGAAAAAAAATTAGAATATCTTTAGAGTAAAACAAAAGATTCTTATCATAACAAAAACAATCACGAGAACGCAAACAAAAACAAAGGAATTACCATCAATGCCTAGCATCTCTTGGTATTTCACCAATATATAAAACTAAAAAGGATATGAGGTTTTAATTTTAAGAACCCGGACTCCTGTAGGTAGATGGTCTCATGCCAAGTATAAAATTATTACTTCATTACATATACTATTTTGTAATGAATTATATTGCGACGCGATGCGATGCTGATAAAAAATGCCTTGGTACACAATCTATAAAAGTTCCTAGATCACCAATACAAAATGCTGACGTTTTCAGTAAAAGAAATTGGAACTTGCCTTTAGCTTTCAATGGCTATTTTAAAGTGAGGTTATCCATCTTCAGCAACTCAATTGACACAGAAAAATGGCCAAAATCGAGGAGAGGGGAGTTAGTTTGTGTGCCTGCACTCACACGCATAACCCTTCTCTCGGACTATAGTACTTGTTATGTGTTTTATGTTTGATTGAAATTGTGCATATTCGATAAGATTCCATTTCTAACCAGACAGAACACGCATATGTTTTAAATATATAAAATATGGTGTCCCTTGTCCAAAAGTATTATCTGTTCAGTATTGTTGCATGCTCACGTGAAGAACAAAGAGTATCACCAAAATAGTTATTTTTCGCAAAGTATGGTGTCCTGGCAATGACGATTTATATCTTTAACAATAACTTTTCTTTCACAAGATTCTTGATTCATATCCCATCTTCGTCAATACCTTTCGTAAAAAAAAGTTCACCAAAATATAGTTTCAATAACAACAGAGCTTATATGTTCACCTTGATATCTTTTCTCTTACCTAGCCTTCTCCTATTTTTAGTTTTATTTCTTCATTTGAATTGGGTAACCTATGATATGCAACCTTTTAGAACTTACACATGCCTGAACTGGAAAAGGCAGATATGGATATTTATAAAATACTACAATTGAGAATAAAATGGAGAAACCATATCGAATTCAGTAAGAGGATGAAATAGTTACAGAAATAATAGAAACTAACATAAGAAATAGAAAAGTGTATTTGCCTTTTGATTCTTTGTGTAGCCTCAGAATCCAAGATATATTGTTGAAAGTTAGTAAAGAAAGTGAATTGGAAGTCACATGAAGGCTTAAAGTACAATTTTATTCTCCAATTAAAAGCAACAAAGCGAATCCTGGCTCCTTTTCTAACTGAACATTACACAGTAATTGCCAAATAATGAGTACAACCAACCCTAAATCCCTATCATCTCACTTTCTTTTAATAGTATCTGCAGCTAAACACAGAAGTAAGAAAGTTGGTTTGAATAATTACTAATGATAAAAATTAGATAGATCAAATTTTAGTTACTTACCGCCTTCAATGCTGTTCCAATCTCTTACTTTTACCCATGCTTGTTCACCAGAATCCAACTGCAAAGAAGCAACAATGCTCAGCAGCCAGAAACATGATTTAACTGTTTCCACTCATATGGCAAATTGGCAATCCCAAAGTCTATATCTAGTTTCAAAATTCATAATAAGCCCATTTCAAACCATAACTACTGAGAGACAGAAGTGAAAATTTAGACTTTGTAGAACAACTGAAGGTGTAAAAAAAATGAAAAAGCCTACCTTCTCCAGAGTATAATCCTGCATTTTTTCACAAAGACCATCAAGAAGTTCAACCACTCTTAACTCGCTCACTCTGTTTAAAAGAATATATTTTAAAAACATTGTTAGCTAGGAATTAAGTATTCAGTTTAGTCTCATGAAAAATCAAGCAATGAGTCCAACATACTTAAATATTCATGCATTAGCCAAACAAGAAGAAAATTACTGCTTAAGGAAAAGCAAATCTGGTCTCAGAATACTGAAATAGACCACAAAATATCTCTTTAAAGTTTTACTCTGAATGATATGCAAAGCAAAAAAAATCGATTATTATGCAAGGAATAGATTATAAATTATTAAGAAAGATAATAATTACATAGAAAGTTAGAATAAAAATGCAAAAAAGTAGGCTTATTTCATGCTATTACTATCAGTTTATATACAGAAATACTAAATTAAATAAGCTTCTTTAGGAACTAAAAATACTATTAAAGAAGTACACAGGTTGCCATGAAAATCTCAAAGAAGCACATACATATAGATGTCTGACTATGTAAATTTCAATGGTACATCACACTCAAAATAGGCAAAACCCAAGCATTCAAGAAAAGTAATGAGAAGATTATCTACGAAAAGCGGAAGAAAAATTGCTTATGGTTTCCCTTGTTGTCACCAGGATTTCAAATTTCGATCATACCAATTGGTAGTTTACCAGTCCAACCAAACTCCAGTATCAGACTATACAGCTCAATCCAGTACAATGCCCTTCATATTTTACTTCTTATTATTTATTTAGTGATATCGAGTGGTACAGGTTTGTACACCTTTTGGTATACCAATACTGTACAGATTCAGTGGGTCATCATAACCAGTGTTGGACCAAGATTTAAGTTCTCTGTTATTGCTTCAAGTAGATCAATTTTATTGAAATGCTTACTTAGGGATCTGCACAAGCAGGTACACATGTGAATTAGTTCTATGGTTTAAGTGACAAGCCTGTGACCAGGAAGGGTACTGTTCTTTCATTATCATGATATTTACAAATGCATCTTCCTTCTTTCTAGCAACTTACATTAAGAAGTCTTGTCTCCCACTCAATACCCTCTTCTTTTGATTATGGTTAAACAATTACTAAAATTAAACTTCAGCTACTCCAACAACTAGGTATATTTCAAGCACAGAGTGCTCATTCTCTCAATGTCACCAGGTTGATAATTGCTAGTGTAATTCTGCTCAAACATTTCATGAAACCTTAAAAACTTAGATTTTGGCTCCATGGATGACTTCAATTACAAGATAAGGGCTCGTATCATGAATAGGAACATCTGAAAATACTTGTGGAATAGAAATTAGGAACATAGCATTAACAGAATCTCATGCTCATCATAACATGTATGAAAGGACAATTTTAGTTCAATATCTCAATTCTACTCCTCAATCTCTCTTGATACTATAAATCCTGCAGCATGATTAGATAGATAGGCTCTATAGTGTATGTGCATGCTTAAAACTGATACCTGTAATCAATTACTTTTCCTTCACGTTGACCTCTAGAATCCAAACGATGACGCATATCTAGATGGTTTCTTGGTTTCTCCTGTAGAAAATATCAATTAGAAAATTCACAAACACTGTAAAGTAAGTCTGTGAAAAACTCAGAAAATGTCTTGGGCAATTTAACTTAACATGGCATTCAAACAGATAGCACATAAATCTAACGTTCACTTATGGTAGTTTCTTTTCCATTCTAGAGAAATTGTACAGTGTTATCTAGCTAAAAAGTTAGAACCATAAGAGAATATACATTTTCTGCCCAACAAGCAAGTGGCTTTTTTGGCTTCATGGAAAACTTTCCCTCTAATTAAATTGCCTAAGGAAGCAATTTAGCACCAGCATTTGAGATGATTATGCTAGGTTTTGATCAAACAATTCTAATGAAATCTTCCATAGAGCTTTCTCAACCTACACTTGCTATAGCCATTGTCATGAGTATGATTATAGTAATAATAACTATGACAATTGTTGATGGAAAAGACTGCAAGCAAAAGGCAACATCAGATGTGTCATGTATATTGTATCATAGCTGCTAACAATGACCAACATGCTTGGTTTTAGCCCAACTGAAAGTAAGAAACTTCAGGGAGGGACAACCTGATAGCAAATTACCTATATAAAATGACTATTTGATGCACAATCATGATAACAGATGTGAGTAGCCTCCTTATATAAATTGCATACTCATGCAAAATAGTAAGAACAGATGACGTACTCCTAATATCTCAGTTGACAAGAGAAAAGCTGAAGCAAAGATTAATAAGACACTGAACGAAACCTTCCAACTTAACCATGTTATCTCTATCATTATATAACATTTTTACACACCTCGTTAATTTAATTAGAACTTCCATTTACAAATTAGGGGTACTGGTTGTGGTATTACATGAAAAAATCAGATAACTGCCTATTTAAATTTTAATTTCATTCCAACAAGGACAACTGAAAAGCATACAATTGAAAATGTTCAAATCTTAGAAGTACAAGTGCTTCAAATAACTGCATTCTTGAACATGATGGAGTAAGATCAGTGAACCAAATTTTCATGTTTACACATTCATACAGTAAATTCGATGAAGAATAAGACTTCTAAAGTTGAATGTAAGACACTTACATTAGAAAGTCCAATCTCTATCTCAGCCTGCAAATCATTTACAGATATATCACAAATCAGAAAGAGAGAAGTAACAGGTATTAAGATATTTGGCTATTCATAATTACGTGATTCCGTTTACAAAGACAATTAGCAGTCTAAAAAGCATCCAAAATTATAGAAATCGTCAATTCCAAAAGAGTTTCAAATTAAAAAAGGTAACATCAGGAAGAAAGCAGGCCTTGGGATCATGCTAAGGTTGCTCCTCCATGACCTAGCTGTCAAAGGCTCGAGTCACCATAATAACCTCTCTACCTTTAGGAGTAAGGCTACACACATTGGGCCTTCTTAATCGCTGCATTGGCAGGAGTCTCATCTACTAGACCATCTTTTCCTAACAGTAACTACAGGACCAAGGATAAAAGCATATTTCACATAGCATAATTTCAAAATGAGTGCTAGCACTCACAAAGGTGATCAATGAGAAGTAATCAGTATTTGGCAAAGATCAAAAATTGTTCCGTTGTCTTTTTAGACTAGCATGCACCATGAGTTTTGAGTACTGAATGCTTTAGAACCCATCAAGTTCAGATTTAACCATAGGAGCAACCTTGTTCAAACTGAAAATGTAGGATTTTGTATTTCAATATACAACAAGAGTTGATAAGGATTAGGGGTGTCAATCCCTGACCTGAATCCACAAACCCACATAAATACATAGGGATTGGATAAATGAGTTTAGTAATCAAACAAAAAGACAGGGGTATGTTTGTCACACAGACCTGAAATGACTCCAGCTAGCGTGGAGATTTTCGTCACAGTTCAGGTAGTATAAGATGGGCAGAGAATATGGAAGAAGAAAACTTGATGAGAGTTTTAGAATCGGCATCATATGCTTCAAAGGTTATCTAGTTTCTTAAAAGTGGGTGAGCTTAACATTGACAAAGCTCAAACTTTCCATCGCATATTCCTAATAGATTGTCTTTCTCCAATCCAAGGACCTATTACTCCAATCGTGGACAACATCTTATTATCATTTCTATCATCTCCATTACCCCATTGCCATGTAACAGCCTTCCCTCTTTATTTTTTTCTCACATTATATCGTATTTCCTGTGAAGTTTAGTCAGGCTAGCTGAAATGTGATCCAAATCAGATAGGTTGACTACTCATAGAGCTTTCCTAACCGGATCAGAATGAGACAGGTTCAAATTAAGAAGATTTTTGTTAACCTGAAGTCAACCCAACTCAACCCCAAATTATCAGTCTAGTAACGATCATAAATAAGTAAAGTAAATTAGAATAGAACATGATTTCTCAGCAAGAAGAGAAGTCAGCATGAGACAGATAGACTTTCTTCATAATACTGAAAAAGTGGTGGTAATTAAAAACTTTTAAAATCAAATGACCTAAAAAAACCGACAAAATCAGTCTGTGGCCTGACGTAACTACATGATAGCATTAAAGGTACATGGTTGATATGTCAGTAAATTATCTTATAGCTTTGATTTCCCATTTGCAGCTCATTCAGGTTTGCAGGAAGCTTTCTGAATTTCTAATGCTCTAATGCTTGTGTGACCTTAAGCTTTCCACGCTAAAGGAGTGGCATTAGCTACTTTAAGTTTCTTGATTCTGCGAGTACTACTGGAGATAACTAATATCCAGCACTATGGTCAGTCCTCCCTATTCAACAATAGTGGGTTTACGACTCAGTCAAAATACATTACAAGTCCAACCTCCTCGAAGAGATCACTTATCTGCCCTTTCCACACGCCATATTCCCTTCTTCGGTCCAATCTGAGTAGCGCAATCTCAACAGATTGGCAATCTATTTGTTAGTTTCTTTTGCAATATCGAAACTGTAATCAAACTACGACGCATACATCGTCATTCGACTTGCAACTCGGCAGTGATGTACGGAAGGTATAGGATCCAAATGAGCAGCTACAGATTTAGAGATCATCGGCAAGTAAGGAATAAGCCATGGAAAGGAAAGGAGCGGGAGACAAGTACCGCGACGGTGTTGCAAGCGGCGCATTTGTCGTCGATCGAAGCGACGGGGGCCAAGATCGCCAGAATCGCGGCGAGCCGGATCGCGGATCCAAGGATCGCCCCTCCGCTCCTCCTCTTCGTCTCCATGGAGCTCCGCGATCACTAGGTGTTCGGAAACGGGCGTGGTGTGATCCAGAGCTGTCTTTTATAGAAGATGGAGGCCCAGATTCAACATCCGATTACGGCCCATCACGGCCCAAAATGGCTGTGCACCCTTTTGCTTGTGTGTGTATTATTTTGAGCAATTTTTGCCAATAAAAAAAAGAGTAATAGTCTTCGCATCCTTTGGCATACTGATGTACGTTATATTTCTTTTCTAGTTGTAAATATCTGTCAATAATTGAAAGATTTTATGCTGCCCACAGAGAGGCAGTTCTGAACATTGGCAGGAATATTTGTCGTCTCGTATATAATTTTGAAGTTATTTTATTGGTTTGAGAGAGAGAAACTAAGTAGCAAATCATGTCAGGAATACTTATTGTATTTATCGTATTTCCTTTGGAGATTGAGATTGGTCTTAAGATCTTGAGTTTTTGGTTCGGTGGTTTTCCTTTAATTTAGTTTTTTTTATTGAAAAAGTAATAGTTAATAACTCTCCATAGTTGATTTAGCTCCTATTGTTTTTTGTCCTCCTCTATAAATATAAAATGATGATTTTTCTATTTTTCTCCTATGTGATGCTTATGTTTTTCTCAAATAATATCATTATTTTTTTTAATCTTATAAATGTATTTACCCTTTCTCATCATTATCTTCGACCTAAGGTGATATCACTGATATTATCATTCCTTTTTTGTTTATTACCTTCGTCACAAGGCTCGATCATTTTATAATTTTATAAAATCATATAAAATTATAAAATCTAAAATTATGTCATCATATTCATTTCTATTTTCATAACCAAAGCCCTTGTTTTTTTTATTCACTATATATTTTTCTTACATGATTATTCATATCTCATCCAATTATAAAGTTTTTCGATTATAGGTATTACTTATCATATAAGCTTTTTCATTTTTTTTATTAAATCATCCAATCCAACTTAGGGGTATGCCCACCGTTTAATTCTCAATAGAGGATCTTAATTCTCAACAATAGTTATTATTATTATTATTATTATTCTTAATATTATTATAATAACATACATCTCCGAAGAAACATAGTTAGAAGAATGTTAGCTTCATAGTTTCATAGATTGAGATGGTATATATTGTGGAGATAATTAAGCCAAATTTTCATCACTTAAAGTCACAATATATTGTCACTAATAATTTTCGTCCATGAAAATAAAATCACTAAAAGAATTCTTTTAGTCAAAGGTCTTACTTTTGGATCCCTAGTTGATGAAATTAAAAGCTTGTAGTAAGAAAATCTCAAGGCAATAATTGATGATGAAAAAACAATTCAAAATAAAAAATGTATTGTGTTAGAGAAGACAAGTCTTTGTTCTATTAGAGTTTATGTTTATGTTTTCTTTATGTGAACCTTACCCAACAAATAATTCTAGAAATAAAATAACAACAAAGATGCTATGGTGGTTCCATGAATTCTTATAAACGAACAAGAACAGTAAAAATGATACTATGGGTTTCCACATAGATCCTATGATATTATTCTGAAGGCACACCTAATTTGTCCTCATCAGTAGTTTTCTAATGGTGCCAACCTTAGAGAAAGTTCCATGTTTCAACTTATCTTTTTCTCAAACTACAAGATAAAAAGCACCAACAAGTCTGTGATTTGGGTTGGCACTTTGTGAACATCATGATCTCCTCCCAAATGACTACATGATAGAATCCAATAAGTAGGACAAAAGTATAACCTTTCAATTTGATTCCATGAAATCATGTTTGATTTGGTTCAACTAGATTTTAAGAAGACAATGGCACATTTCATTCAATTTCCATGGAAAAAGGTTCATGCACTTCATCATGTGAATCACATGTGCCATAACAAGGCCAAAATATAGGGTCTAATTAGATTTAATTAGTATGGAACTTTATGATTTGAGGATATTAACATTATCTCATGACTTAATCCTTGTGGCTGCTCCTTGTCATTTTGTCTTATGACTTGTATCTCTGTGAATGATGGAACTTAAACTTCTCTGTCCCTTTTAGTACATTATTATAAATCAAAATTTACTAGATAATAAATATAAAATATTCAACATAACAATAATTTTATTTTCTCATTCTTAGTCAATATATATATTTTTGGAATAATTATTTTGATTAAGGAACATCAATAAACAAGTGAGTATCAAACAACATTATATTTGATCATTATGCTATTATTTAATTTGGTGATATGTTAGAATAAATCCAATAGTAATAAATCATAATATCTTAATTATTTAGAATCAGCTACATAAATATTTTTTTGGTTGAGTTCTCTATGATATACTATTATTAATTCAACTAAAAAATTTATTTTAATTAAATTTTAGGAATAAAAGTTTATTTCCAACCATGCATCACTACTCTTGTTTTCTCTTCTTTTTTTTTTCCTCTCTAATTTTCCATTAATTATTTATTGATAGAGAAATATCATCACCGACGCTGGCGCCAGTCACAGTAAAATGTGTTGGCGAGATCAACGGCTCGGATCATACGGAGGGCTTTCGTGGCCCACGGCCGCGTGACAAAAAGCATCCCTGCACGGTGTTCCAGTGGCTGCAGCCGAGCCGCGACAGAACTTTTAGCTATCGTCAACCGTTCGTGGACCCACGGGTACCCTCACCTAAACAAACCATACGGCTACGAGGGACGTGAGGGGGCATCTCGTGGCCGGGCCCACTTGATTCTTCCTACGTGGCCGATGGTCCTGCCGACCACGCCAGCCGTGTCGACTCCGCTCCGCGGCACCACTTGGCGCCCCGTGACCTCCAACGGTGAGCACCGGCGCAACCCGTGCGCGCCCTGCGTTCTTATGAAGCCTGTGAAAACCACCGCTACAAGTTACCACAATCCAGGCGGCCATCAGAGCCGTCCATCGCGCGGTCAGCACGCTTTTGAGTTGCAAAAGGTTGCCTCAACGGGGATCGCGAGTCCGGTTACAAGGAGAATCCAACGGACGAGGTCATCAGCAAGCGACACGTTGCGGAGAACAAATTAGGACCGTCCGCGTATCCATCGAGGAGACCACCGCATCAAAGATCCCAGCACTTGATTGCGCAGTGGATCAGGTGACCTCGTCAGGTCCCCGAGGGTACGGTGCGGCCAATCATACGCCGGGTATGTGCCGGGAAGCTCGTAGCGGGCCGTCCTGTCATAGGGCGGTGGATGCCACGTCATCGTCCTCTCGGTTCACCGCCCTGCCGACCTAACCCAAGCACCGAGACGAGTCATCGGCGACTCGGCTGAGACGGGCCGGGGCTTGTCGTTTTCCGCCACGCCCTAACGCCCGTTTGAAATCCCCCACGCACCCGCGGGTTGGCCACTTTTCACGGGTGGAGGCGTCCCTCTCACACTTCCCTTCCTCTTTTCGCAAAGGTAAAGTGCAGTGCGGGGTGGTTTCCAGAGGCGGTTTCCAAGGGCAATCTGCGGATTTATACCGTCGTCCCCTGGTGTTGCCACCAAGATAAAGCAGTTCGGTCTCTTCTTCTTGGCGTTTCCGTTCGACCCTTGTAAATATCGATCTGCTTCGGTTTCTTTCCGCTTTCTTTACCGAACTCGCTGCGTGCTGTAGTCAAGTGGAGATTGGTCCAAAGTAATGCGTCGTCGTTCGGCTTGCTCTTTTTTGTGGATTATTCTGATTTTGTTCTGTCTTTACTCTTTTGGTTTTAGTGTTGGGATTCGGTTATTGTCGTACTCGTAGAATAGCGTTCTTTGGGGAAGAACGTGATGTGAATTAATGTGCTTGTTGATCCCGTTTTTGTGGAGTCAGATAGGGTGAAAGAGCGTTGCCTGGGGAGAACGTGCTATGATTTAGTCTCTGATACTGTAGATCTTCGATTCTGGCACAAACGGGCACAGGTCTTTTAGCAGACCGCTTACTTGTTTGGTTTTGATTTTTCCTGAGGGTTATGGCACAATGCAAATATCTATGTTTGGTTTAGTTGTGTAATCATATATGTTATAACGTCTCCTCTTTGTTTCTGCAGTTAGTTTATGATCATTCATTTCCTACTGTGATTTATTTTTCATCTCTAGGTTGGGATATGTGGTAGTTTTACCGTTGGGATGCTTTCTCTTTCTGTTTCTTTTGTGGTGTTCGTTATGTTTTACTTGTTAATTAAATGATGCAAATGAAGTATCTGTTTGAAGTTATTGTCGTATTTGGTAACCATACACATTCTTTTCGGGCAAATGGATCAGACTTAATCAACTTCTTACCATCTGTTGTTCCACATGCATGAGAATTGACAGTTCGACTTAGTTAGATGCCTTTATGGGCTAATTAATGATGTTTTAGAACCTCGATGCACAATTTCTATTTTAAATTGTTTAATTTATGTTCTGAATAAATCACAAAGCATTTTGTACTGTTAAGTTCTTGCATTATAGAAAATAGATCCTTATAAGTCGCATAGTTTACGCATCCTGAAGTTTTAAAATTTTAGGATTTGGACTTGCCATTGAAGATTCCAAATTTATAGCTATTGATTTTATCCATTTTATAGTTTATGCAATTAGCATTTCTATGTTGTCCAGACTATAGAAAACAGTTCCCTGCATGTTCCTAATGGTTCAATGCACCCATTATGTTCAGCGAATGACGCATTTTCAAAAGATACGATACAGTATCCCTAAAATTTGTTGCTGTTTCTGTGAAACCTTTTAATATTATTTCAGATGTATTCCATGTGCTAATTTGGAATCTTCCTTAGTACTGTATTTTCTATGATTCTGTAATCATTTATTGGTGTTCATGCCATCAACATCCCCTGTATGGTGCTTGTTGCTTCAACTTGATATATATGCCAATTTGTGCCATGCTGCTGAATTTTAGTTTACCGAATCCTTTTTATTTTCATCTTTTTCCAATATTAGATTCATCCAGTTTTCTGGTTGTCGAAGGCAAAACCAATAGGATAGGCATCATTTATTTCTATGTTGTCCAGACCATGGGAAACTATTCGCTGCATGTTCCTGATGGTTCAACGTACCCATTATGTTCAACGAATGAAGCATACTTAAATTATAAGATACAGTACCCATTGAAATCTGCTCCTGTTTCTGTGAAAAATTTAAATATCATTTCGGATGTACTCAACTTGCTAATTTGGAAACTTCCTTATACTGTTATTTTATAGGATTTTGTAATCATGTACAGGTATGCTGTTAATGTCCTCCATAGGTGCTTATTTCTTTCGCTTAATATATGCCAAATATGTGCAATTCCTGCCTTTTTTAGTTTATCAAATCTTCTTTGATGTTCGTCCCTTTTCAACATTGGAGTCCATCTATTTTTTAAATAGATTCATCCAGGTTTCTGGTTGTTGAAGGAAAAACCAATAGGATGGACATCTTTTCTATGTTGTCCTGACCATAGGAAACCATTCGCTGTATGTTCCTGATAGTTCAATGTACCTATTATGTTCAACGAATGAAGCATATTTATAGTATAAGATACAATACCCCTTGAAATCTGCTCTTGTTTCTGCAAAACGTTTAAATATCAATTCAGATGTACTCAATGTTCTAATTTGGAATCTTCCTTTGGAATCTTCGTTTCAAAGTTGCTTGTCTCGGTCAGTTAGGGCCTTCCCATTTACGATTTTCAGTTTGAATATAGATTTTTCTACTATTTGTTCCATTTGATCTTTTTCATTCATCATTGTTATGCCCAAAGTTCATAGATGACATCCTTATGCAGCTGACGACATGGTGAGAAAACACAGAACCGAAGGTTCTGCTGGTGAGAGCTCAGAATTTCATGAGACAGGTGGCAACAGTGCACGAGCAGAACCCCAGTGGCCATCAGAAAGGGGTCCCGCTCCACAGCTGCAGGGAGGTGCTGCAGGAAGGGGTTGGGCTCCATCCAGTCCTCAACAAACCCAGCAAGGTGGTCGTGGTGGCAGGAGATATTACCAAAGTCGAGGTGGCCAAACACAACCTCATGATGCTCAGCAGCCAGGTGCACCATCTCAGTATCAGGGCCGGGGTAGTTCTCAGCCCAGAGGTGGAATGCTACCTCAGCAACAGTATGGTGGACGCCGGGGTGGCCGTGGTGTTGCTGGAGGACGTGGGTCTGGCCCCTCAGCTGCAGGTCTATCAAGGCCGCCAGCTCCCGAGCTGCACCAAGCAACACAATCTCCTTATCAAGCTACCCAAGCAGCTCCATTGAAGCCCAATTCATCACGACAGCCAGAGTTTTCTGCTACTGAGGTTGCAGAACAATTTCAACAGCTTTCTGTTCACGGGGAAGCTTCCAATCAAGCAATCCAGCCTATGCCAGCATCTTCAAGCAAGTCAATGAGATTTCCAGCGCGTCCTGGTAAAGGTACGCTTGGCATCAAATGTGTGGTGAAGGCAAATCACTTTGTTGCTGAACTACCTGACAAAGACCTTCACCAGTATGATGTGAGTTTTCCCTGTTCCGTCTCAAATAATGGTTTAATTTGTATGTGCCTCTTTCTCATGCCTTAATATTATCCTGTGATGGTTAATTACTTCATTAGGTATCAATTATGCCTGAAGCTACATCACGTGGTGTCAATCGTGCTTTGATGGAACATCTAGTCAAATTATATAGGGAAGCTTATCTGGGAGGACGTCTTCCAGTGTATGATGGCAGGAAGAGTCTTTATACAGCTGGCCCATTGCCATTCACATCTAGAGAGTTTCATATCAGTCTAGACAATGAAGATGATGGGTCGGGCATGGAAAGGTCTTCTATTTGATCCATTGATATGCCTGTTTATGATTTAATTTTGGTGGTGGTACGATCCATTAATATATATTTTCATCTTGCAGGCGACATAGGATGTTTCGGGTTGTTATCAAGTTAGCAGCTCGTGTCAACCTACACCATCTCGAGATGTTTCTAGCCGGGAGGCAGGCTGATGCTCCCCAAGAAGCATTGCAAGTTCTCGATATTGTGCTTCGTGAACTTCCTACTGCAAGGTAATAAATAGTGCCTCTATACCATGGTGTAATTGATTCAATATTTTTATTATCAAAGATTTGAGGTGATTTATTCTTTATGGTCTGCAGATATGTGCCAGTTGGTCGGTCCTTTTATTCACCTGATATAGGGACAAGGAAAAAACTTGGCGAGGGACTAGAAAGTTGGCGAGGTTTCTATCAGAGCATTCGTCCAACACAGATGGGCCTCTCTCTAAATATCGGTACTAATAACCCATTTCTCTGATTCTCAATTTACCCATAAGTACTTTTCAACTTGTGCTGTTATTGGAGAAGCCAGGCAAACGATGTTGGAAAAATATATTAAAAAAATTAAGTCAAACATGTAACTAAAAGTAATTTGTGGTTTTATCATCTGGGGAACCCAGAGCATGTGTGGCTATTAGGTGATCATACATTAAATTGTATATTTTCTAGATTTTGTGGTGAAGCAGATTTACTTGTTGCAAGTCTGTGACAGAATAGAATTCTGCAACTATGTTGCTTTATGTGTTTTTATTAAGTTGTCTTTATATTATTCATAGGTGGCCACCAAAAGAGACCTGATTTTCTGTTGCAATATTTAATATCCTGATTTGTGTTTGTAGAGGTCAGAGAATAATTTACACCTCACAATTCATTCTGAAGATAGAAGATGGATGTAGAAAATATGATTTACCAGATGAAAATTAGCTTTTTATGCCTTGGTAGACTAATTACAAGTTTGACATTATAGATTCCCCACTTTTTAGAATTCAGTTGGTTTATGCTGAGCTTTTTACTTAATTTCTTGAACTGCAAGAGGGCCAATAATTTTATATATGGTACTGAGATGAGTATGTAGTGCATTTGATGTGTTCTAGAGCATTACTTCATTTTCTGAGACAGAAAGGCTTGTGCATATCCTTGTCTCATAAACTGCTGCATTAAAAAAATGTACAACATTTGGCTGGTTTAAACATTCTTGATGTGGTCTTAATTTTAACACATGCATGTTAGAGTTCTATTTTGATGTGCAGATGTTGCTCGTAGTATGGTCCTGTAAATTTACTTTCTGGTGCAGATATGTCCTCCACAGCTTTCATTGAGCCACTACCAGTCATTGACTTTGTCGCTCAGCTTCTTAATAGGGATGTTCAATCAAGACCACTTTCTGATGCTGACCGTGTGAAGGTTTGGTTTCAATGATTTTTTATTTTCTCGAGTACCTCTCTCTTTCCTGGGTAGTGGAGAGAACTCATAATGGAGAACCTTTTTTTCTTATATTTGCAAACATACTTGGTAGTTTGTGATAAAAAACAATTTTTTGGAAGGTGGTCTTTTCTTTTGATCCTTTTTGCGGAGGCAAAGTTTTCATGTGTATCTTAAGAAAAAACTCTTTCACTTTCTGTGTTACCCATATTTGTGACTTCCACACATCTCAATTTATCCTGTTTCATTGATTATTTGTAGCTATGCACTTTCTCAGTCAGAGTCAGCCAGCATTTTATTTTTAAAATAATGAAAATGTTGTTCAAGTTTGTGGCAGCTCTATTATATCACTTTTTAATTATTTATGCTACTTCAGATAAAAAAGGCTTTAAGAGGTGTGAAGGTTGAGGTCACTCATCGTGGCAATATGCGCAGAAAATATCGCATATCTGGTTTAACATCACAGGCAACTAGGGAGCTCACGTGAGGAACTACTTTCGTGTTTATTGATTTAGTTCATTTTATCCTCTTTATTATGCAAAAGATACCGTTAAATTGTCATGAAAACACTGTTTATATATTGATTTCGTGATGATTCTTATACATTTCAAATTTTGTCCTGGAATTTTTGGAATGGCAGTTTCCATGTTGATGAAAGAGGTACAATGAAGTCCGTTGTGCGGTATTTCCAAGAGACTTATGGTTTTGCCATCCAACACTTGAGTTTGCCTTGCTTGCAAGTTGGAAATCAACAGAGGCCAAATTATTTACCCATGGAAGTGAGCTATTGTTATTATAATATGCTTTTTGTCTTGTATGATGCATTTCATCTATATATTTATATATATTCATTTCATCTATATTTTAAGTTTATTGTTGTGCTTATAAAGTTTTAGACCTTCAAAAATGCATGTTCAATTTTTATAATTGTTTGTAGGTATGCAAGATTGTGGAGGGGCAGAGATATTCTAAAAGGTTGAATGAGAAGCAAATCACTGCTCTTCTAAAGGTGACATGCCAACTTCCTCGAGATCGGGAGCTTGACATCATACAGGTTATTTATTTTCACCTCAATGATTATACTTTTCAATATCTTTTCTTGTCTTTTAGAATCTTAGTTATAGAACCATAGTTCAAAACTAAGTTCATCATCATTGTCAGCTGCACCACTTGGAACCCTCACAACTCAAGGTCTTTATGCAATATGCTAAGAATGTTTAGGTTACTTCAAGTCTCTGTACATTTTTCTCAAGTTGCAAAGTCTGAATTTTAGCTCTTGATGTTGGAGGATAACTTTTTCTTGCATTCCACTTCTTTATCGTTATTTTCTTTCTTCCCGTAGAACCCTTGAGCTACTGTACTTATAGTTTTCATTTTCATACTACGTTTGGATGGTGCGGTTCGCATGGCATAGAGCTGTGAATGGGCTGGGATAATTCCATTAGGTGGGGTCACACGTGGAATGGGAGGGTAGGATAGTAATAATAATGGTACTTATGACTTGATTTTCCAGCAAGATCTGTTGATGCTCAGCAAAACCTTGCCGCTAAGAATTGGGCCTGGGTTGGGCAGGCTGATGGAGCCAGGCAGTTTGCAAATTGTTTATAGTTGGTTGAATTGAGTTGCATTTAAGCCAAAGATAGTGTTTGGTTCAGGTACAGGACACTGTTAGATATTCACCCTTCCGAAAAATAGGAGAGGTGATAGTGAACTCTCAATTGCATGTTCCCAAAGTGGGCCCATTAAAAGGGTGAGAGATACTGTGAGTGGGGTTGGGCTATTCTCATTTTCTGCGGCTTTTGTTTCTTATAATCAATATCAGAGCACCACCAAATTAATGCATAAATTCTCAGTATTTTCCTTTTTCATCCCTGTATTTGGGTTACTGAAACAAATGGTGAGGTGACATATGATTGACCTGAGCTTGTTTTGACTTGCTTCCAGCTCAGACTCCTAGCACAGACTTGACAAGTGAAGATTTGGGTTAAACGAGATTAAATCAGACCCTATGGGTTTTGATGAAGATTACCAGCCATATACATGATGATATTCTTTCATTTATTTTCATTTAGTTATTTATATTGCGTTACTTGTTCATGCATTACCATTGAACTCTACTCTATGTTTAGAAACCTGTATAGAAACAGAATGAAACTGCTATGTATGTCTAAAAGGAATTTAGAACATTCATAATGATTATTGTATTTCACTCGTCATTCTTTTACAGACAGTTCATCACAATGCATACCATGAAGATCCTTATGCTAGAGAATTCGGGATCAAGATTAGTGAGAGACTTGCATCGGTTGAGGCTCGTGTTCTGCCTGCACCTTGGGTAAATGGGAACACAATTTAATTTCATGTTATTATCATCTACGTTGAGATTACCGAGGGGTGCAAGACATGTCTCTATCACAAACAACTATCACAGCTTGCTGTTTGTGGATCAGGCTAAATTTGAGAGTGACTGATTGCATCATTTTGATTGTGCAGCTTAAGTACCATGACACCGGTAGGGAGAAGGATTGCTTGCCAAGAGTTGGCCAGTGGAACATGATGAATAAGGTATTGCATTAGACTGCTCTCATAGTCTTTTTTGGTCATTAAGCCTGCAGCTCCTCTGTGTTGATTCTGCTATTAGTATTATATGCTTGCATCCATTGATCATACTAAAATACACTTCTAGCATCGTTAACGAATATATTTTTTCTTTTTTTACATATGTGTGTCCATGCATTGAAAAATTTAGAACATATTATCTGCTAGAAGCTGAAAGTGCGAGCACCATTGCTCATATGTTAGCCATTGGATACTTCTGTTTTAATGTCTATTCAATGTAGAGAATCTGAAAATGTAAGGATTCTTGGAGATTCCTTTTTTTAGATATTACTCAATCATTTCTGTTTATTCACTACTATAGTCATCTGGTATCATTTTAGCCTTCTGCATGTTATTTGTTAGTTGTGGAATGGTTTCTGCATCAAGCTATGCATTTTTCATATAGAAATATGAATAGGTCTTGTTATTTTTCTGATATTATCTACTTGTGTTGCTTACAATTTCGCTTGTTCGGCAAATTGTAGAAACTGGTGAATGGTGGGAGAGTGAACAACTGGACATGTATCAGTTTTGCACGGAATGTTCAAGAAAATGTTGCTCGTGGATTTTGTCGTGAGCTTGCTCAGATGTGCCAGATATCTGGAATGGTATGTTCTTGATCTTTATTTTTTGGAACATATCTTAATTTCCATTCATTGCCTTGTATATGATGTCAAACATTTTTGCAGGAGTTTGCTCTAGAACCTGTACTTCCTCCCTTGAGTGCTAGTAGGCCTGATCATGTGGAAAGAGCTTTGAAGGCACTCTATCATGATGCAATGAACATACTCCAACCTCAGGGCAAAGAACTTGATTTGCTCATTGTAATATTGCCCGATAGTAATGGTTCTCTTTATGGTATGCTGTTATTCACCTAGTCTTTTTTTCTGCAACATAATGACATTGCTATGCTAGTTAATCAGTCTTAAACGTACCTTCTTTTTCAGTTTGATCCCTGCTTCTCACTTTCCCAATGTTCTCTGATGTACAAGTGTTATAATGACAGGTGATTTGAAGCGGATATGTGAGACGGATCTCGGTTTAGTTTCACAGTGTTGTTTGACTAAGCATGTTTTCAAGATAAGTAGGCAGTATCTAGCCAATGTTGCTCTTAAAATAAATGTGAAGGTTGGTAGCTGAGCTCGTGTTATCTGTTCCCTCTTTCCTATCACTGAGCCCTGAAGAATATTTTTATGAATAGGTTGGAGGCAGGAACACGGTTCTTATGGATGCCTTGTCAAGGCGTATACCATTTGTCAGTGACCAACCTACTATTATATTTGGTGCTGATGTCACACATCCTCACCCTGGAGAGGATTCTAGCCCCTCTATTGCCGCTGTAAGTTCTTTTGCTGTGATCTTTTATCTGGATATTAATTCTTACCTTGGTTCCATTTGCTCTTTAGGTTGTAGCTTCTCAAGATTGGCCTGAGGTGACAAAATATGCAGGATTAGTTTGTGCTCAGGCCCATCGACAAGAATTAATTCAAGATCTCTTTAAAGTCTGGCAGGATCCTCAGCGTGGAACTGTCACCGGTGGCATGATCAAGTATGAATAGCTTATTAATCTATAGCCAGCTCTACAAAATTAGTTGGTTTTTCTTTCCCTGTATTTGTTGTTGAGCTAAGAAAATCATCTCATACCTATGGGCTATGCAGAGAGCTTCTTATTTCCTTTAAGAGAGCTACCGGACAGAAGCCTCAGCGAATTATATTTTACAGGTATGCATTTAAGAAATTTCTTGCCTATTAATATTTTTTGTTATGATACAAACTCACAGATGGTCCTGTCTTTCCAGGGATGGAGTAAGTGAGGGGCAATTCTATCAAGTTCTACTTTATGAACTTGATGCAATCAGAAAAGTAGGATATCTGGTCTCCATAGTTATTATTACCGTGAGGGGCAACTCTGATATGTTATTATTCAATGCTATCATTTTTAAACTTCTTTTTTGTTGATGTCTCAGGCGTGTGCCTCTCTAGAACGAAATTATCAGCCACCGGTAACTTTTGTGGTGGTTCAAAAACGTCACCACACTAGGCTGTTTGCCAATAATCACAATGATCACCGCTCAGTGGATAAGAGTGGAAATATTTTACCTGGTTAGCCACACATTGTGTTGCCAACAGTTGTTGTCTGTTTTATTCTTTCTTTCATTATTATGACTTTGTTTGATCTTCAAAGTTGATTTTGATGTGTTATTTGTTTACCCTTGGAAATTCTAGGGACTGTTGTTGATTCTATGATCTGCCACCCTACCGAATTCGACTTCTACTTGTGCAGCCATGCTGGCATCCAAGTAAATTTCTCCTCATCACAATTTATCTATGTTATATGCATTTATTTCTTTATTTGCAATTTTGGGGACCTATCTATGGGGGCAAGATCTGACCATATTGAATTGAACATGAAGGGCACAAGCCGACCTGCACATTACCATGTCTTGTGGGATGAGAACAATTTCACAGCTGATGCCTTGCAAACTCTGACTAACAACCTCTGTTACACGTAAGATTCTATCCCTTTAATCATCCACCTTCAGTGCTGTTATGCACTAACTAGTTATTCATATGAGATTTAACCTTTATTATTACTGTGCAGTTATGCGAGGTGCACGCGCTCTGTATCTATCGGTATGTCTGCCTTGCATTCTCTCTCTCTCTCTCTCTCTCTCTCTCTCTCTCTAAATTTCCCCATGGCTGAATCGTTCTACGGTTTTCTGAACAGTGCCACCGGCATATTATGCTCATCTAGCTGCTTTCCGTGCCCGGTTTTACATGGAGCCGGAGACATCAGACAGTGGTTCAATGACAAGTGGGGCGACTGCTGGACGTGGTGTTTCTGCTAGCGGACCGAGGACTCCAGTTAGCGCAGCCGTGAAACCTCTTCCGGCACTGAAGGAGAACATCAAGAGGGTCATGTTTTATTGTTGAGCCTACAAAATCCCCCTCTGCCTTCTATCGCTTGCGACTTCTGTGGTTCCTTTATGTTGTTCTGCTGTAGATTTACATCTTGCTTTTCTCTGCACGTTGCCTCTACTAGTTTGCACGTTTGACCTTTGGAAGAAGTACAATTCCCACGTGAACTTTGTCCAACTTATGTTGACTGTTCCTTGTTCATCATCGCACACGATCAACTTGTCATCTCCAGCTTTCCACCGTTTTTAGGTTCTATTTTCTCAACTTTCTATTTTATTTTGGAATCTCTTTTTTTACAGTGTTTTCTTTCCCCAGTCGACTGCTTCGAAGTAGTAGCATAGCCATCAATCTACTTGTCCTTTTGTGGCCACTAGGAGTACGTCTTCACAGGGATGCATGTGCTGCAGATGGGCATGCACGTCTTCTACAACATAGGATTCTCCTCCCAATGGACCCGTTGTTGTTCGACGGTTTGCTCGCCCGCTTGCTGTGTTTCCGCACGATGTGCCTCTCACACCGATCGAGTGCGCAACCGTGTTGTGACATCGTGTCTTGTGTAAAGCTATTTCAGTCGTTCGATTATATAGTAAACACAGATGATGATTTGGTCAAACAACGGTTCATGAAACAGTCAGCAGTCAGTTTACGGCCAAACAACGGATAGGCTTACAACATGCGGATGATGATTTGGTCACGCAATTGTCGTAAAGCCACGGCATGCACTGTTTGTTCTCCATGTGAAGCTACTGGACAGGATCACATGTTCTCTTATTACCAGCAAATTCACAGCAAAAGAGGGAGAGAGAAGAAATAATTAATCCTATTAATTTAATGAATTTACATCGCTAATTCAGTCAGTATGCCTTTGTCTTGTCTTGTTCAATCGATGAGTTTGAATCCTGATATGGTCGTTCATCATATTAATTTGACGATCCTAAACAACTGATTTAAAATATTTAAGCTCCAATTGTTCATAAAATATGGATTACAATCTTTCGCATTTAAGATTGGTATTGATATACAAATCTTATTAATTTGAAGAACTTAAATCTCATATATAAATCCATATATTGGGAGAGACAGAATTCAGCCATAGTCAGTAGCGACTTGCCGAATGTGAGAGGTAGCGAAACATGCCCTTCTTTTGCGTGTCCGGAAGGACGATCGACATGACTCGTCAGTCCAATCCTGTTGATCCAAGACGAAGCACGCGACGTCCCGCCTTCCCACGCCCGGCTAAATATAGCAAACAGTTCCAATGCCCACGGGGCAGCGCGCGGCCACGGCGCCGCGGACGGGCCTTCGGGGTCGTCGCTGACGAGGTGCCGACGACAAACAGGTGGTGGGCGAAAACAGCAGCGTCAGGCTAAAGACCGCGAGAAGGACTACAACCACCGCCCGCCCCGCAGCGGTACTCAACATGTGGCCTGCAGTTTCCGAAGGCTGCGACTATAAATCTCCTCTTCTATCGGCACCAAGCATTCTTCTCGTGGAAGATGAAGTCTACAGTACAAGCTGCATGCACTAGGCAACGGGGTTTGGACTCCTCAGTCGTCACGCCCACATGCACGGAAGCACATGACGAGCTCTTGCACCGCTGCACTCTGCGAGCGAGCGCGCGCGCGCGAGAGAGAGAGAGACGACGGAAAGGTGTATGATGATATGCTCGTTTAAGCAAGAAACACGACGTAATGACCAACTGCTGCCTACTTGTATCAACCCACCCTTTTGTCATCATTTATCGTGCATTCTACTTGTTTATGATGATTCATTTCTCTTCCATTTTCCACCCGCCTTCCGAAAAAGAATCGATTTGATTCTAAACTATTTATGGATAAATAAATTGACCTCTAATGAAAAGTCAACCCTAGAGTTGACCAGTCAACCCTAAGTTTTTGATTTTAAGGTGTCTTTTCTATTCTCTTTGATTATGATGCCAACTATTTTTTTAAAGAATTTTAATAATATATTTAACTAAGAAACACATAATATTGATCAAGAAATAGAGAGCAAGGAAGGAATCACCTAAAACCATAATTGGTAACCAAGACAAAGATAATTAAGTCCTACCACACTTGCTAAGCAACAATAACAACGACAGCAGCTTTATCTTTGAATGACCAAGTTGAAGCCACACACCTAATAAGCTTCTCTTCTTCCTCTGCCGCCTACGGGTTGCTCCTCCTTGAAAGCAGACTCCCATCACCGTAAGGTAGACTACAAGTACCTGACTTCGTTTCCGAGTCCACAGTGGCCATGGGGATGCCGAGCTGCCGTTCTGGCTGCGCCATCCCTCCCCCCTGCAGGCTTCTCATCATGCTGCCGACCCCAAGGAAGTCTCTGGTTAACCTGTCGGATCCTCCCATGGCACCCGACGATGGATTGCGGTGCAGCTTGTCCTCGTCCATGCCGCACAAGCCCGGATTGAATCCACCCAAAGCAGCAGTCTCCGTGTCATTCCCACCGCCAAATATGCCGCTGCTTCCGTTTGCCAGCGAGTGCATAAGGTTTTGGAGGTGGTTCTCGTTCTCCACTTGTGTTCTTGAGCTCTCTCCGAGGCCGCTGCTCTTGGAATCGTCTCTAAGACTTGCATGCTTCGAGCCCCCGGCGGCGGAGTACGTGATTCCGAAGCACCCGCGGCTGGACGTTGCTCCCATTTGTGCGGCCTTCTGAAGCAACGCAGTGGCGGACATCTGCGGAGCTGCGGATTCGCTGTGTAATGAGGAGGTGAGCAGGGACGACATGTTCATGTCGATGTTGTTGCTCATGAGATTCCCAGCGAACAGCGTCGCTGCTTGCTCGTTGGTGTTCATGCAACTGCGGCTGTTGGAGAAGAAGCCCAGGTTGAAGAGGTTCCCAGCTGCGGCGGCAGCGGATGATGGTGAGCAGGAGGCGTTGGTGTTGGTCGGCATGTTCTGGAGAAACTGGGAGTCTCCGTTGAGCTCCTGGCTCGAGCCGCCGCCGGGATAAAAGGGCGTGGGTTGAGGCGGAGGTGGTGGACGGAAGGCCGAAGCGGTCAAGTGGTCGAACTGCGTTACACCGCCGCCGCCGCCGAGGCGGAGGAGGTCAACAGCTGAGGTCTGCAAGGAGCAGAGCTGCGAATTCACCTGAGGAAGCCCGGAGCTGATGCCGCTGTTCCCGTACAAGTCGATGCCGCTCGGAACCCGTGCGCTTTCTTGTGCCAACGCGTCGCAGAAGGCTCTGTGGGTGATGAAGCTGTCACGCCTGCATCAATCGCCGGATGAAGAAGCAATTAGTGCCAATGCAAGAAGAATAGCTTAATTCGGAATCGTCCTGCATCAATGAAATGCCCGATGCATCAATTACATAGATCAATCGACGCAATGATGCGTCATAATTGCTCATAGCAATCATCATCTCGTAGAAAATGTGAGTCATCTCATGGCGACCAATTTCCAGAGCAATGTGATCAGCTCAATCGGTATCCACCCCCATCTCTGGTGCTCACTCATTTTAGAACAAGCTCAGTGACTGGTACACACACCTCAAGCTTTGGGAGAAGAAGAACGATGTGTGGTCAAATCCAAATGACAAATTTTACGAGATGGTCAGAACCTGCAGCTCCGCATATCTCCAAATCACAACCCAACAAAGCAACCTGTCAAGCTTTGCCTCCATGTCACCACGTGAATGGGAGAGAGAGAGTGTGCGATGAGCTTGGCGTTCGTCTCGAGGACGGAAAGATGAGTGCCTTTTCTGGAATCCCGACGACCATGGCAGTTTGGTTTCATTGTGACCATTCACGAGGGAGCAGTTCTCCTCCCTGATCCACAGATCTTTGTTCTGCAAACCCTAACCCTAAACCTACTAGCTCAAGAAACCCTGATTGCCATGGCGCGTGCGAGGGTGTGTGCGTGTGAGTGAGTGCAGGTGCGAGCTGAGTGAGACCTGCGGCGACGCGACGGCGATGAGGATGATGGGGGTGGACGGTGAATTGACTGGATGGATGGATGGAAGGAAGGATGCATGCATGTAGAACCTGGAGAAGAGGGTGCCGCAGTCGCAGCGGTACTCGCGGGTGCCGCAGGTCTTGGAGTGCGCCTTCCAGTCCGACTGCACGGCGTAGCGCTTGGAGCACTTGTCGCACTTCCACTTCTTCTCGCCGTGCTTGCGGCAGTAGTGCTTCTTGATGCCGGTGAGGTCGCCGAGGGCGCGCGAGGGGTCGTGGTGCACGCACGTCGGCTCCGGGCAGAGGTACACCCGGCGGCGCGCCTCCTTGGGGTTCTTCTGCTTCAGCTTCCACGGCAGGTTGTGGCCGCGCCGGTGCAGCTGCAGGTTCTGCTCCCGCTGGAACCCCTTGTTGCAAACCTCGCACACGAACCGGTTCGTGGCCAGCAGCGTCCTCGGCGACAAAGCTATGACCTCCGCGTCCGGGTCTGCAGTTTCGATCGACTCAGTGAGTCGGGAATCAATCCAAAAGGCGAAGCAAGTGAAGGGATATTAGGCTACATGGATTCCCAGGGAGCTTCCTCTTCTTCTTCGGCGGGGGAGCCACAGGTTGGGCGGGCAAAGGCTGCTGCTTCGGCTGCAGCGGTTGCTTGCCGTACTCATCCTCCTCCTCTCTAACTCCAAAGAGAGGTACCGACGACGAGGCCGCTGCCATCTTCTCGACCGAAGCAGCAAAACAACAGTGACCTTTTCGGACTCTGATGGCAGTCTTGTTGTTGGTGTCTTCTCCCTCAGCAGTCACACACCACTGTTCGTATTTGGTGTCTGTCAAGGATCACTGACCAGTCCAGATTAGAGCCACAAAACAACCCCTCGCTAGCCAACACAGAATCATGTGCTCTCCTTATTCTTACGCTAAATTAGATCTAAGAGGCAGGAGGAGAAAACAGGAAGAGCCCAAATCTAAGTACACAGGTTGTGGATCTACAACACCCAAGAGACAGTCTTAGCCAAAAGCCTCCAAATTCCACCCCCTGACTCTCTTACTGTCTCTGCTAGAGAACAAAGCGGTCTTGGAATCCAAACAAACAGTTGCACTCAAATGACGAGTATAAAAGGGGATGAGAGGAGAAAAGATGGAACAAAACAAGGAGGCATGGGAGGGAGAGACACACACAGAGAGAACTCGGAAGAAGAAGAAGAAGAAGAAGAAAGAAAAAAAGCTCCGCTCTTCCCTTTCTCCTCGTCTCTCTTCTTCTTCTACTCCTCCTTGTGTGGAGAGAAAGAGAGAGAGAGAGAGAGAGAGAGAGAGAGAGAGGAGTTCCTTGTCACACTTTTCCTTCTCGTCTTCACCGCGAAGGATTGGCCGTTTCTTCGTTCCCCATCTCTTCTTGCTTGCGCCTTTACACCACAAACAAATGAAGAATAATCTACCGGCGTTTACATGAATGAATTGGATGAGGGAGAGAGAGAGAAAGAGAGTGGTGCAGTTGACGCAGCAACGGTGTCGCCATGCGGCGAGGAGCGGGCCCCGCGGGACTGTAGAGCTTACACCCTCCCATCTCCTTTGCTGGGTTGGTGTTCCCTTCACGTCTACGCAGAGGACAAAAGCCAGCCTCTCCATCCCACCCCATTCTTACACCATATTGGTAACTTGAGCTCCTTCCTACTTCAAACCACTGTTGTGGGTCACCAATTATATATACAAGTATTTATGCGGAATATTAGGTAGAAACACTTATTTCCTTCTAAATTAGTATATATTCTTTTACAAAGATAAATAATAAAGACCAGACATTATCCTAATATTTTGTTCTCTAACATATGAGTTTCGAACCCTCAACCACAAATGAATAAATTATCGAATGAAATTAGTATTATATATATATATATATTTAAGGTATATATAGTTTTTATTCAAAGATGCATAGTGATGGGAGGGGAATCTATGACAAAGAAATAATAATTAAAAAAAAATAAAGTTCTGTAGGGAAATTTGATTTCTATGACTCCTCTCTCTCTCTCTCTCTCTCTCTCTCTCTCTCTCTCTATCTTTCTCACACACACACACACACACACACACACACACACACACACACAGAACAAAACAAGAAAAGAAAAAGAATCATGTCAACCGAAATTGGATTCAGAAACTTCTATATAAAAATATTTGTGATATATGTATAAAATCAAGGAATTCATAACACAAGTTAGGGAGTAGGATCAGATTATGGGATAAGAAGAACTTTGATTACATGCCAGTCAAGCCAAAGAGTCGATTATCAATCTTGCTCTATTGTGTTTTTGGGATTCATTAGTCCTTTGACCAATTTATTTCTACAGTACAATTAACTCAACTCTTTTGGTCTCTCTTCATCCAATGTAGGTTTTTTAAATGTGATGGATGAATAAGATCAACTTAGGGGAGCAAGGAGACCTTTCTTCCCCCTAGTTTTTCTCTCTCTTGGTCACCTGCTCTTATTCCATGGCATGGTTAAGCATATGAGGTTTCGAATTTGATCTTGGTTATGAAGATAATTAATTACCGCATGGCACCAATTATGGTGGGTGGAGTCAGTAGGTATCAACTCAAAACCTTTTGTTCTTGTCCACAAGAGCTTGTTCTTTGCCCACTTGGATCTCTCTTCCTTCTTCCTACTACACTGACAACTAGTTTAAAGGTAAGAACCTGAGGGAGCGAGAGAGAACACCTTCTTTTACTTTACTACATGAAGAATTTGACTCTTTGTAAAGCAAAAGTGATGATGCATTATCAAGGAAGATGGAGCTTAGATCTCTCATCTCAGTGTCAATGTTTGTTGGATCTAAGAACACATTACCAAAGGCATGCTGACTCCTTTCTGTGAGCAGGTTATTGTTGGAGCTATATGACAATGCATTTAATTTCAGACAGCTTGTCTTGTCCTGGTGGAGCTTGTTCCATGATTGTCCTACATTATCCGAGTCAAATTGTCCGTGACATATGAACTCAGTGAAAATTTCCGAGTTACCAACTTCTCTCCTACTGTTTCACATATGCTACATATTTTAAGTTATTGAGAATATATCTTGTTCATCATTGATCATCTGGCAGCACTAGTGATACATTAGGAGGAACATGGCTGAGGTGATCTATCTGATCTAAGTCCATTTATACAATAATAGGAAAAATCAACCCCACTTAAATCTGAAGGTAATAAACATATCATGTCTTGTGAATGATCATAAAATTATGCAATTTTAACTCCCATACCATTGTTCCGAGCTTATAAAAGAACAATCCAATTGTAAGTGATTGAACTCAAAGTTGAGACATTCAATTGATTAATGCATTATTATACAAGTGACATATTTCAGATTCAAACATTTGTGTAGATGTTATGTACATTATTTAACATAATATTAAAAAGAAAAAAAGAAAATTGCATATTAGTAAAATGATATAAATGATAATTACATGGTAATTTAAACAATAAGATCAATAATGTTTGTCAAAGCCCAAATCTAATCCCCTACATCAATCTTAATTCAATGCTAGCTTACCTTTAATGTGGTGTTCCTTTTAGTACCAAAGCAACCTCATAATGCAACAACTACTACTACTAGTTGATTGTGAAGACACAACATAACCTCTCAAATAGCAAGTGTGTTCATGCAACTATTCATCAACAGTGTGAAAGATAGTGATAACACAAGGACATATGACACTCACAGGAACCTAATACAATTGTTTAGACAATGACATCCAAACCTGAAATTTTGGAATATAAGATCTCCGACAGTTTGATATGTCCCCAACAACTATGAATTCAATCAAGTAGATATAAGTTAGGTGGCTTTGTTTTAAGATAAATCCATTTTGCTTGTTTATATATTGTAATGGATTAGATGTAAGTATCTGTAAAAAAAAATAGAAAATAAAAAATTCTATAATTGAGTGTCATTGGTCCTCTTTGTGCTATTTATTGTGTCCTTTCGATCTTAATATTATTGAGAGAGGATATATCGGTAGTTATCTATGTCTTATGGTCTCTAAGTCACACTCGTTTAGAAATATATATATATATATATATATATATATATATATATATATATATATATATATAATTATTGAGAATATCGAAGAAAATATCATTCGAACCGATAATTAAAAAAATAATTCAAAAATTTTAATGGCACGAAAGAGATATCTATAAGATTCGATTCAAATAAAATAGTATTGCAGATTACATATTGCAGGACTCATCAAGGTGACAAAATTTGAATGGGAGTGTAGAGAGAGAAAAATAAGAAGAAGAATATTTTGTTTATATCTGAATTGTCATTGGTTTGTTATGTAATATTCCGATTTAGTCTATTAAATTAATTTATAAGATTTAATATGTATCTTTTTATTAACTTTAATTTAAATATTTTATGTTAATGATTCAAGCTCAATAAATTTAATATATCAATTATCCCATGAAATCAAATCATCATATGAGAACTCATATTTATTTTATTTATTTATTTTTGACAATAGACATGAAAGAGGATTGCAAGTATTTTTCATAAAAATAACAAGATTTAGTGGTAAAATGAGGTAGGAGAATGATGATGAGAACACTAATGTTGAGGATGAATCCATCAACTTTTTCTTCCCCCTTTTATTTAAGAAAATAAAGAGAAAAATTACCTGAAACCATTAATTAATATTAATTTTATTATCAATTATTTGAATGTAGTGAAAAGCTCACTAAACAATTTTATTAATAAAATTGATATTAATTTTATTATCAATTATTTAAACACATAGTGAAAAGCTCACTTATCCATATATTGTCTTAAACAATTCACTTCAACATTAACTTGATAAAATTGTATTTTGCTCCAATGGAAAAAAGTAAAATTGAAAGAGTTCTTATCTAACATTATTCCTTTGACACACCATGAAATCAGAGGGCTGGTCATTGGGAATTGGGACTACAAAGCTTCCACCCCATGGTAGGAACAACCCCACATCCTTTTTTTTTTCTCCCCTACCTTTTCACCCACCTAATAGACAAAGAGAGAGAGAGAGAGAGAGAGAGAGAGAGAGAGAGGGAAGAGCTTCAAAGTCTCCACAGCTTTCCACCTAAAAGGTGAGAGAATTGTCACCACATTCCTCAACAGGGGATGTTCTTGTTTGTCCTCATGGACTAACACCCTCTCAGGCCTCCACACTTCTTCCTTGTTCTTTACCAAACAGATTGTTGTCTTGGAATAGATTCCATGATTCAGAGCTAAAAGACACTCTGCCAAAAGGCTCTTTGCAGTACATCTCAATTAGCTTCCATGTAAAGAAGAAGATTGGAGTTGATTTGTTCGGGGCACACGAGATAAACCTAAATGACAATCTCATCACTGGATACTATCATATGGCAAATACTGCCTCATTAGTGCAGTGGATGTAGCCATGGTTGTCTCACTCAGGAAAGATCCAAGTGCCATCTGTTTCCCTTTTTTCCCTGCCTTTGTTCACCCTTGTGTTGCTTTAATCTATTGATCCAAACTTTGTCGAGTCACATCAAGATAAGTATTTTTGAATTCTTAAATTTCTATAATGACATTGATCATATTGTACGTGTGTCCGTATTGACATTAACACATGTATGTTTTTTCCTCCGATCCACGTGAAATATATTTTTTTCATTATAAATAAGTTATCTTCGTTTTGTATTATAATTTACTAGTTAATATGCTAGTAAGACGCACCTTCAAATACACACACATACAAAGATATTGAGAAGATAATGGATTCAACAAATGATCTTATAATATTATGTTGGGGGCATTTTCGATGAAAGTTCATTCGACGATTATATTAATAGAAGATTTGAATGATTCCTAAATTTGTGAGAGTTTCAAAGGCATGTATAAGAAATTTTTATTATGTACAAGATGACTATTATATCGAGGTAGAGACTAATGTTGGGAATAGTTCATTGGATCATAAAATTGTAAATCACAATATATATGTTGTTTTATGGTGTAGTGTCATCATTAGTATCAATATTAAGTTATCAATCTCTATTAGACAAGGTTCACCATTATTATCAACATTATCTTTTTGTTAACATATAGGACAATGATCTAGCTAACGTATCAATCATATGGGTATGACATATTATTGAATCGCCCATGTGCCAAGCCCCTATATTATTTATCCTTTGTTGCATTTTGGCACAAAAAAAAAAGAAGACAAAACACAATATTTTACTATGAAGGCTGCTAAATCCTGTGACATACTTTGAGTTGTTTATATTATTTAGTGGTTATTTCAAGGCTAACACTAGATTGCAACTAGATTCGTTAGTCTTGGTTCGTTAAAATTTGAGTACGATGTTTCATGATGGATTCAACTATATAATTGGAAAACAAGCAAAAGCTTCAAAATATAATGCCAAAAGTTAACAAGTTTATTCTTTTGCTCTTTGGTTAGAGCAGCACTGATCTTCACTCTAAAGGGTTCTCCAGCCTTCATATGAGTGACTTACTAAGATGAAAGATTATTAGGGTCCATCTATTGAATTGAGAGTATCATTTTCTTTGAGAGAAATAAAAGTGAAGTAGCATTATCAAGATTTCCGCAGGGTCATTTTGAAGCTCATCGACTCCATTAACGAAGAATTTAAGTTCTATATAGTAAGATAACATCCTATCACAGAGTCAATTGAGGATAAGATACTTATATATTGTAAGCTAACTAGACATCCACCACCAAACATTTAGAACTCATCATTTTCAAGTATGCTTCATACAAAAGATGATATAGAGATCAATAGTTCCAAGAGACATGATGAAGTCACCTATGAAACTAATAAGTGTAGAGGATATATGAGTTACAAGTTTTTAGGAGTCACGTTGAGTTTTTGGAAGGTGACATAATACAAAAATGTCACATGAGATTTCGGTGTCAATCGAGATTCACTTAGTAGAGCATTAGCGATCTAAGTAAAACTACTAATGCATCATCATGATTGAGATCTAGATGTTTGGCCTCTTCATCTTTAAGGGATATTATTTGCTTATTATGTAATTCGTGTCTTTTACTTGAGGTTTTTCTGGTATAGGATTTTTAAGCAACATTATTATCTCCTCTCGAGTTCGACCCTTCAATTATTATGTCGACTTGCTACTTAATTGGACTGTGAGGGTATAGACATGCTTTTACTTTTTGAGAGAGATAATAATCGATGTCCCCATTTAATCAACTTCTTGATCTACTATTCCGAATCATAGTAGTCCTTAGGATTAGGATTGTGACTATAGTCTTAATAGAATCAATAATATTTTATCTTATTTCTCCTCGTTGAATCAACATAAGTTTGTCGATGGGTGCCTATAATATCATTTGAGTCATAAAGTCAATTCAAATATCCATTATAGATATGAGAAATTAGTTTTTTTTTATCCTTGGTAAAAAAGAAATTATATGTTAGGCTCAAACTTGTTTTATTATTTTTTATTTAATTTATTTGACTCACATTTTCAACTCCATCTCTCTTCCTTTCCATTAGGATCGAGTAATGGAAACAAATAAAAAATTTTCCATATAACTATTTTCATTATTATTATTTTTAATTTTTCTTTGCTTTCTTTCTTTTTTTTCTTTCCTTTGTGTCAATGATACTTACCTCTTTAACGTGCAATTTATGTTTAATCGTTTATGACCCGAAGCGTTTACCAAGTCTTTCCTATCATCCACCCTATAAAGCAACGATATCTCTCTTGATTTTATCTCGCCGAACGTTATCTTCTCATTAGAAATACTCTTTCACCTTCGTGTTTTTGATCATCTTCTCAACACCATCGCGTAAAACAAACGTGAGTTCAGGTTTTCTTTATATATATATATATATTATTTATTTATTTATTTATTTAAAATATATTTTCATTAGATTTCCAACTTAAATCCGAGGCATGATTGATTTATGTTCTAATGCTAAAGAACTAATGCACAAACTTTTTATTGCAGCTGAGAGATAGATATTTAATCTCCTAAGCAGAGGATTACATGTGCACATTTAATCTTTATTAGATCCGCATTCTTGCTCATGTCAGAAGCAATGGCTTCCGCCCGTACTGTTGTCATTCATATATCATTTTATTTGTAATATATATATATATATATATATATATATATTAAAAAAGGTCTCGGTATTGCAACACTGGTGTGTACCTCATTAGCTGTGGAGTGAGAGATCGAGATCAGATCCTAACGAGGGTTTCAGCGTCTCGATCGTCTCTCTCTCGAGGAAATTACGCATTGCTTTTACCCTAAGATTTGGAGCTTCTTCCCCAGGCCCAGGCAGATGGAGACGCTACCAACGGCGGCGGAGCAGCAGCAGCTGGTGTCGTCCTTCCTCGAGATCGCCGTTGGCCAGACCGCCGCTACCGCGACGCAGTTCCTGCAGGTTCGGTTCCCTGTTGAACACTTGCAATGCCATCCGGTGGATTTCTCGGGTTGTTTCCCGATCCTGATCCTCCGAAATTGATTTGATCGAATCATATCCATCTCGGAGGATCTGGTTGCCGTCATTGTCGTTCGATCTGTGCCTTTTGCTTCGCATTAATCTGGATTGGGGTTTTAGGGTCTTTTTTGATAGTAGTCGTCCTTGGTGTGGTGGATAAATTCTCCAGGCAACAAGATGGAGGCTTGAGGAAGCTGTTCAACTCTTCTATGTTGGCAATGAGGACGGTGGGGTTGCTTCGTCTGCCTTGCCTCTGCCCATCAATGAAGGCCCTAGGTGAGTTGGGAAGGATTCATCTGGTTTAGTGCAGTTTTTGGACGGAATTAAACTATTGTGTTATCTCTCTTTTTGCAGTGGACAGGTGAATGTTTTTGGCACCACAAGTTCGATGCCACGCCCTCCAGAGGATGAAGTACGTCCGCCATTGCCTGTCAAAAGAGAGACTCTTTATGGGGACATGCCTTTGTTCAGGTGTGGTTCTTGTCATCTCACATTGTTTATACAGAAACTAACTAATGCAGTCGTCATCGAACGTTTATTGCTTAGTTCATGAAGCCTTCTTTTAGTTCAATTGTTACCCAAAAATAAAGCCCTGTTTAAATTGCAAAGGTGACAAACCAAGATAGCATCAGAAAACCATGAATTTGGTAATGGAGGCTGCATCTGTTGCAGATCCTCCAGCACAATGACTACTGCTTGGTTCTTTACCTTCCACAAATCGTGTCCTAAACAAAGGATGACTGCTGCCTAAATTATTTTTCTTCCATAAATGATCTCCTAGATAAGCGATCCACAGAAGAGTTCATTTTTTTCTCTCAATCACTTTTAAAACTAGAATGTTATAGACCTGACATCGTGATAGAGCGAGAAATTTTTTTGTTATCAATGCTCCGAGGTAGATGTGGTAGAGATATAAGTCATATTAAAGACAGACTTTAGGATATTTGTCAGTCTTGCAATTAGTTTTCTGAAAATTGTGTACAGAGTTAACATTTTGAAAGAACATAGTTATAATGGTACTTATAACCAGCTTAAAGCATGAAAAGTAGACTGATTCCCAACTCAGTGGTATGGAAGGCTGATAATGGGTAAGGCTGACCTGGGCTGCTATAAGTTTCAGTCTTACAGGCAAGCATCAAGTACATGTCCTTGTTCAGCTACCTTGATGTCTTAAAGGCTTCTTGGCCTTGGCCTAAATGCACAAGTCCTTAGCTATGCATGTTGCAAATTTTGTTACGTTTGCAAACTCTTCTAGTATGTAACTTCTCTATTTGTTTCTCTTTTGTTTCTTTGAATTTTAAAACAATAAAAATTAAGAATTGTGAAATACAGGAAAAGAATTTTGCTTGAATATGGAACTCGTTCAATCCATATCTTTGTTAAGTTGGATAAAATGTTTTGGATTTACTGTGATCTGTACCTGTTTACTCTCTCTCGTCTCCTTTTTAATGGTGGGAATCACCCTGCAATGAAATTTCTAGTTTTGGAAGTTTGTTTGTGTATAATTGAACAGACATGTTTTTTTGAACCCTGTGCATCGCTGTGAATGCTTTTGATTATGAATTTTCAAACTTCTATCTTTGCTTGTATCTCTGAACCTGAAGTTGGCATTTTGGTTCATCTTTTTCCTGCTTTAGCTTTGTTTGGCTTTCTTCTTCATCCTATTTCCTGTGAGTTCTTCCCTTGAATTATTATTTTGTCCCCTTTATCTCTATTCAATAGATTGCATCACAAAAGATTAAATGTTCAGAAATTTTCTATTCTCAAACTCGGAGTTGCTATTTCTCTTCATGGTCAGTGTCTACTTGATATATGTTTCCTATTCCTGACTCTAATGATGCACATGACTTTATAGCAGTCTGCCATCTGATGGATTCTCTAATCTTAATGTCCTTTTACTCTGTTCGACTTCAGGCCAGTGGATGCATTCCGCAATTTTGATGAGGGGTCAAAACCATCTGCTGTGTGGGAATCAGATGAAAGTGCCCCATCAACATCAAATGGTTCCCGTGATAATCTTGCTTCTCTGTATAGTCCACCTTTTGCCTTGATGTACCAAGGGCCATTCGAGCAGGTGCATGAAATGTGATAGAGTTATTGTGCTTTTTCAGTTAACTAATTATATTTTGTTCGGTAAGCGATTCACGGTTCTAAGAATTAGACAAACATGGATTAGTTACTTCCTACCGATGTATCTTCGAGAACTAATTTATACATCATATTTTATTAATTTTTTTATGATACCTTCTTGTGGTATAGCTAATTTCATTTTATTTACTGGTGGATCACTTCCTACCACCTAGGGCCTAGGATTTCCTTCATCATATTGATCACTTATGTCGGAAATATATAGATAAATGCACTAGGCATTTGAATTCCTCATTAAGGAGAGGAACATTATAGTTATATTAATAAGATGTTACTATGAATGGATAGTAAAATAGTGAGTCCAATATGTTTATATTAATAGATACCTACACGTTAATTATGTGGCATTAACATGCAGTAATAATACTATTAACAGGACCTGCATTGGTTCCTTGTGAGTTCCCATGTGTCATCAACAGTCTAGACATTAATACATATCACCTTTGAATGGTGCTTAAGTAGCATGGCAATAGTAGGAATAACTGCCTGCTTGAGCATTGCCATCGATACAAATATCTACATGTGCATCATTGTGTCATATCATCATAAGTGACATGTCACTGCATTAAAGATTTTATATTAATATTTCACAATAACTTTTACATCAAGTGATAATAAAAAAAATTGTGATTGATGAGAGAAACCTTAAGTGGCCTAAGGGTGTAGTAAAATATAGATAATGAAGGTGGAATCGGGCTAAAAGATTGGTGGCTATCCTATAACTAGTCTTATTTTGTTTGCTTTTTCTCATTTGCATTGCATGATGAGGTTGTTTCACCTATTTTTCGGTTGGTATGGTCATATACTATGTTGTTGCAAAAATGGCCATTGTGAAGTTCCTTGATACACGTTGACTTCCATATATCATTCCAGAAACTGTGTCCAGGAAGTAAGACCATGGACACATTGATCAGAATACCGATAGATTACCTCGAGCCAAAAAGAAAATGAAAAAGAAGCTTAACGAAGTATATCCAATTTCTGTTGTCATAATGTATTAGTTTGCACTCATGAACGATCCTCTATGTGAATTGATACCAATATGAAGCTGAAAGTTATGAAATTAACATGTCATGAGAATTAATGTGATATCATTAACCTTTTAACTAATAATTAGTTTTAGTTCACAAAATGCACTAACATGGAAGTAAAAAACAACTTGCTGTATTTTACATGACAGTGTGCTCCTCTCTCTCTCTCTCTCTCTCTCTCTCTCTCTCTCTCTCAAAGTTTTAGTAACTATATTCCACATATGTAGTTTGAGAGTTGGCAGAAGGTTATTTTCTGTCTTCTAGTTGTTACTGACTCCAATTAGTCTCAATACTGCACCTTTAGACTAAATAAAAAGGTTTGAAATTGGGACCGCCAAGTGCTTTTGTTAGTTGTACGGCATCCTACCAATGCACAGGCACAATTATCTATTAAATTTTTTTCCCTCAAATATATCCATCTTCCGAAAGCAAGCACTTTGATTCCTGTACTTTGATACTCTTGTCTGTATCCATGCAACATTACATTCATAGCGAATGGTGTTATACCAATGGGAAGCTTGTTGAAGTTCACTAAATATCAATAGCCACTTGGCATTTAGTTGTAACCTACCTAAGCATAGATGGTACCATGGAGGATCTACTTTTGTTTATTTCTATTTAGTACATAGTCAACAACATGTTGCTTAAGATAAGTGACATGCCAAGGAATCAAAGCACATGTTGTTTCCTTTAGAAGATTCAGTATCCATAATATTTACCTTTCAGGTGTAACCTTTCTTCATATACTGAAAAAGCCTCACAGTTTTTTGAAAGATATGGAATTGTAAATGATTGAATTATGATGCTTTATCAGAAATTTGTATTTGCTGAAACAGTTCATTAGCCACAACAAAGTGAAAGCATATTCTCTGTGATCTGTTGAGGTGGATTATTAGTCATTTAACCTTGAGAGGCTTCTTTCAACTGAACTTCTCCCTTTGGTCATGTCAAATAAAGAAGAAAAGACAGAATCAGAACCTAAGAAGAATGAGATGAGCTTCTTTTAAACATCTTGTTTGGGAAACATGAATTGAAGTTTTGAATGCTGATGGGTTTTTCCTGATGTTATTCTTTCTCATGCATCTTTGATTTCACTATTTCATTGTCTGTACAGGCAAAGGTTGAGGCTTCTGTTCAGGGCAAGTGGTTGTTGATGAATATCCAGTCCAATGAAGAATTCAGCTCACATATGGTAATGGTTTCTAGACTTGTACTGTTTTCTATGATTTAAGTTCTACAAGATAGTCACTTTCAAATGTTCTTCATGTCCAAAGCTTAACCGTGATACATGGTCGAATGAAGCCATGGCACAAACAATCCATAGCAATTTCATATTCTTTCAGGTTAGTCCATTGTACTTGTGTAAGCATATGCTTGCATAGGCATCTCATTTCTGTGTTTTTTTTTTTCACTAATAAGATTCAGGGCACAGTTATACTCTTTGCTTATTATTTCGATTTTCTACCTGCTTTATGCTTTATGTTGCATTTGTTTTGAGAATCTCAGGTGTTGCATGATACCAGTGAGGGGAAGAAAGTCTGTACCTACTACAACTTGACTACTCTTCCTGCAGTTCTTGTTATCGATCCCATTACTGGACAAAAAATGAGGGGATGGAGTAGCATGGTACATCCAGAGCGTCTGTTGGAGGTACTGGAGGCCTAAATGATCCATAATTATGTATTATTTTGAGTTTTGACTTCATCTGTCAGTTATCTCCTGATGTATGAATATGCTAGTAAACTTCGCCTTCAAATATATTGGATTCAGAGCTAATAATTTGTCTTCTTTGTTATTTGCAATGGCTTTCCTATCTAGGAGTTGCTTCCATTTCTGGACAAAGGACCAAATGAGCATCATGCTATTCTTCCTCAGAAGCGTCCAAGAGTCACCCATAATTCTGCACTCAATAATATACTAGGTAAGTCAGCCGATGTTTAATCCGTAAAAAAAGTGACTTTTGGATCTAAAATATCTATTTACTGTCATTTTTTCCCTTGATGCACCTAGATCAACTACAGATTCTGACACAAAGATTTATGAATGTTTCCTGACATGTCTTGTGATGAGATGGAAAATTCCAGCATATATAAATAATGCATGCAACTAAGATGGGTGTTGATTTTCCATCAAAAAGGGTCAAAGAAAATTTGTGCTTTAGTGTAAATGACTGCATTCTTAAATTCCAGTCCACCAGAACTTGGTAATTTGTGCATTACAAGAATACAAGGCACAAGTTATGTAAATTTTTGACTTGGGTTCATCAGAATTCACCATGTTTTTTGTTTGTTTTAGACAAAGAAGTTGAGGATGATGAAGAGCTTATGCGGGCAATAGCAGCCTCACTGGAGGATGGTAAAGGTGCTTCTCGGCCACCTGTAATTGATGATGAACCTAAACCAGAGAAAGATTCCGAAACCAGCTTAAATGGAGAGATGATTTATCCTCCTCTTCCCGAAGAACCAAAAAGTAGCAGAGAACTTTGTAAAATTGGGATCCGTCTCCCTGATGGGCGTAGAATCCGGAGAAATTTCCTTCCAACTGACTCGACAAAGGTAGTAGATCTAATCAGAATTTTGTGTCCTTGCTACCACAGCTATCTGTTTACAAGGTTGACATGAATTTTGCCTGTCCCCATGCAGCTTTTATGGTCTCTGTGCTCCTCACAGTTGGCGGATGGACAAAAGCGACCTTTCCACTTTGCCGAAGCCATTCCTGGCATGTTGAAGAGCCTGGAATATGCAAACGACTTAACTTTTGAAGAAGCAGGGTTATCAAATAAGATGATCACCCTAATTTTGGATTGATATAGTGAGATCAGTGGCACGAGGCCAGTAACTTGCCAAGGGTTTCAGTTGTCAGAGATGAAAGGGTTTTTTTCTTTGCTCTTTTGGCTCTTCTTGCAGCTTAAATAGTCTGTACAGGCGAAATGTTTGAATTGCTTATTGATCGGTTAATACGAAAACAACTAGTTTATGTTTCGTCCAACTCGAATGTATGCCGTGTCTCGGCACAAACTGTAAATTGCTAATCTATCATTTTGTGCAGCATTAGAGAAGAATGGAAGCCCCAAAAGTGTTAACAATGTCTGCTACTCGTATGTTAGTGAATTGTTCTTATGATTTGGCAAGATGTGACGGAGGATAAGACGTTGTTAGGTTATCAATTGGGGTGTTTTGACTGCACGACTTCTGGTGGATCCGTTTCACCCGTCGTTTAGCTCAGCAGCATCTTCCTCTTCCACGAAGAGTTGGATTCAAATGAATGAACCTTGTCGAACTCATCAGCATCATAATACCCTTGGAATGTCAATCAACTAATTAAAGCTCGCGAATTCATGAGCAAGGCATCGTCCACGGATGCGCCAATGTTTGCACGCCACCTGGACCTGCCACCTGGATCCGGACACCGGCGTGGACGTAGTGCTCGCTACGTAAACACTCCGAACACACTCAATGCTCAGAAGGCCGCTATGACTGCGCCACGTGGGCGTGTCGACGGCCCATCCTCCCGTTATTAAAGCGCATTCGGCATCTGCGACGGTGAACCGCCACTGTTCCGTTCGAGACCAAATGATTCATCGTCTTAATCGTCCCCGTCCCTTCTCCTCCTCCCCCTCCCTACTGGCTTCTCTCTTTACCCAACGATCGAGCAAAGAAACCCTCTTCCCCTCTTCCCCTCTTCCCCATTCCAGGGTCCCGATTCTTGATCGGCTTTGCGGCCCCGATTGCTCAGTTGCCGGTGTTGTTGGATTTTCTTCCTCTCCGACTGCTTAATCAATCGAGAGCTCGTTGTGCCTCCCGGTCCACGTCAAGTGCCTAAGCCCGAGGCTCCTCCGTCGGAGGGCTCCCGCCGCCACACCCAAGGCCGATCTTTGCCCGGAGGAGCTTTTTTCCGAGTCCGGCAAGAGATTCCGGCTACGTAGGGTTCGTTCCCGTCCCTCCTTGTTCTTCTCGCCTTCTAGTGGCTTTTCTTTACATTTGGCGTGAAAGGGTGCTAATCACAGATTAGCTGGAGTTTGTTTAGTGTTCCGTTCCGATCTGTATAGAAACATTTAACTGTCGACTCTGCTGACGTGTCGAAATTATGCTAAAAAAATAAAAAAATATTTGTATAGTCGCTATCTTTACCGTTTAAAGGTATTAATTTCATAACTTGTTATTCTACTAACGACCTTATCCAATTTTAACGCCGATGATGATTCTCATCTCATATATTATCTCATTTCTCTTACTTTTCTAACCTTTCCAATTACAATGTCGTTGACTATTCTCATATCATGTATCATCTCATTTCTCTTGTTTGGTTATTCTTTGCCTCCAGCTTTGTTATCTTTTCAAACGATCTCTCCAATAGTTACTTCGTTATTTTTTGCTTTCGGCTTCAGTATCCTTTCGGACAACCTACCCAATAACGATGAAAGTGACATGCACAAGGCCAATGATTCTTTGCTGATCATGACATTCCAAAAATCTGAGTGTTGCCCTCGACCTCTATGAAGCCCAATGACAAGAGTGACAAGTAACGGGGATCGTAATTTTTTATTTTTAGTGTCATTTTTGTATGTAATAACACATGTTGTATGTTTTATTAGTAGAGTCGAAAGCATGAGAAAAAATGGGATTTAATATATCATAAATATAAAAATATCAATATAATTTTTTAAAATACAGGAACTAAAATACTAAAGATAGTTTACATGTTATAATATATAATTAACCTGAGTCAAAGGTACAGTTGGAAAGATTTATGATTGCTATTGATTCCTATATGCTTAATAAAAGGTTATGGATTTTGCACGAAAAAATTCACAGACATAGCATTATTCTCATTATCTCCTAAGTGCATTTTTAATGGTGCTGAAGTATGATTAATTTGCTGGATTAAAGGATTTATAGAGGAATCAATTTTCTGGTTCTTGAAATAGACAACACAGGAAGATTGTATTCTGACTTAAGTTAATTGAAATTATACACGATTCATCACGAGGCGCCATTATGATCCATGTGATATAAGATGCTTGAATCAAAGTTGATGAATAGTACCTCCATCTAGTTGACATCCATGAATCGATTTAAGATGTGAGAAAACTCAGTGTGAAGATAGACGTGTGTGGTGGCGGAGAAATGCTGGGGTGTATTGGGCACGTTGAAGAAAGAATATAACTCATCCTGCACACCGTAACTACACTTTTTTAACATAATAATCAGTATTGGCAAGTTGAAACCATTCTGTTCTATTGCTTGAGAACCAAATCCTCCATGGGATTATTATGCAAGTTGACACCCTCCTTTTTTTGTTCTGGCAGGGTTAGTTTGAACAATTATTCGGAAAAAATCGAGCTTGGTAGTATGCATTTACACTACACAGGCGACGGATCTGCATCCTCCATTTATAATCATCACGCTGCTGCTGATTGCTTTTCATCATGGTCATCAAGATTCAGAGCCCGCAATAGCTTCGGCCAAGACTCGGGAATTCCTCCAGGCAAATCGAACTCTAAGAGCTTCCCACGGATGCGGTAAAACTCTTCCACCGGTTGACTCTGCATAAACAAACCATTATTTAGATCAAAGAACATCACAAACAGATAAAAAGACAAAAAAAACTTATTAATACATCATAACTTATTGTACCTATTGATTTCATCAATTATCCAATTCACATGAAAAGAAGCTATAATTTATGACAAGACTGGTTCCAAGGTACAAAGGATAATAGATCAAATTCTGCATTTGAATTCCTTTTAACCTTCCTTAGAAGTTTGTTCGTAACTGAAAAAAGGAATAGAATTCTTGGCTAAAACTTGATAAATGGATGAGATTAGAAAAGTTTCATGTTAGTTGAATAATGCAAGTATCATTAATTGCATCATAACAAGAAAACTACTAATGAAAAGATCGTTTGATGAAACAAATATCGTCTTGGTTCACATTTTCTACACATGTCAGCTGAGACAGTCACAAAATTGATCTAGATAAAGTCCTCTCTGTTCTGGCGAGTGCCTTCTGACATCATGTATCGTATTTATAGTCTGGTCAAAAACAACAAATAGTATACACTATTCTAGACACTATTGGTCAAATTCTCAACAACTGGAACAGATTGCCGCATTATGGTTAAATTATCTTCCCAAGTGTACCGCTTTGTCTGTGACACTATTGCAAATGCTCTTGATACATTCAATTACAAAGAAGTTTTGGAGAGTGGAATAGTGGTAAGGATCTTCCTGAACCAAAAACATGCTATGATGCATAAATAGACTTCTCTGAGATCCAAACGAATCAACAAATTTTGGAAATTGAGTTGGCAAATCAAGTACTTTATGCATTACCAATTCATAGTATAAACGCAGTCGTTCCTTCACCACCTCTTCAGTGTCATCCGCTCTGGAAATGAGTTTTGACATGCAATGTTCAGGAGGTAGAAGTGGGGGCATAGCAATACCTGGCCTGCCATTCTCACCCTTGATATCAATGGAGGCAACATTAAAGTTGCCTCCACACTGGCTGCAAATTCTTCTCCCGAGACATTTAGCAAGCAGTACATCTTCTCTGAGCTTTAAATTGACAACCAGCTCAATTTCTGTTACTCCATCTAGTATTTCCTGGCATATCAGGCAAATTGATGATGAGCAAAAGAATTGCAAGATGCAGCATGATATGAATTCAAGCCACTATTGCTCAATGACTAATATAGTTCCCCCAAGCGAAACATACCAGACCTGTTATCTGAAAACCAGAGGTTTATTAGTAGTGCCAATGTTTTTTTCTTTTTCTTTTTAACTGAGCAAGGGTTAGCTAGAAAATTAATCAAGTTCTCTCCAAATTCATAGATGTTCAATCTGAGAATTATTCGCAGTTGGGTTGAAAATCACTAGGATTATAAAGGAAAGACATACTTTTCAATTAAGAGTTATCTTTTTATCTTTCTCAAACTTAATTTGGTTTTGTATTTACTCCAATTCCTTGCACAAAAAATCAAGTACATGGTACCATGGACAATTAAAAGAAAGCAAAAGTGCTGAAATAACTCAGGGAAAGAAGCGCGTGATACCATTTTAACGCAACGTCAAAACTGGAGCCAAATGCTAGGCAAGTTAAGGTAAAGAGGGCCTCTCTATAAAACTTGAAGGCTAGTCAACTAATGGAAGGATATATGTTAACTGCTGCAGTTCAAGCTCTTGCAAACAAAGAGACACACTCAGGATACACCTATGCCTGAGAACACCCTAGAAGAAGAGGAAATAAAGATGCATTCTGAAACATTAAATGGAAAATGTAACTATGAAGTTAAACAAAAGACTGAGCACTGCAACTGAAGTTTCAGAAGAAACAGCATTTCATAAGCAGAATAGGTACCATACTAGTGAAAACAAAACAAAACCTTCTAGAACAAAGTGAGATAGTGTGTGGACTATAATATCATTCACTCACTGCTTGTCTTCTTGTTCGTGGGAAACCATCAAGAATAAATCCTGATTCACCCTTAGCCACTCCATCTTCAAGACGCTTGGATAACAGATCGATGATGATGTCATCAGACACTAGCTGTCCTCGATTTACAATTTCTGTGAGCTACAGAGTCAGATTCAGATAGTGTAAGCACAACATTAAATTGATGATGTTTTGTTAGAGAACAGATATCCATTCACCTAGTGCAACATGAAGCAAGTACAAGAATGTCAATAATTAGGAAAGCCATTACAATGTGCAAAGCAATCATAAACTACCACAAAATTATCTATATATTCTTTTTACTGTAAACCATATTTTTTGGCTTAATTTGGAGAATATTCTATAACTAAAAAAAAAAGCACTTTATTTCTGCAACAAAAAATTGATAATCTGAGATGTTTTACCTCACTAAAGTTTTAGAGTGCAATATGGAAGACAGGGCCATAAATTTAATAAGTCCACAAACAAGTTCAGCTCATTTTACTTCTAATTTCCAATAAATTATCAACTAACAAGCTTGCAGTAGCCCAAATACTGTGACATATACAGCTTCCATATATGCCAAAACTCAGAAATAATTAAAGCTGATAATTTCTTAACCTCTAATAACTTAATATGATTTTGATAGATCACACGAAATCTACAAAATAGGTTTCTCAACATCCTGCACAAACTATGCATACTTGAGCACCATTATCATCACCATTATCATTTCCCCCACAAACGTATTTCCCACATGAATTTGAAGATAATTTTTTTTATAGTAATTTGTAGATAATATTATTTTAGTTGAAGCAACCATATACTTTTTACTAGGAATCAGGCTGCTTCATGCCTTCTAAAAAGAAATTTTCTCACTTTATAGTTTGTTCATCCTTCATTATGATACATAACAGAATCATAAAACGCATTAGAAAATAATATTATTATTCACACCAAACTTTTGTTCCTCATATCTTCAATTGTCAGCTTTCCAGGTCATCATTCCAACAATATGGGGTTACCAAACCATGTCATCCGATATATGTCTTCAGACACTTGTTTTTCAAGAAATTTAATGACTGAGAATGTATTTTACATGAGTTTAATCTATCTTTGATCTCTAGACTGTCACATGAGGACAAGTGCTCCATTCTAGGTACAACCTTTAATAGAAATGGAAGAATATTTAGGTCATGCACAAGTATTGAACAAACTATTCCAGAGGAAAAAAAATGCAAAACTTTTGGAATGCGGTGATCCTCCATAGCTTTCCTCATAAAACAAAACTATCAACCATGAACGATGATACACATATGAATCTGTCATTCATGATGTCCTAGTGACCAGTTACCACTAGTTTTCCCATCAAAAGAGTTTAATTCAGCATCCTCCATGGAATGCGGTGATCCTCCATAGATTTCCTCATAAAACAAAACAATCAACCATGAACGATGATACACATATGAATCCATCATTCATGATGTCCTAGTGACCAGTTACCTCTAGTTTTCCCATCAAAAGTGTTTAATTCAGTATCACTATTATAACCAAGGTGATAAGGGACCATTTAGTCGACCGACCATTGATACGACCCGTAGACTCGTGAGGAATTCTCCACTTTAGGCAATGGACGAACATGCACAATTTTGCCCTTTCAGAGCTCGTGACGCCAGCCTTTGAGGGTAAGGAAGACCCGATGGACTTATGAGAACTTAGTTCTCATACTCCACAATCAATGTGGGACTAAATAGTCTTATCAGTGCTCCCTCCGTAGGGGAGCTAAGAGCTTATAGCCGAGGTGCACGGCTCGGGAGCGGGTTTGCTCGGTCGAGATGCAAGCCTCGGGCCCTCCTTCTAGCTCCAATCTGATAAGGGATCATTTGGTCGGTCGGCCATTGGTGCGGCCCGTAGGCTCACGAGGAATTGTCCGTTTTGAGCGATGAGCGTACCCACATGGTTTTACCCTTTCGAAGCTCGTGAGCTCCAAAATGTGCCTTTGAGGGTAAGGAAGACCCGATGGACTTATGAGAACTTAGTTCTCATACTCCACAATCAATGTGGGACTAAATAGTCTTATCAGTGCTCCCTCCGTAGGGGAGCTAAGAGCTTATAGCCGAGGTGCACGGCTCGGGAGCGGGTTTGCTCGGTCGAGATGCAAGCCTCGGGCCCTCCTTCTAGCTCCAATCTGATAAGGGATCATTTGGTCGGTCGGCCATTGGTGCGGCCCGTAGGCTCACGAGGAATTGTCCGTTTTGAGCGATGAGCGTACCCACATGGTTTTACCCTTTCGAAGCTCGTGAGCTCCAAAATGTGCCTTTGAGGGTAAGGAAGACCCGATGGACTTATGAGAACTTAGTTCTCATACTCCACAATCAATGTGGGACTAAATAGTCTTATCAGTGCTCCCTCCGTAGGGGAGCTAAGAGCTTATAGCCGAGGTGCACGGCTCGGGAGCGGGTTTGCTCGGTCGAGATGCAAGCCTCGGGCCCTCCTTCTAGCTCCAATCTGATAAGGGATCATTTGGTCGGTCGGCCATTGGTGCGGCCCGTAGGCTCACGAGGAATTGTCCGTTTTGAGCGATGAGCGTACCCACATGGTTTTACCCTTTCGAAGCTCGTGAGCTCCAAAATGTGCCTTTGAGGGTAAGGAAGACCCGATGGACTTATGAGAACATCCTACTGATAAGGTCATTTAGTTCCACATTGTTCGAGGAGTATAGGAACCAAAGACTCATAAGTTCGTCAAGTCTCCCGTACCCTCAAAGGCGTCTTTTAGTGCTCACGAGCTTCGAAAGGATAAAACTGTGCGGGTATGCCCATTGCCCAAAGCGGACAATTCCTCGCGAGCCACAGGCCGCACCAATGACCGACCAACCAAATGGTCCCTTATTAGATTAGTGCTAGAAGGAGAGCCCAAGGCCTATGCCTCGACCGAGCAAACCCGCTCCCGAATCGTGCACCTCAACTATGAGCCCTTGGCTCCCTTACGAAGGAAGTACTGATAAGATCATTTAGTTCCACATTGGTTGAGGAATATGGGAACCAATGACTCATAAGTTCGTCAAGTCTCTCTTACCCTTAGAGGTGCCTTTTGAAACTCACGAGTTCTGAAAGGACAAAACCATGCGGGTACATCCATCATCCAAAATAGATAATTCGTCGCGAACCTATGGGCCGCACCAATGACCGACCAACCAAATAATCCCTTATCACAAGACATCTTCAACACATAGATTAGTCCAAAAAAGAGCCTCCGAACGAGGTTGGCTTCATAACATGATCTTATCAATTTCTTAGTAACAAAGAAACATTAATTTTCACTTTACTCCCCTAAATATTATCCTACCCTCTTGAGTCCAACTTTAATTTTTTTTTTTCACTTATTTAATTTCTTTTATCTAAATTTGTATTCTAGGTTTCATAAGAGGCTAGAAGGAACAAAGTAGAAATCAGAGGAAACAAGTCATTCTCTTCTGTTTCTTGTTTCTTAGGCCAAATATCATGCTGGAGAAATAGTAATACTCCCCCAAATCGAGCTCTACGAATCAATACCAGAATCCTCTTCTTCCTTTCGATTGACGAAGTAATGACGCCGAAGCCAATTCAACCGCATCCTTAATCTCATCAATCAAACTCAGATCCACCATGATTTCGATGATCCGACCAAAGGATCAGCACAAAGATGAAATCATTGGCCAAGAAAGGGTTTCCCAAGGGACCTTACCTGTTTGGAAAGAGGACCCGTGGTTGCGAGCTCGTCGCGAACGAGATCGCCGGTGGCGATGTGGGGCACGCCGAGGAGCCGAGAGAGGCGGCTCGCGTAGGTCCCCTTACCGACACCCGGGCAGCCGAGGAATACCCACTGCACGTTCCGGCTCCCGGGATCCCTCCTCGGCGCCACCCCCTTTCGGGCCTGGCTCGCCGGGAACGAGAAGCCCGACTCCGCTGCCACAGACGAGATCCACCTCCCCGCCGTGCGCGTATTGACGGCGGCGTTTCCTCTCAGCAGGCCGCGCAGGGCCGTCATCTCGCCGGAGAAGAGAGGAGACCGCTCCGATCCCCCTTCGATTGCAGCGTCTGCGGTGGTTTTGGTACGAAGGCCGAGAAGTTTGGAGGGCGAGGAGGAAAGCACGTTGGAGGCAGAGGCGATCCGGGACGAGAACGACGGTCACGCAAGCGAGCACGAGAGAGAAAGGAATAGGCCACGTGAGAATTGGGAAATGCCGTAAGGTCATGGTTAGATATTTTTCTGTGCATAATAATAATAATAATAATTAATAACAAATTTCTCAGAAAACACAGAAATTCTCAGAAAACCTAAAGTCTAAAATTTAAAAATTATATAAAATAAATAAAATAAGAAGAATTAAGTGTATGTATATATATATATATATATATATATATATATATATATATATATATATATATATATATATATATATATATTAAAAAGGAAATGGTATCTTGACGCCCACGGAAACGAATGTGACCCAGTTCTGGAGTCAATTATTGGTGTGGTCATGGGGACTGGATCAACTACGTGGAGATTCTGAGATCATTCATGCCACGAAACGCGGTTCCCGATTGATGGATGCCTTTGTCATTCGCACGATATTTTTTATGGACATCGTTGAGATCCGTGCGAAGAATCACATGAAAGGTTTCCTATGCGGTCCTATCTGCACACGTACAATATTACCCCTATTAGTCATCATGTGTGTGCCACGTCAGGCTGGTAATGGGTATTGAACCTATTTGCAGTTTGGCTCAACCCAAATCGCCTGCTTCTGAAGTCGCTATTAATTGCAAAGTTGCCAGAGAGCTTCTCGAACCTTTCCGTCCTCCGCAGTGCCGCAGCAAACTTAGGGTTAGGGTTTCGCCTCTCCCCCTCACTCCCTGAGCCGCGGCTCCATGGAGAACCACCAACACTACAACAAGCGTAAGCGAGATGAGTCGCCTCCAGTCCCCTCCTCCGCGTCCCAGGACGCCGGCGGCGGCGTCGACCTCTCCCTCCTCGAGGCGGTAGAGAAGTCGGCGCAGAACGGCGGCGTGGAGGTGCTCGACCTACGCACCCTGAAGAAGTTGGTGCTCGCCTTTGAGCGCCGCCTTCGTGACAACCTCGAGGCCCGCATGAAGTATCCGGACCAGCCGGACAAGTTCGCCGACTCCGAGGTCGAGCTCCACGAGGAGATCGATCGCCTCAAGGTCCTCGCCGGCGCACCCGAGCTGTACCCGGAGCTCGTCGCCCTCAACACCGTTCCCTCCCTCGTCGACCTACTTGGCCACGACAATGCGGACATCGCCGTCGACGTCGTCTCCCTCCTCATGGACCTCACTGATGAGGACGTTCTTGGCGACGACGATGACAACGAGGAGGCCGTTCGCGTCCTCGTCGACGCCCTCCTTGAGAACAACGCTCTGGAGCTACTCGTACAGAACCTCGCCCGCCTCTCCGAGACCGACCCTGACGAGGCCACCGCCATCTACAGTACCCTTTCTACCATCGAGAACCTCATTGAGGTCAAACCAGCTGTCGCCGAGCTCGTCTGCGAGCGGACAAAGCTGCTGCGCTGGCTCATCGGCAGGATCAAGGTGCGTGAGTTTGACGCCAACAAGCAGTACGCCTCGGAGATCATGGCGATTCTGCTGCAGAACAGCCCCACAAACCAGAAGCGGCTTGGCCAGATGAATGGCGTGGACGCAGTGCTGCAGGCGGTGGCTTTGTACAAGTCACGAGATCCAAAGAGCGAGGATGAGGAGGAGATGCTTGAGAACCTGTTTGACTGCCTATGCTGCCTGCTGATGCCAATGGAGAACAAGGAGAGGTTCTTGAAGTCAGAGGGCGTAGAGCTCATGATCATCATCATGAAGCAGAAGAAGTCTGCTTATGGGTCTTCGATCAGGGCTCTCGATTTTGCAATGACGAAGTATCCTCCAGCATGTGAGCGGTTTGTGGATGTGTTGGGTTTGAAGACAGCTTTCGCAGCGTTCATGGGTAAGGCAAGTTCCATTCTTCTATTTGCCCTTTGCATCCATATATCTTGTACTTCGATGTTGCGATTACGGCTGTATTTGCTTGCTAAAGCTCTAAGGAATAGCTTTGCCCAGAATTACTTCTTGAGTGATTGCGTCTGTATCTCACCACGCTTAGTTTGTCTGTGATTCATAAGGTCAATTTATAGTCGCATTTCTTGTCTAGTGTAACCAAAGCTAAGAAGTTTTTTTTTTCAATCGATGAGAAATGCCATATAATGTTGCCAAGATTGAGGATTTTTCAATTCATTTGCTTTTCTTTTAGTTATGTTGCTCCTACTCAAGGAACTAGAAAATCCAAAGCTACCCATGAGGTGGCCTTCAGAATAAAATAGTAGAGGTTAGCCTATTTTGGTGCATTCACTGGAGTACCTAAGCAGCTCCTTCATTTTATTTGTAGTAAAAACTGAGTAGACCTTCTATTAGCTAGGAAATAAAATCTGTTTAAAGCTATTGGTCAAGAGACAACAAAGTTAGGCCCTTCTACTTTTAAAATCTTGGCATTTTTTATATAACATTCCTTCTCTTCTTGAAGTTACCATCATAAATTTTAGATCTATCATGTCTCCTCAATAATCCATTATCTTTTTCTTTCCCAAGCTTTATTTTGGATTGCTTTATGAATCAAATCTTGGTATGAGCAAAGGATGAAACCTAGGACAGATTTCTCGAAGTTAATGTAATTGGTTGATACTGCTTTTGACAGAACAGTTCTGTTGCATGTTATCCTTGGTTTTTTCTGAAGGCAGCATTTTGCTTATTAAAATCGCCTTGAGTTTGCAATATGCCTTTGGTTTATTTGTGGAACTATAGTTAACTTGAAGAGTAGTAAAACATCCTTTTGTTTGAATTACCCTCTTTCTTTTTCTACTGTGAGATTGTACACTCTTTTGTCCTTCCTGCTTTCATCTAATCATGTTGTAATTTCCACTACCATTCAGATTCCAGTAAGCAAGAAAAAGAAGAAAGAGAGCTACCAGGAGGAATTAGAGGAGCGCCTTATTTCACTCATTGCATCGTTATTTGGTAAGGCAAGTTAAATCCATCATTTTATTGTTTTTATTTTCTTCTTTTGATAGATGTTTAGTATTTTGGAGTGGGAAAGAAACTGATAACGAAATATTTATTGGTAATGTTGTCTTTTCTTATGTCTTCTATGGATATTTTTTCATAAATTGCTACAGTTAGATGTTAGAAGTTTTTTTGCATATAAAACTTATAAAACTACTAAATAAAATATGCTAGACCCTTGGCCTATGATGAATAAGACGCTTTCTCTTGAAGTTTAGAAGTTACATTCAAGTTCTGCCCATTTTCAAAACAAAAAACACCAATAAGATGACAAGAAAATAACTTCCTATTTTAGGAACTCGAAAAATGGAAATTATGCCAGTTAAGATCTCTCTGAGGACCAATTGAATTGATTTGTTGTTTGAAACATCGTATGATGGATTTTTGTCCAGTATAATGCTCAAAGATGTCTGGTCTGTTTAATGTTTTTGTTCATTGTTGTTGAACATCGTTGTTGTGTATTTCAATTATGTCAAGTTTAATTGTTTCAAGCTCTTGGTACTATCTCAAGTTTAGTCTGACATTCCAAGTTTTTTCATCTTCAAGTCATGTGATCCAGTCCATATCACTAAAGTGAAAGTAGTGTTAGAAGTGTTGGATCCTGATCGTGTGACCTGAAAAAACTGTCAAGATGGTGTTAATGGTATCATCATCTTGACCTGACCTTATTATTAGACAGGCTATGTGGGATTGGCTTGTGATCATCAGTTCACCTAATATATATATTTTATGTATATGAATTTTATACTATAAAAAAATTATACTAACTTGACTGGTTCCATGGCCACTACATCTGTAGAAGACTGAAGATCTCCATCTATTTCTGTGTTTGTCACATTTGTGCCCCTTTAAGTTTGAAGATTGGCCCCCCTAATTTGGGTCTACCATTTAACCCATCGAAATTGTCTGCCCAAATTTTGACTTTTTTTATGAATTTTGATGTACAACATCATTTTCTGCCTGCCTTTTTTAAGGCAAACTACAGATTCATTACCTTTTGTGCACATTTCTGCACTGAATTTCATCTTGAACTTTCATCTTCCATTTTTTATCCTAGCTGTACTCACTATTTTCGAAGTCTCTGTTACATAATAAAACTTTAGGATGGGTTGTAAAATATATGAAATACTTCCTATTCCTCTTCCACAATATTGCTCATGTAGAAATCAGTGACTTTCTCCATAATATATATCGGCTCCTTTTTCTAATATTTATAGTGTGAATAAAGTATTTCCTGTACATCATAGGAGTAACATGCATTACAACCTCTGATTCATAAGTATGATTAGTGCTTTTCCTCATCTGATCTTTGCTCCAGATCTCCCAAACTCCATAATGCTGAAGTATTAGCTACTGGAAACTGTCACCAAGTTATTACTTCTCTAGCAGAAATATACCAAATCACTTGTTACTAATTCTGCTCTATATCAAGTAACTTATGTCCTGCTTTTTCTAATGATACAATACACGATACTCCTATGCTGGTATTCAGGTATCTTTAGGATATATGCGTCTGTAGTTTTTGCAGTTACGTTTGAGCTATTTATGGTAAAATCATGTAAGACATGGTTAGAAAGTGGAGTTGGTTCTCTGCAGGTGGTATTCTGAGGGGTTCAAGAAGGGAACGATTGTTGAGCAAATTTGTAGAAAACGAATGTGAAAAGATAGACCGACTAATGGAACTTTATATGCGGTAAAGTTTGGGATCTTGCATACATCATCTCCATGGAATGCATTTCTGAAGCAGGTGCATTCTTTACTGTTAGTGGTGGATCCTTATCTCTGAAAATTTGCAGGTACTCAGACAGAATAAAAGCCGAGACTGAAAGACTTGATAGACTTCAATTGGATGATTTAGAGGTCCCTATCTTATCAGGCTTTAATGCTTCCAATACTCATTATAGATGCAATAGCTAACCCTGATATTTGTAGATTGATGAAGAGGAGCGATATAACCGAAAGCTCGAAGCTGGGCTTTATACTCTTCAAGTAAGCACATGATCATGATTGTTTGTCATTTTCTCTTTTCTGGATTCTTGGTGTCATATATTCACCGTTTTTTCTTCCTGCACTAAAGCGCTTCACTTGCATAATTCCAGTTGATTGCTGTTATACTGGGACATCTCTGGTCTTCTGAGTAAGTTAGATTTGAAAAATCCACCTTTCAGCTTTTTAAAATCTCTGGATGTTAGTTTTGATATGAGGTTATTGTTGGATTCAGTCATTCAAGGATGAAAGAAAGGATTGAGCTGCTACTTAAGCAGAATAAATTGACGAAGAAGGATGTGAAACGCATACTTCAGGTATGCATTGATGCACAAAACATTTATCTTGCACTTTTCAGAATAAATGGTGTTTAGTGCATCACTCATACATCTGGTGCCTGCTAGCATCTTTTTAATTTTAGTTATGACCAAGGGTTTTAATTTTGGGTACCGTACCATCTGAGCTATACCAACCTACCATATGTAGGTAAAAAATTACTGCCACCACAAGCCATAAACTTGGTATCGTGTCTGATTTACCTGGTTCATTTATCGGTAAGTTGATAGAATCTATAACTGTGGAAGTGACGAGTCAAGCTGCAGCAAATAATCAGTACATTGATCGATATTTTTTGACAATGCTAAGTGCCTTAAACAATGATTAAACAACTGGAGTTAATTGCATAATCTTTCTGATTATACGAGTTGATCATCTCATTTAACACATCGGCTGTCACCGAAATAAGAGAGAAACAAAGAGTTATGGTCTGTCGAGGCATACTTTGCTGGTCTAATATCCTTGATATACAATCCTAACTCTTTGGTACAGGAGTATCACGATAACATTGGAGATCTTGATGGACCTGAAGAGAAGGAGCGAGCACAGGCAAAGATTCAAAAGTTCATCTCTGCACTTTGAAATTTGCATTTGCTGTGCAACAAACGATTCAGCATCCATAGACAAAGGATTGTTTCTGCAATCAAGCCCGCTTATGGAAGTTGCTGATGAAACCTTTGTAGGTCAACCAGTTTCCGAGTGTTTAGTTTCGTCTCGTGCTTTTTGTTATGTTGATAAGACGACCATTATACTTCTAACTAGTAAATTACAATTATTTTCTGTTTCTGTTCCTCTTATGTCATTATTTTCTGTTTCATTGGATATATTATGAGCGTATGTAGTCTGGGCATGTGTTGTAGTATGGATGGCCTACACACCAGGCATGTTGTAGCATACGGATATTATGAAATTTTTCTTTTTTTATTTTTTGATTTGAAGCCTTTAAGAAAAAGCTTAATTTTGGTCGGTGTGCAGAAGATTTAATGTTCATTTATTGTGGGATTTATTACGATATTGTCATCCATTAACAATAATATTAGCTTCAATCCAAAATCATTCAAATCTTCAAACGAATATATTATACATATAACCTGATAACCTATAACGGGATTTATATAATTAAGGTTGGTGGAGATTTATAATACCATAGAGTATCAAAAATAAATAAATAAATAAATTGTAAGTTATTTAAAGACATTACCAGTTTGATTTAGCACTAGATGAATGTAACTAAAAAAAAAGTACATCATTTTTAGAAGAAAAAAAAATGAGGATCTTCTCATAAAACCACTCAAAATATAGAATAGTGTGTATATTATGTAGTAAAGGCTTGAATATACATACCTTGTCGAATACGAAGGATCCCAATGAAGTAATAAAATGCAAGTGGAAAAGACGCATGACAAATGACTTGGTGCGGAACCAAACAAGGTCATTGCTTTTCCATTCAAATAAATTGGCAGCAGGGCATATATCCCTTTAATCTTTTTTTTCTTCTAATAAACATATTAATTATTTTTTCATAATCTTCTTCATTTCCCCACTTGATGTAATGGCTTTTCTTCTCGAATTAATATCCTTCCTTTATATATATATATATATATATATATAGTGAATTTACAGGCCACGAAAGAAAAAAGAGGTCATAAACGAGAACAAATACTCCGAAAAAAGGACTTTTCGGGAAATTGATATGAAACCTGTTTCTTTGTATTTGACGACCCTACCACGAGGGTTTCAGTTGCGCGGAGAGAAGTCGATCCACTCCGGCGACGCCCACCTTTCGTTCCCTCGTCTCCGCCTCCTGTGAACCTCTCTCTCTCTCTCTCTCTCTCTCTGACCTAGCAATCATCGATTGCGTTTCCGATCTTTATTTGCTCTCCAGGAATCTTTCTAGTTTCTTTGCCGGGCAAACATGTCTGGGGAGGAGGAAGAGAACGCCGCCGAACTAAAGATCGGCGAAGGTGAGCGATGCCTCATATCCACCTTTTCATTTGCTAGTTCCTGTTGGCAATGTTGTATCGCGCCTGTGACATCCGTCGATGGTGATATATCCTGCGCGTCCATCCAATTGAGTTGGTTTACCTTTGATATTCTCTATTGTAGATTTTCTGCAAATCTTTGATCGACTAACTTATTGTTGTAGAATGTTTCCCTGGAATTTTGTAAGCACGGATGAGACTTCCATGACCTGCCATTTGTTGGCTATATGCATGTTCCTCATAATCATGAGCTTTTGAACAGAGAGAAGTCTTGCTTTTGCTGATCCAATTTCGCCCATATGTATGTCAAGGGTGCTAGAGATTCCAACCCTGATCTGTGTTGATAGATTAATTGTAAAGCTTTTAAACATTATCTTCCCCTTTTGATTAGTAACTTACATATCCCTGAGGATACTCACATGCTGCACATGGAAAAATAGGTGGATTAACTTATTAGATAAGGCGAAAGGTTTAATGTTCAGACACTAGGAATAATATGTTAATGATTTTTTTAAAAATTCAATCTTTTGTTTGTGATTGTTTGCTTTTAGGAGGAAAATGAGCTGTATGTATTGTGTGTTAGAACTCATCCGAATATATTTTTGCATTGACCATGTTTAATATCATCATTAAGAATTAGTTATTTTAACTTTCATACATTTTCTTGCTTGGTAAATTATTTTACTGGTCAATGGATAATTCTGTTATTATTTCTGCAACATTCCAGAATTTTTGAAGGCGAAGTGTTTGATGAATTGTGAAGTTGCACGCATTCTGGACCATAAATATGACCAGCTTCAGCAGACGTCAGATGATCCCACAAACCAGATATCCCAGTGAGTGTTTTTGTTACTTATATTATTATGTCTTTTTCACTTCCCTTTTCCCATGTATGCTCTGGTATTCACTTTTTAATAGTGACATTTTAGTTGCATTTCCATACTTTAGGGTGTTTGAAAAGTCAATGCAGTATGTGAAGCGCTTTAGCCGCTACAAGAACCCTGATGCAGTGAGACAAGTCCGAGAGTATCCTTGAATCTGTACACTCAATAATGGAAAGATCTAGATAGTTTTTTAAGCTAGCATTGGTGCATGAGATGTTAGAATTTGAGCCACTTTACTTGTAAGTGTTTGGTTCAATATCTTAATTTATTGCATCTTCTTGTAATTTGCTTATCTTGAAATTCAGTACTGCTACCCCTTGACTGAATTATCAGAGTGTTAAGCAGATATAAGTTGGCTGAATTTGAGGTATGGACCTACTTAGTTGTTGGCTGAAGCATGCCAGAATCATCTGGATAACATTTTCATCATTCGTTAATTTTTGCTTGGTATTTACAGCTTTGTGTGCTTGGAAATCTCTGTCCTGAAACTGTTGAAGAAGCTATTGCAATTGTCCCATCTATCAAAGTAAGAATGTGCCCTACTATGAGCAGTTCTTTTCTTCAGCTTTACCATCTTTCTCTCTCATGGAGGTTCCTTTGTCACAAGTTTTATCTTGGAGGGTTCTGATCTAAAGTAATTATTATGAACCTTCTGAAACATGACATGCTGGAGATAGCAATTAGTAATCTATAGTTATTTCATCGAAATAATTACTACAATCAAACGCTTATTCCATGCTCCACACTGCAACAGTTTGCTGACAAGGCAGGCCTGTCCTCCACCTTTTCTTATTGTTGCCTTTATTGTTCGTTTTATGTAATTCAGTTGAGATCATATTTTCATCATTAACATCATTAGTCCTTTTCCCTTTATTTCCTCATGTGTTTATGTATTTGTTAGCTTCTTCATTCTGTGCGGCATGTGCTTGATCACCACACCCCTGGAAGTATTAACATTCTCCTCATTGTCCTGTTTAAGATTATTCTGTGACATTAGTAACAATCAGCTTTGCTGTCCCTTCTGCTATAGCCATCACAATTAGAGGTATGAGGGTATCATTAATTGCATCACTTGTTTTCCTTTGGTGAAAGGTAGTTCTTTGTATCTTTTGAGAAGAGAAACCAAACCCTGCTGCAGATCCTTAGCAAAGTGAGAAAGAAGGACTTCTGATTCCTTTTTTAGTGATTTATTGTTTTCTCCTCTAGCAACTTTATAAACTTCTTAGAAACTGTCACTATTCAATAGCCTTTCTCTTAGAGCACTATACAAAATCTTCAAATAGAGTAACTCCAACAATGCTTACTGTTTTCCTATCTTGTTAGCCCATAAGTGCAGTTTCAACAATTGAAATTTGTATTCGCATCACCCTGTTTACATGCTTCAACAATCATGGCGTCAGGACCCAGAATTTTATCCAAAAATGCCATGGGCCAGCCTCCAGTGTCCCCCATTTAGTCACCTTCGATACATGATACAAACCACTTTCATGGGGTAGCTTTTTTGATGATAATGTAGGGATCATACACGGATAGAACTTATGCGAAAAGGATCATACATTCCCCTGCTTTTGGATCAGTGGGTAGAATCAATGTAATTAATGAGATTGTTGCAGTTCAACAAAATATTTGCATAATTTTTCTAACATAAAAGTGATTGGTTGGAGACAGTTTTGACATGCAAGACTGACTTTGTCAGTTTGTCTGAATACAAAATGACCTGAATTTTGATTGAAGATAATCAAGGGAAGTTGCTTTCAAGTACTAACACTCAAGTTATTGTCCTATATCCATTCCTTGATTAGTTGCTGTTATAGGACATTCAAGTCGCGAACGGACCCATCGTGTGCCCATTCTTTGGAATTATTGTGACAACAAATAGCACATCATCATGCTATTTTTCTGTTTATGATTTGTTTGCAGTAATTTGTAGCTCTTGATATTTCCCTACCTTCACTTCTTTGCGATCTAATTTTGGTTGGAGAGTGTGACTATATTTTGCAACTGATTATCATTTCCATAAATGTCCTTTTAAACTCAGAGCAAAGGGCGGATGCTTGAAGATGATGCGATCGAGAAAATGCTGCATGATCTCTCACTGATTAAGAAATTCGAATAGTTTCATTCATGCAGTGAACGGGTTGAACACTTTCGGGGTGCAGCTTATTTAGATTGATGTTAGTGACTTATCTATCCTATGGGTAATAATTAGAACTTGAAACCTTTTGAGATTGTGTAGGATCTGTTGGACAGAATTTATCAATACAGTAATCTCCTAATACCTTGTAATAGTTGGATAACTGAATATGATGTTCATAAGCAAATAACCAAATCAGATGATTATTAGGTGACATATCCCCTATCTGCAGCTAAATAACTATGCCATTATATATGGAATGCCTGTGATATTTTACTGAGTTCCTTATTTACAAATTGTCAAAATAATCGTTGTGATTACATGCATTGAAATACATATATATTTGAAGATGATAACTAACTTACTTTGTAAAGAATTTGACTTTAATAGTTTATTTATCGCAAGGTTTTGGGTTTGACTTCTATCTTCGTCACTCACTTATGGAAATATATATATATTTTTTTTTTGCTATTAAAGTGTTTTAAATTTATTCTCTTTTAGCTACCAAAGTTTTGATACACATCTGAACTGCGATAATCAGAATGGCTAATCTGTCTGCACTTCAAAGATGCGAAAGGCAGAGGAAGACATCCAGCCGAGTCTCTTCATGTCGTGGATGTGATCATGCACTGAGGCAATTTATGCTATCCACGCCTTGATTATTATTACATTTTCGATATCATTTGCGATAAAACAATACCGTTAGTTAGTTAGTTAAAAGTACTTGTGGATGGTATTATTATATTTTCGAGATCATTTGCGATAAAACAATACCGTTAGCGTAAAAGAACACAAGCCTCGTTGAAATAAAAAAAGTATTATAAAAATCGATACATATCTTAAATATGAGTTGATATTTATAATATTTATGAAATATTAATATTATTTTTTTAAGGTTTCAATGTAACTTATGACATTATCTAAAATTATAACATTGTCAATATTATTTAGTAAAAAATTAATATAACACATGTCTTCTAAAAGATAATTTTTATTTACTTATTTTAAAATATTAATTTATACGATTTATTTTTTATTTATTATATCTTATTTTTTTATTTTAAATAAAAATATGTTTATTTTTAATAAATATTTTAAAATATTAAAATGATAAATTTATCGAATTATAATTTCATCAAACAACACTGAATACATACATTATTCACTACTTTTTTTTTTTCTAAATACATATTAAAAATATACATATATTCCCGAAGGAAATCGTATCATTTGGCATTTAAGTAAATGGCTGGAATCGAAGGAAAGAACACAATCCTCTAGCAAATAAAGGTTTCTTGAAGAACTCACAAATGCTCTCAGAACATCCTGCGAAACCAACCGACGGTCTCTTCGTTCCAAGATAAGACTTGTGCATGCAACCTTTGAAGGGATTAAATAGTTAAGATTATAATTGACGCAGTCATTTAAAGCTCAAATTAAAATTAATGCTCCACTAAACTTGGCAATTAAAATCAGAACACTTTTATGCTTGAAATGTGTATATATAAAGACGTTTGTAGTTCAATATAAAAAGGAACAGACCACAGAGAAACGATTAATGCAATAAGTTTCTTCATCCCAACTGAACAAACCTGCTTGTAAGGATTGACGATGTAGGTAACCGAAACATGGTTTGAGATTTCTCATGGTAGTTTCTCGTCTTTAACATGATTTTCCAGTAGAGTAGAATTCCATGAAGCTCTCCAGGGTGCAGTACCATAGATCAGATTTGATAAGCTGTAAGATACCCCACTAGGGTGATTCATTACCGATCCATTTGGTGCAATGCATATGATACAAACTGGGTTCTGAAGAACCCATAATTAGGAAACCAGGAAGAAAGCAAAGTCGAAATCCTCTCAATAATGTCTTCTGAAATTTCTCAACTTCCCTCTTGGCCCCTTCTCATCAAATTTGAACCTAAGGAGTTGCCACTGTGAGCTTATAAAATATGTGAATGCCATCAATATCTTCCAAGACATTTGAAGATTACTTGGATTGGAGGTGATTGAGGTTCTTCAAGAACCGGCAAGCAAAACCGATTACCATTACCTTTGCTTTCAGGATAACATGACACTGACCTTTCTTGCAAAGTCGTCCTCATCATCAAACTCGTCATCATCATCCTGGAATGTGTTCTCGCCATCTTCTGCACCCCCTGCTTCATACTCGAAGTCTTCATCTCTCTGATCATAATTTTCCAGCTCTTCATCTTCCACATTTTCCAAATCCATGCCATCTTCAGCTTCAACAGCACCAGCTTTGGCGGATGACTGATCGTTGTAATTTAGCTCCTTGTCTTCTGGAGGGATCATACCCTCCTCTTCTTCCTCCTGCACCTCCTCTTCAACTGCTTTAACCTCGTGTGTTTCGTCATGATCAATTCTATAGTTGCCTTCCTTTTCTACTTCTGGTAAAGCAACTGGTGGCAAATTTACAACTGCTGCCTGTGCAGAACTATTGATAGCAGATTCTCCACCACCTATATTGTTTTCATATGGGCAAGTAGAAATTTCACTATCCACATAGGCTGACTCCCTTTTCCTCTTCAGAATGACACTCAGTGGTTTGGGACCTTCAAATGATGGAGAATTTTCTGATTCCTGAAGCCCCTCTACTTTTCCAGAATTCTCTTTGTTCAGTTTGGTATTAGTAACTGTACTTGTGATTGACTGCACATCAGAACTCCCAGTGATCTTTGCACCTTTCAGCTCTGCAAGAGATTTTGGACCAACAAAATCTAGAGAGTTAGTGTCGTCTCTTCTGGTTGGCTTGTTTCTAGTATTCCTTGTATCCTTGTTAAAATCCTCGCTTTGTTGCTGTCTTATTCTTTCCAGATGTCTCAGCTGGTAAGTTATTTGTCTTGTTGGTGACAATCTTCCTCCAGGTCTCCTGCCCCTCTCTTTCTCCAAGTGCAAATCACTGGCCCTTTCAATTGAAGATCTTCCAGGGAATGTAATTCTACCTTGCAGACGAGTGCTTATGGAACTCTTTACAGGCAATTGTCTTTGATCTCTAGAATGACGGCCATAACCTCTCTCCTCAGCGTGGCGGTCATCCCTCCGGTGGTGCTCATGACGACCATGAGGACTTTCAGTAGACCCTGAACCGGTAAGCCTTCTTTGTTTAAGTAGCTGATGGCGCAAATCTGAGCCATCCGCCTCATCAAGTTTTTTTTCACTGTCACGCACTCTTCTTTCAAGTGATGATGGTTTGCCCAAGTTCCTATCAAATGTCTTTGGTTCCAAGCCACAGTTTTCATAGTTGTCATCTTTGCCTATGGCATTGTAACGATCCCTGTCAAACTTGGTCATAGGTTCGTAATGCCTGTGGTGGTTGTCGTAATCATCTTCAGGTTCGAGTTTCTGGCCATCATGAGCTGACACCCTTCTAAAGTTATCTTCATTGTGGAAGTAATCAGGGTGACTACTATCATCTTCCACAAGTACATCAAAACCAGGAGAATGTTCCCGCAAGAACTCATCAGTATCCCTAACATTCTCGGGTTTCTCATGCCAAGGCTGCACTTGATGACTCCATGGTTGGCTTAGAGTATAGCCACTGCCAACAGAAAGAGTAATCTGTGGCAGTAAGGAAGGCTCATCATTCAATGAATACGGTGGCAATAATTTGTTTGCCGATGGTTCATTGTTAATAACATTCCCAGCTTTGGTAACAATTTTTGCTGCCGCAGGTGGCATTTCAACTGGCATGTTAACAGCCACCTTTGATTTATCTAGTTCAGCAACAGTCCATTGCAAACTAGTGTTCTGTTGTGTACCCTTCTTACTTGTCTGTGGTGGTTCGGCAAGATATGCAGAAGTTGTTGCATTGTGCTGGGAAACAGCACTGCTAGATGCCTGTGGCCCATGCATGAAAGGACACTTTTCACCTTTCAAACACTGCCCCCATTGAAAGTAGTAGCAGGGAACACCTTGTTTACCGACATTACCAGGAAGCTGTTTATTGATGTTACCAGGAGGAGCACATGCAGCAGGGTTTGATGTTGCTGCAGTTTGAGGTGGAATTGGTCTAGAGGTAGTCACTGGCGCCGGCATTGTAAAACAGGAATCAAGTGGCTGAAAAACCAACAGCAATAAGAACCCCATTGACTATGATAGCAAATGAAAAGAAAAAAAAACAGAAAGCACAAAGACCACAGGCAATCAATGGATGTGCACTTTCATTCATTATTTAAGATGAGTAATGGCAGTGCAGTATTGATATAGGTTGTAAAAGTCAGTGTGTAATTCCCCTCAACAGAAGTGAAGGAAAGAGGTTGCAACTCACAGGCAATTTCCTTGGTCTCAGCAATCAGGATTTTCCTAGATTAACTAAATATAGAATGATCACTTATGTTCTAAAAGATTTCTTAAATGGGCTTTTCTGGTCCTTTAAATTCCTTTGCTTCTAACAGGTTCTAATCTCATTTGGAAGCCCACAATCAACAATTTTATAATTTTACAACATTTCATACTTCCAACCTGAAAAGGCATATTCGATACAAGCAACAGTTTGCTTTGACATGAAAAGAACTACCAAGGGGTCATTTCCACACCATCATAAATTAATCATGCAAATATATACTACATAACAAATGAAACTGTTCACTGACTTACCGGATGGCGAAATGAACATTTTGGATTCAGGCAGTTACCATTTAACCAATACCAGCAATCTCTGGGGTTAATTCTGGCACCCTCACTATGACGATATTCACACTCAACCCCCTGAATGATGAAAACATCTGTTATTTTTTGTTCAAAGATGATTATCAAATTGATATGAATGTGTGATAATTCACAAAAAAAAGTAAAGCACAAGTCTGATACATACAAATCCACTAAAAAATAAGCAACAGTCATCAAAAAATTTCTATCAATATAATTACAGATAATAATTAACAAAGGACATATACGTGGGTTTTGTCAAGGAAAAATATATTTAGATAGGGAATGCACATATTAAGAGATTGGATCCTATACCTCAGTAATAAATATCCACTGAGTTAAAATGAGATTAAGTCATTTATTAGCAAATGTCAGGGTCATACTTAAGAGTTCCACCTGACAGAAAGAATAAAAAAGGTTCCTCTAATGCAAAGAAAAACATAAGAACACTCCACAAGATTCAATAATGAAAAACTTAATGGAACTTTGATAAATGATCACACTCTGACTGAGAAAAAGACGAAGTAGATGGATAAGGTAGTCAAAGTGATTTAAACATGCAATATATGCCAAAATTATAACACATGGCATAATAAAACAAAAAGTACTAATGGCTTGACATGGCCCCAGCCCAAGACCACAAAAGTTTATTCAAAATGTTTGATTGTATAAGAGATTTAAATGACTAGTTCAAAAGATACAAGAATAATGTTTATACAGGTTCCTTGCATAAGTCAATTTAAGTTGATTGACCTCAATAACATTAGTGTATGCTGGTCCCCCTCAGATAATTTCTCATTTCCCTGCCCAAGACCAAATGGTCTTTGCAAGGTGTTATGTGCAAAATATACTAAAAACAATGAATACATATTCTTTGTCACAAATCAAACCTGAAACCACATGGGCCTTGTCCCTGAGAAACTCAGGGAGTCACTCTCTAGGGTGGATGGACTTATACACTATTCTTTGACAATTTCAGCATATCATAATCTTCAGCGTTGCCTCAATCCTCTATCAGAATTGAGGTTCACCAGCATAACATGTTCCAAAGTGACCCACAAAACATAAATTCGTTAGTTTGATCAATATGTATTGTTGCATCATGAACTGAAATTCCCATAATTGGTTTGACTTATGCTAAGGTATATCACATAACAAGAGCAACTACTAATCAAACTATTCGTAAGATGTAACTAAGGTGACCGTCCAATCTGCCAGTCAGACTGTAATTCTCACTGACAGGCAACATCATCGATGATACTGTAGGGAAAATAGGCAACACATTACTAACCTCTTCAAGCTGAAAAAAGTTCAAGGCAAAACAGGTTGTCCTATCGTTGACACCTTTCACGGGGACAAGCACAACAAACTATATATTTTTCCCATAATTCGTTGGTTGTCTAGGAAAAGTTTTTAATCTCGCTATCATCACATGACTATAAATTGAATTAAATGCGCTTCAAACCTTAACTTTTAGCAACCAACTTCAGCTTCATGTTTTCACATCACCAAGACCAACCACCGGCCAGGATTCATAGTAAACCCACACGAGGATTACACATATCAGGCCAAAGAAAATAAAAGAAGACAAGGCTGAAGCGAAAAGACTGCAACTTTACCACCATTAAGAGCTAAAAGCAAAGGAAAGCCAAGAAGAAAAGGAAATCCACCTTCTTGCAGGTCAACGGTGACGCCAAGAAGTAGACACAGTCCGTGTTCCGCTTCACGGCCTCCTCCTCCGCTGTCACCGGCCGGATTGCTTCATGCCCGCCGTCAGATTCCATCTCCGAACTTCTCAAGCTCTTCTCAGCAGGAAATAAGGGACAACGATCGATCACAACCTCGTGGTCGCAGATCCAGATACGAGATGTAGAAAGGTAAATCCGAAGCTTAGGGCACAGGACAGAGAAAATTTAAGATCTCAGGAACGGGTCGGGGCGTGAGAGACAACGATTGAGATAGCAAATCTTGGCAGATCCGAGGAGAAGAGTATGTGATCTCAATTTACAGGCGTGAAATCAGCCCCAGGGCTTGGCACGGGGGAATCTCACCTTTTGGGGGAAAGGAAGGCGAAAGCTCCTGCGGCTGCGCGAGCGAGAGAAAAGAGAGAGAAGGCGAAGAGAGAGAGAGGAGAGAGAGAGAAAGGAGTCTCTAGTTTCTTTCCCCTTTTATAGGTCCTTGATAAACCACAATAATAATCTCTCTCTAAAAAGAGGCTGTAGATCACTCAATATTACTGAACAGCGACTAGCGCCGAGAGAGAACACGAGAGAGTGCTGTTTCGGTAATTAAATAGAACGTGACCATTGTGTTAACCTAAGGCAAGGCTGGTTTGGAATTGGACTTATGAGGTGGATCCGCCTGACCATTGGATCTAAAGTGTAACATGGCATTAAGGATAAGGCGGCATCTCATTGGTGGCTTCCCCAGTGGTGGAGGTCACGTGACGGGGGCTTGTCGGGTCAGTTGGGTTCCGCTGGTTTTTGTCCAAACATTGTGGACCCGGATCACAGGTGCGAGATCCGCATCTGAATTGGCCTAGTCGAAGTCAAAATTAGAACTTGGGTTGGTTGAATGACAAGTGATACGGTCAACGATCAACTGAAGCAAACCGAGTCATCAACATGGACCTGCATCATGTCGCACGATCTGATTCGTTGATCCGACCGTGCTCCAATCTCGAATGGATCTGACAATATTCTTCCCGAAAAAAAAGTTTGACATTAAAATATTTATAAATCTAAAATACTTGAAACTTATTTATGTGCTTAATATTAACCTGTAAAGATAGCGAGATCGGCACTATCAGATTAATAGATAGTGACAATCATTATACCGGTGGTGCTTTCAACGAAGAGAGCAGTACCATACCAATGTCGTCACGTGTTATGGTTTGTCATCACTGGGAGCATTATTGATGAACATATCTATCATCTACAACTTCGAGAGAAATGGTCACCAAGCTCGACCTAACATTCAACACTCCGAGAGACTGTTAGTTTACGGAGAGGCGGTTAATGTAGGAGACCCATCCAACTCCGGAGAAGAAACACGCGTTCCTCGCTCCAACGAGCTCAAGCATCAGCAGCAGAAAAGGTATGTGAAACATTTATGCTTCTTCCGTGTTTTAGGACATAAGTTATGCAGAAACATGATATGATGGCAAAATAAAGTGTTCCTCGTGTGAAGTAGTCATTTATTTCAATTTTGATAGCAATTACTCATCCTCGTGTGAAGTAGTCATTTATTTCAATTTTGATAGCAATTACTCACAAGCAAACTACCAACAGATCGATCGTTAAAGCAAAGAGTGTTCGGTGTTGCAACGTTTGGCAATGGTTCGTCAAAACCTGGTCCAGGAATCTAAACATTTAGCTGGGATTCTTGGCTTTTCCCTGACATAAGAAAATTTCAAAGATCCTGACCACCATAATGTATTTTCATAGTTTCACGGAGACGGAATTGTCATTCTGATGTTCAACTTCATGGTACCTGAACATGTTTAGGAATACAATTGATAAAAAGATAACCTAATTCAAATGCAGATAATTAAGTATCAAGAGAGTGACAGATGTATGGATCTTCACTAAATAATTACCATGTTACTAAAGAAATTGCTTATATGATGGTAGCAAGTAGTTTGTTTGAGAGTGTCCATGGAACATATCACATGGCGACCAGAGTAACAGAATTAGCAAGCAGGATAAACTAAACAATGAACTATCGTGCAGATATTTACATTGCTATTGGACCTCAAAACAAATCATTATATTCCTACAAACCCCATAAAGCAGATCTGTTCTGGGAGTAGTTATACCATCATCAAGGGATGCCAGTTTTGTTGATTTCTTCCCTGTAAACTTCAGCATGAAATGGCTTCGCAGACTAATTGGTTTATGGTGAGTTCATCAACAACAAAAGTAGGAACCCCAAGTCAATGGATTGGATGGTACTGAGTGATCCCACGTTTAGGCGGTAATTTCCTTAAGATGAAAAGTACTAGAGCTGAGGGCAAAATTTCAACAAACTGCAAAAGCAAAAGAAACCCACAAGTCACTGAATGACTGCGACATACATATGCATCTAGACATAAAACTAATAATAACCATCTCAGATTCAGTAAAAAAAATTCTTCAGAAAACCCATTTCAAGAGAACAACAAATGAGACTTGCAGTGGTCCTTACTGATTTTGTTCCCATTTCTTGGAAACCCATAACATGTTAAGGCTAAAATGAAAACTAGCTTGATACCATTTCAAGAGAACAAATGAGACTTAAAGTGGCCCCGACTAATTTTGTTCTTAATTCTTGGAAATCTATAAGATTAAGACTAACGAAAACTAACTAGAGAAAGAAAGACCCTAGCTTATATTACAAAGGAAGCACCTATTATGCTACACATAATCTTTTTATAAGTGAAATATAGGCCCTAAAAGGAGCAGCTTTTATCCATACATGTGAAATGCAGACAATCGACTACCCTAATTTATGTAGATGAACTGAAAGTAGAAAAAATAAAGCAGCTCAAGTTATTTTAAATCCAAGAACTGCAAAATATGGACCATACCAGGTAGTATATGAAGTTCAGAATTGGATGATCCAGAACATCAAGGTCTGCAGCTTTGTCAAAAGTGTTGAAGCAAATCTGTAATTCAATGATTAAAATGCTAACACAAAACAAATCAAATATTTAACAGATAGAATATTAACCTAGCTAGATAATAAGTATTCTCATGCTTACCATAATGCATCTCAACAAGAAACATAGGAAACATATGGTCGTAACATAGCCAACCTGTGCAAGGGAAAAAAAAAGCAATCAATATAGGCAAATATGCTGACAAGTGAAGAGTAGAAAAGTTCATAGATACCTCCTGTAACTTCTTACGTCGCCCTTTTGATTCAACAGGGAAGCGCTTCAACATTAAGAAAAGCCTATGAATTACAAAAATATCAATAAAACACAGAGGGAGAGCTTATATTTTTGTTAAGAATCATCAAATTTTCAATCCATCGAATTGTATGTGAATATTTATAGCCTACTCATCAGCTTTCCTGATCAATACAATCCTCCATAGTTTCATCTATAAAGGCAACATCAAAGTTACTGACTCTTGGAAAAAAAAGCATATTGTCTGTTTCTAATATCATGTAGCATAAGTCTTCTTTGTGGGATGAGTAAGCATTTTTTGTGTCAGGTCAGGCTGCATACACAGGGTAGAGCTAGCAACCAAACTCAACCAGGTTAACTACAGTTTTGAGATTTAATCCTCCAATTTCATGTCTAACATGGCCCATATTGAGTATTAGAAAATTTTGTTTTCACAAAGAAGGAACAAAGCCGATGCTTGGAGGTAACATCTTTCAGAATGGAATTTTTATCTTTTGTTTAACCTTAGTTTAGACCTGCTGCTGTTGTCGATTTCTTATATTTGCCCATTAACTGGGAATTGGTACAGACAAAACAGGAAAGCTAATCAATAATTATTAGGTGATGCAAGACTGCAAATCCTCAAGTTTAAAACCTAACGTCGCATTGAACGACCCAGTTATTTGAGAAAAGCTGGAGGCAATCAACTTTCAGCCACCAAGATGCAAAGTACCCACTCTCCCCTTTTTTGCTTTTCTGCTTTCCCCATTTCCTCCCCTCTCCACTTTCCCACTCTATCTGCGTCTTCATGTGTCATTGCATGGTGTCGAAAAGGATATGCCAATGGCATTCACCATTGTGGACACCAGCAAGATAGTGTAATTTACTGAAACTTTTTTTTTACGGAAACTTAATCCTTGCAACATATTACCTAAAAAACAAAGAAAGGTAAACATATAAAATTTAAATCAGATCTTTAAGGAAATATTGGTATATAACTGCATATGAGATAACTCACCTCCCTCCATACAAAAGAAAACCAAGGGCAGCAAAGAATGAGACACCTGCCATAAAATGTCCATAAGAATTAAAGATTTTCTGAAACAGATAATATTTTGTTCCAAGTACAATAGATTATGAAACATAAGTTAGATTACGAGGAACCAAACCTGCAAAGAATAACTTGGATAAAATGATCATAGCTTGGACTGGCTTCCACCACAAAACTAACCAAAGAGAGATCTGCCAACAATTTAAAAACAATATTGAACTAATCTGATGTATTAATACCTAACTTCTATATAGTGTTATGCACAGAAGATAATCTCATGTATGTTAGCCAACCAGTTTTACTCAGACTCATCTGATTTAAAATGGCCAAAAGAAAAGATGAAAAGGGCATCTTGGATGATGTCTTTTTCTTCTATATAAGGAGTAGAAAGGCAGGTTATTAGCTTTTATTTTTCCAAAGGTAGATGTGAGCGTAGAGCTTGATGCAAGTGTAGAGCTTGGTTTATGAGGTCAGGCACTGATGAGCATATTGAACTATCCATGTGGCTGAGAGCCCTCACAGCCCATGCACAATGAGGCAATTATCAGGGACGTGCTCAACCACTGAGTTAATAGCCTGTCGTGTGGGCTTCCTAGAGGGAGAGGGAGGCCTGCTATGCCAAAAGTCTTAACACTTAAAGTCACGATTACCTTTCTAGTGTTGCTTAAAACATTGTTTTAGGGGGGGGGGGGGGCGGCGGTGGGGTGTGTTGGGGTTTCTTTTATTCTGAAGAAATCCATACATTAGGCAATGTGACGATGAAGCATAATTTCCAGAAGATATAGAAAAGACAGATGTTATATAGCAGAAATTATGCTAGCAAATGATCTTAGGATAACCAACTATCATGTTAAACAGGTATCATACGATTACTAAAAAGGAAATGCAGACCTTTCATCTGATAGCAATCAGCCCAACTCACTCATTCTTCATACATGAATAGAATTGACATAGACAAGGAGCAAGATCTATCAAGGTAAACAGAGTCTGAAAAAAATTCCAAGCTTTAAGCAATGTCGAGGATAATAATGACATTAGCCAAGTAAGAAAACATGTTGCAAATAATTTACATTGTTAATTTGTCAGCAATACAGTAATATCTATTGGGCAGTGCAGACTTGTTTTTATTTTTCATATCTTTTATCTTTTGTCAAATGTTTAAGTTCATTCAATATTCAGAGAAATCGAGGGAGAAGTTTTCATGTAAATGGATTAGAATCTTGTATTTCTAATTAAGTCTAATCTAGCACCTCGAGTTAACTGATAACCTGACAACTTTAAATTATAAGATAAGCAGCTTTTCTAATCTTTTGTGGATTTGCAGTTGCCGACATAATATGGTTTGTTGATTGGATACTAAGCTACATGAGATTAACGACAATAGACCAAGCTAGTGGAAAACAAGTTCCATAAAATCAAATAAGATGATCCAATCACCAATAAAGCAGCAAAGATTAAGGTCCACAACCAAGTCACCCAGCTGACTTCCCTTGTCAGGTGGTGAAAAAGCCACACAGATTGAAAAGCAGAAAAGCTCGCTCCCTCTGTTTCTTCTATGTCCCTCTCTTTTTCATTCCTTCCCTCCCTTCTACTGCAACTGTGCCGCTCAACACTACTACTTCTCTGACCTTTTTGTTCTTTCTTTCTACTACCATATGAGACCCATATCCTCTTGCTCAAATTCCATTATGATATCCACGACTCTCTTGCAATGATTGAAAAAATCATGAATCTCCTGCAAGGATTTATATACTGATCTGATAGCACACTTGTGTGACTCTTGTATGAGTACCTCTCTGCAGCAGTCCCTTGATGAGACTTTTCCATCCATTTTTCTTTATTAGAACCTTAATATGATCAAATCTTTAAAAGTCTTTGTATCTCCTCTTACTTTTTTCTGTTCTTCCTGCATCCCTGTTGATATGCATACAAGATGTTCACCAGCTCCTTTTTTTTCCGATTGCTTTCACATAAAACAGTATATCTTATTTCTTTGCTGATCATTCTGGCTTGAAATGCTTTATGGATTACAAATTTGATATCTCTTTGATCTCTTAACTTTTATATGGTCAGCATTTGTTTTAAGGTTCACTATCAACATCTAAGTTTTGTGATGCTCGAATAATTAAAACTGGAATTTTATTTTAGTGTCAGTTCATAACTCATTTACCTCCAAAAATTGTTCCATAAAATATTGTATTCTACATTAGATTATGTATTGATAGACAAATTCATGTGCAAAAGGATAGAGTCATATGCAAGTATTGGAAGATATATGTGCCATACACATCTCATTAACTCACAAACAGCCTAGGAATCAAGGTTACTATCCTGATCATTATGGGTTGGTTCTTAGTCCAAGCCATGACTGGTAAATGGATCTAGCAACATTGCTCAATCCAATTTGGGATAGTGTAAACCGTCCGGTACACTAACCTTGTCGGAGAGCCTCATTGAAATAAGACTGGCATAAAATTTAAGAATAAATTAAGTTTTTCTCTCTTTTTTAACACAAGCATTCTCCCATCTTCATTGGTCAATAACTGTAAAGTTGTCAACCATCTCTCTCTACCCTAGCCTCCGCACCTACTGTAACACCCTGGTTTAGTCCCATATCGAAAGTGGGCTAAAACTAAGATAATTTATAGGGGTCTAATGGTACTACTGTAAAGTTCAACTTAAGTATTTTGAGTCAGTGGTTCGGGTTCAACTAAGTTAACAAGCCAATTATCTCATCATGATGGGTCGTGACACCTAAATCCTCCTTCATTGTCACCTCCTTCGCCAACGACGTCTCTGATCTAAGGGTACTGACTAGTCCTGACCCATATCAAGCATTGGGATGTTGACATATACCGCTCCGACCGTCAACAAATATTTGAAAACTTGCTAGAAACCATGGAACAAGACATATATGGATCCATGAACCTACTATGACTTGTATGTTATTAAGGTTTTTACAACTTAAGGTACTTCAATACAAGAAAAATATCTCCTATGATCTTCCATGTGTTCTTCCTAGTTGTTCTTCAATACAATGTCTACACTAACAAAAGATGGAGCTATTTACAATATGAGGAACCGCTTTTACTCATGAGTCAAGGCTCATATATGATCAGACCAATCCAAACTCACATTTAATTGGCATGATATCTCAAGTTACATACATTATTATGTTATGGGGTTCTTTTAAGTCACACCTAAACTGTTGAGCTTTTGTTCCTAACTAGTTGCCTCTTTTTTTTTTATTCCACACTATGCCCCTCTTCTTCCCCGTCATCCAACATTTCTCATCAAAATGTTATCACTCTGTCCTAATTCAAACTGAGCTATGTCAAAGATTGTCTACAACAATGACCTGCTTGGTATCACATGGATAGAGCAGCAGGACCTTCAATTTGTGTGAAGTGTGAGAATGTCAGAGACTTTTAGAGTATACAGCTCAAGTGAGGACATAGTACCTTTATTTATTTTAACAATTACACTTTCTTTACTATAAACAAAGCAGATAAAAGTAGGTAACCATGCTTACTTGGGACCTAGTACCTCTTCTATTTTCCATGCAACAAAACCTAAGAATGTTATTGGCAAAGTCAAAAAATATCACCCATAACTCCAAATCAAGCTCCATATAGGATGTGACATACAATAAATCAGTTCCATTAAATCAGCCATAGGTTATGACAGACCAAAGCCACATGCAAACTTTACTGTTCGGTAGTTTAAAGACTTACTACTATGTTGTCTTTCACTACATGCTTCTTAAATGCTTAGGTTTCCATAATTTGTAAGAAACTACTCATGCATTCCATGTTGATATGATAAAACCTAAAATCCACCACATATTTTCAGACGGGACAATTCAGAGCAAGCTTCGGTTTGACATGACAATAAACAGAAAGGAATGTATAAATTCTTTTCTATCGCAAGAAAAACAGAAAAACATGCAATGAATGACAACGTTCATTTTAAGAAAAAGTACTAACTGCATATTACCTGAATAACATAGACCACCGCATTAATTGTGTAGAAGCTTGGCCTAAGCCCATCAGTAGACACAGAACGTGCCTGCATAATACCATTAAAATAAGTAAACAAGCACAAATCAGGCAACCTGCAAGCAACTGAGATTAGATATTCAGAAAGCTTACCTGATAATAGATTTCAGCCCAAAATAAAACCAGCAGAGCATATGTAGTGAAGAATGCAAGACCAGGCAAATCCAGTAGAATATGTTGAATTATCTGAAACCCGAATAAATGCCATTAGAACAGTTTAAGAACCATCATGTAGAGCTTCCTGAAAGCCAAAAGGGGCATGAAGCACACCACAGGGTTTATTTTCTGGATGCCCCTACGAAACACAAAGACGAGAGACCGAACTACAAATAGCAAGAGTCATAACGTCATCGAGCGGCAGCAGTCAATAAGTACAACAAGATGAAGCGTACTAAACAAACAAAGACCAGAAAAAAAGCATTACGAACCCCCATTCACGAAGAAGTTCAAGAAGTGGAAGACCTTCTGCGTCGTCCAGCCAAACTCGGGTACTCTACATTCGATCCTAACCAATTGAATCTGCAACACATGTGATAGATGAGTATTGACAACAACGACAACAAGCAAATACGCACTCCTTGAATCAGTCGAATCTCTCGTTCTGGCGAACCCTAATACTCCAGGAATCACAACAAGTTAATACTAGTAGATCGAAACCCTAGCGCTCAGAATCCTCAAAGAGAGATTCAAGAAACGGGATCGAGAAATGGGGAGAGGGAGATTACGAGGGCGACGACGGAGATGAGTCCAAAGAGAAGGGAGAGGGCGTGGAAGATCCGATCCTGCCACAAGCTGGAGTTGTTCACCTCATCCCACCAATCGGAGGCGCTCCGGAGCGCAAGAAAGGCCGACGAGGAGGCCATAAGGCGGCGCCTCGGCGGGAACTAATAGTGTGCGGCGAGCGGACCTTCCTCGCCGGGATCGAACACGAGGGTGGCAGAATCGAGGGAGAGGAGGGAGAGCGAGAAACGGTTTATTTTCGAAGCGCGATATAGAATGGAGGAGGCAAAAGAGGAAAAGGCCAATCCGATATGGGCGGTGGATCCGACGGTGGTGGAGAGCACAGCGCATCGCACGGCATCCTATCGCGTGTCGATGGCCCGTCTGGGCGACGGACGCGAGTTGCGGATTCTTGCGTTCAACCTTTATGCTTTGATTTATTTATAAGTTTAATTAATATAATAATATTTAATTGAGATTTGTAATTTTTATTGAGTGATTTTCCTTAGAGAAAACCCATATCTGTGTATTTTCCAATAGGTCTTTTTAAAACAGTAATTTTAATTTGAAAATACCTAAAATACTCCTCAATAATTAATTTGTTAAATTTTTAACTAGTTTTTAACTATTATAGTATTTTTATTTGGTTTGTCTACAGTGTTTTTTTAACAACATTATAGTATTTTATTTATATACTAAAAATATTATAAATACTATTAGAAATAATATAAGTGATATTATATTATATCTCTTTGATTATTATTACTCATATATTATTATAGTATTATATTTTTAGATTTATAGTTAATTTGATTCAGATTCCTTTTAGATCATTTATGGTGTTTTCAAATATATCTTTTAATATCTTTATTGCGGTGGTCAAAATATCATAATGAGTCAAAAGGCTATGATAGATTAAAAAAATTTGAAGAATAATTTAGGTATTTTATAAATTAAGAGTACTATTTTAAAAAAAGTAAAAAAAATCTATTAATTGAAAAAAAATCTAAAATATGGATATTTTCTAAAATAACGTTCATAATGATTTAAGTCATGTGATAATGGATATCAAATTCAATTTACTATTTGATATGTGCATCAACATGTCAAATGACCCAACATAATATGGAGCTACCATAATTAAGTGTGGGAGATCAAAATAATATAATTAAACTCTTTTGGGTTGAGTGACAATGACTTAATAAATATATTTTTATTTTTATTTTTATGCTAAATGTTTTAGACAAATGATTTTAGACTTTTTGAAATTAATAACTCACTCATCTCATTCGTTAGTTTATGGATTAACTTATATGGACTAAATGGGTATATTTCTCTTTCTTGATTTAACCCTTAGATATGAAGATTATAGTAAAACATTATGATTTAATCCCATGTTAAAGTGAAAAAAAAATAAATTGTTGAAAAGGCTGGTTGGTTCTATTCCTATTAACTTGAATTTATATATTTTATATTTATAATTCAAACTCATCAAGTTATTTGAGAAAAAGATATTAAAACTTTTTATTTAAACATATCTAATTTTTTTCTGAAATAGTTGTGTGCCACCAAGCTTACACCAAATTAACTCGGACAATGGATATTATCATTAATTTGAGATTAAATATTTTAAAATATATCATTTATGTTTTATCAAGTTAATGACAATACTTTCACCCTCTTTTTCTTCGTACAAAAATTATGAGTAAAGTGCGAGTTCGACAAGGTTTGAGGAGACTATGGTCTCTCTTACACCCTCTCCTTCTTCATGTAAGGGCTACAAAGTCCAACGATATTAAGATGAAGGGAGATGATAGTAGAGGTGATACAGGTTCATAGAGGTGACGAGCACCTCCTCCTTGTTCATATTAGGATCGTGAATAAGCACAATAAGTATGGTGTAAGACAATACGACGATGACAAATCTAATGAGGCCAAAGGTAAAATGATTATTAAAAAAATAATCCGTGAGAATTTTTTAAAATACGAGTATTTTATCAATTTTTAAATATTTTTATTATAAATTTAATTTTAATGTAATATTAGATGTAGAAAAAGATTCGAGTGATGAATGATTATCTATAATGTGCTAAGAAGGACGTATAATATTTAATACAAAATATTGTATCACCCCATGTTCAACTCTCATTTAATTGAGTTGATAGTTTGATGAGTCGGATTTAAGTACCCTCGGCAGTACCAATCAATTGTCCTATCAATCAGACGTCGATGGCTTTTACAATACTTAGTTTCAGGCGATGCAGTATTTGTCGTCCTCTCTCGGAACACAAACTGGCACAAGAAACTGGATTGGCGACCCGAGTTTGACCGCAAGCTTGAATTCACGTGGTAACGTGACTATCGATGGAGAAATCACTCGATCAATTTGGTTCTCTACAAGCCATAAATCACAATCACAGAAAATGCAGTAAACTTCGGCCAAGAGTTTCTTGCAATGGCATTTATGCAGTTGGGGTCTTCATGTATCGTATATTGTACGTAGACGATCGAAGGGTTTATGCACGTATCCAAATCTAATTGGCTCCGAGTTGACAGCTGGCTTCATCTCATCGCGTAGAACCGGTTGCGTGACCCCTGAAAGTTCCCACCACACGAGACACGTATGACATGGGAGGGAGTGCACGGGACGCAGCCAAACGCCATACAGTGATGGAATCACATTCACGTGGAGCCAATGTACGTACGGACGCTACAAGTGACAAAGACGATATCAATCTCACCGCTGTCGAAACACCGCGACGACCGCGTCGTACATTTCTCAGTGTCTCGTGCATGCGATACCGTTCCCATGGTAGCACGAAAACATGCAATGACTCGTTCGCGACTTACCCGCCACACGGCTCCGTTCGACTATTGGAGGCGCAACAAGGGGCTGGATGGGACCCATCGATGGCGACCCGTGTCCTTGCGGTAAGCGACGACGCCAATGACGGACTGTGTACCACCACCAAAATACCCCTGAGGGTTTCACGGGTTAGATGACCATGGCAGACACCGCTTGGGGCCCACATCACCCCTCAAGGCTGGGGATAAAGTGGTCGGAGAAAACGGTCAGATGGCCTTCGTGCAGGAAGCACACGTGGCGGGACCCAAAGGCCATGTGGAATCGAGGCGTCAAGAGGAGCCACATCGAAGGCGCAGATCCGACACCCACATGGCTCCGGACGACGCCCATCGCGTCAATAATCCCCACCCCCGACCACTTCCACCCACGCCGTACCCGGACGTGGGTCCCTTGTGGACCCACCGCCATGATCAAATCGATCGGGCACGGAGAGGGCCTCTCCCGCGCGCGCTGGAAAGGTTTCGGGATCATTAAAAGCGACCGATGTCGCCGTATTCTGCCGCTGGCGGAGCTTTAAGTTCTCACACTCCCTTCATGCGTGTGTGCGCGCGTGAGAGAGAGAGAGAGACGCGCGAGCTTTGTTCAGGCTTGCAACAGCTCCCGCCATCTGTCGTTCTCCTCTGAGTTCCGTCCGATCTCTTTTTAACTCCTTTTAAGACATCTTTCTTCAACTCAATTATGTTCGTTTAATTTTCTTCGTCTTCTTCAGCGGTCAAGGCATGAAACGTTGTCATGCTCTCTGTGGCTGACTCACGTGAAGCACAGACATTGACGGATTCGGTGTCTTCAGCCACCTGGAAAGAACTCATACAATCCTTCTCGAAGCTCGAAGTCGAAGACCAGAACTTAGACTTTACTCGGGAAGCAGTGTGACTCGGGGTTACACTTCACTTCCTCCTCGTCCCCCTTCCCATGGCGGCCTTCAGGACGCCGCATTGAAGCACCTTCTGCCACCCCTCGTTTGCTATATATGATCTTCTGCTACTGTCGCTCTCAATGGAAGTGCGGCCTGTTTCTCCAAGGTGTGATTTTTATCTCTTCTTCCTCCTCAGCGTCTGCTTGCCGTCCTCGTTCCTTCGCGCTTCCGCCGCCGTCGAGTTAAGAACCGGCGACTTCGACGCGCTCTTGGCCTTGAAGTCTTCCATTGATCCTCACGACTCCTTGCCGTGGCGCCAAGAAGCCGTCTCTGAGCTCTGCGGCGGGTGGAAGGGGGTGAAGCAGTGCTCTCCTGATGGTAGAGTGACCAAGCTCGTGGTCGAGTTCCTCAACCTCACCGGGACGTTGCTTCAGGAACTCCTCGCTCCTCTCGACCAACTTCGCGTTCTCAGCTTCAAGGCCAATTCTCTTTCCGGCGCCATTCCCGACCTCTCCCCCCTCGTCAACCTCAAATCCCTCTTCCTTAGCGACAATCAGTTTTCCGGCCGGATCCCGGTCACCATAGCCTCTCTTCACCGCCTAAAGGTGATCGTCCTCTCCCACAACCTCCTTTCCGGCCCCATCCCGACGTCCCTGGCCGGCCTACCGCGGCTCCATGCGCTCCTGCTCCAAGACAACCGCCTTATGGGGGAGATACCGGCGCTCAACCAACCCAGTCTCCTCTACCTCAATGTCTCAGGCAACAACCTCTCTGGTGAGATCCCCGCCACCCGCTCCCTCTCTCGCTTCAGCCGCTCCTCTTTCCTCGGCAATCCCAACCTCTGCGGGGATCAAATCGGAGCCCCCTGCACCCAGAAGTTGATCTTTCCGCCTCCCACTGTCAGTCCAAAATCATCCTTTGACCAAGTAAACGCCATCCCTCCGCGTCTCCTTCGCACCCACAAGAAAGCATTAGAAGGATCATCGGCATCGTCGCCGGTTCGGTAGCCGGGGCGTTCTTCTTATCAGTTTGCTTGACAGTGGCATTGCTATTGGCATACAAGAGAAAGAGAAGAAGAGTAATCGAGAGCCGATCCGTCGGACACGGATCAGGCGGCCGCAGCAAGCCCCTCGAAGAAGGCAGCAGCGACGGCGGAGGAGGGGGAAGGGCGGGTTCTCGTGGTCGAGTTCCTCAACCTCACCGGGACGTTGCTTCAGGAACTCCTCGCTCCTCTCGACCAACTTCGCGTTCTCAGCTTCAAGGCCAATTCTCTTTCCGGCGCCATTCCCGACCTCTCCCCCCTCGTCAACCTCAAATCCCTCTTCCTTAGCGACAATCAGTTTTCCGGCCGGATCCCGGTCACCATAGCCTCTCTTCACCGCCTAAAGGTGATCGTCCTCTCCCACAACCTCCTTTCCGGCCCCATTCCCGACCTCTCCCCCCTCGTCAACCTCAAATCCCTCTTCCTTAGCGACAATCAGTTTTCCGGCCGGATCCCGGTCACCATAGCCTCTCTTCACCGCCTAAAGGTGATCGTCCTCTCCCACAACCTCCTTTCCGGCCCCATCCCGACGTCCCTGGCCGGCCTACCGCGGCTCCATGCGCTCCTGCTCCAAGACAACCGCCTTATGGGGGAGATACCGGCGCTCAACCAACCCAGTCTCCTCTACCTCAATGTCTCAGGCAACAACCTCTCTGGTGAGATCCCCGCCACCCGCTCCCTCTCTCGCTTCAGCCGCTCCTCTTTCCTCGGCAATCCCAACCTCTGCGGGGATCAAATCGGAGCCCCCTGCACCCAGAAGTTGATCTTTCCGCCTCCCACTGTCAGTCCAAAATCATCCTTTGACCAAGTAAACGCCATCCCTCCGCGTCTCCTTCGCACCCACAAGAAAAGCATTAGAAGGATCATCGGCATCGTCGCCGGTTCGGTAGCCGGGGCGTTCTTCTTATCAGTTTGCTTGACAGTGGCATTGCTATTGGCATACAAGAGAAAGAGAAGAAGAGTAATCGAGAGCCGATCCGTCGGACACGGATCAGGCGGCCGCAGCAAGCCCCTCGAAGAAGGCAGCAGCGACGGCGGAGGAGGGGGAAGGGCGGGTTCTCGTGGGAGGTGGAGGATGTTGGGAAGTTGGTGTTCTGCGGCGGCGCGGGGGAGATGTACAGCCTGGAGGAGCTGCTGCGGGCGTCCGCGGAGACGCTGGGGCGGGGAACGGTGGGGAGTACGTATAAGGCGGTGATGGAGTCGGGGTTCATCGTGACGGTAAAGCGGCTCAAGGACGCGTCCCGCCCGCCCGCCGAGGAGTTCCGACGGCGGATGGAGGAGCTCGGCCGCCTGCGCCACCCCAACCTGGTGCCCTTTCGTGCCTACTTCCATGCCAAGGATGAGCGCCTCCTCGTCTACGACTACTTTCCCAACGGCAGCCTCTTCTCCCTCATCCATGGTCAGTGAAGCTCCTCTCTCTCTCTCTCTCTCTCTCTCTCTCTCTCTCTCTCTTTGGGGCACGAGTCGGTGTGGTCGGTCCCCGATTCATGGCTTGTACTGCTACAGATTTTCTCAAGTGTTCTACTCTGCCTTGTGCTGCTACGTGATGCGTGCGGGCTGTGTGATGTGGTTGCGTGCAGGGTCGCGGCCCTCCGGAAGCGGGAAGCCGCTTCATTGGACGTCGTGTTTGAAGATCGCGGAGGACGTCGCCGCCGGCCTCCTCTACCTCCACCAGACTAACCCGCCCACCGTCCACGCCGACCTCAAGCCCTCCAACGTCCTCCTCGGCCCCGACTTCGAGTCCTGCCTCACCGACTACGGCCTCATCGCTCCCCTACTCCCCGCCTCCCACGACGACCTCTCCGCCCCCTCCCCCTCCTCCTCCTCCTCTTCCTCCGCCGCCGCTGCCGCCGTCTTCTACCGCGCCCCCGAATCCCGCCTCCCCAACCCCGCCTTCACCCCTCTCTCCGACGTCTACAGCTTCGGCGTGCTCCTCCTGGAACTCCTCACCGGGAAGACCCCCATGCACGACCTGGTGGAGGAGCGCGGCGCCGACATCCCCAGGTGGGTCCGCTCCGTGCGAAAGCGGGAGAAGAACGACTCCGGCGAGGACCCTGGGCCGTCCGAGGAGAAGCTCACAGCGCTGCTGGACATCGCAGTCGCGTGCGTGGCAGTCGAGGCGGAGAAACGGCCGCCGACGGAGGAGGTGCTGCGGATGATCAGAGAAGCAAGGGCGGAGGTGGTGGCGTCGTCCAACAGCAGCGACCACTCGCCCGGGAGGTGGTCCGATACGCTGCAGAGCTTGCCGAGGGAGAACGGCCCCTAAAGTTTCCCGGAGAGGGATTGCAAGTCTTTTTGGGTGCAAAAGGATTTGATTTCTGAGGCAAAATCGATTTGAGGATGTCGCAGTCGTAGTGTGCAGTGTGATTCTTGAGATTTAGGTGTAGCGAAGATGTTTTTTCCTTTTTTGTGTTCTTAACAAAGGTAAGTTCCTAACACGGATTTGATTCAAAACTTATCATTACCAATTAAGTTGATTAATCTCTTTTAAATTTTAAATTTATCAAATGTGATTTCCAATCTTAATCATTCACACTATATATATATAGTTAATTAACTTTATGTCGTGGTCGATAAGTCAATACGATTTACTTCGATCCCGTGTACACAGAGCGACTTATGTGGCTACTCGAACGGGAGTGGTCAACGTCAAGTCAGGTCCAGGTTTCATCTTCAGAATTGATATGAGGTAGAGCAAGGAGTTGCTCTTCCTCCCCCGTCGAGTTGTTGCTCCTTGTTAAGTTCCTGCACATAGGCCAAAGTCGTAAGAGGGATTTTCCAACTTAACCCCTTCGAAGCTTAAATCAGTGTTGAGTGATGTTAGGAAGAGTTTGAGTGTTTGAAGTTCCACCCTCGATATTGGTCAGGAGGTTGGTTTTTATACTTATGAACGAAAGATAATCGTACATGGTCTATTAACAATTGTCGACTCCTTAGGCGACTGGCTCGTACTTTCCATGTGGGCACCGATTGACCTGCACGGATTGGCGCTGTTCTAAGTTTTTCGAAGCGGCTCTGTACTATGTGGCATCGTCTTGTATGACCTCGAAAAATGGGGGAGCAAGCAGTCGCCCCATCCGAGTCCGAGGTGTTGCATCGACACAATGCAGCACTATATCAGCCTTGAGGCTCCACGTTGGCGCTGATGTGGCTGCTGACAGTTGTCACGGGAGTGATACCAAAATATGCCCTATCATTCTCTCCCTCCCCCAAAAGAGGCGTGCCCTGGGTTCCTCATGGAGGGGCTCGGGGCATGGCTTGGTGCCTTTTGCTGGCTAGGTCGACTGTCATGCTAGGATTGGTGGTTCGGTCGTTGGTTAACCAGGAGCTTCTATTCAGGAGCTAGACTAGGTTGGCCGAGTAATACTACTCGGGTGCAGGACTAGCCAAGCAACACTGCTTAGGTGTAGGACTGGCTAAGGTGCACGACTCATACACTGTTTGGCTAAGGTGTATGACTTAAACACTCTTTGGCGGAGGTGCACGACTTGGGCATTATTTGGTCGAGGTGTATGACTCAAATACTGTTTGGCCAAGGCACTATTTGGTTAAAGGTGCACGACTCGAACACTGTTTAACTGAGGTGCATGACTCAAGCACTGTTTAGCCGAGGTGCACGACTCGGGCACTATTTAACCAAGGTGCATGACTCGACCATTGTTTAGCCGAGGTGCACCACTTGACACTATTTGACCAAGGTACACGACTCGGGCATTATTTGGCCGAGGTGCACCACTTGGGCACTGTTTGGCCAAGGTGCACTACTCGGGACATTGTTTGGCCAAGGTACACCACTCGAACACCATTTGGCTGATGTGCACGACTTGTACACTGTTTGGCTGAGGTACATGGCTTGGGCACTATTTGGTCTAGATGCACAACTCAGACACTATTTGGCCGAGGTGCAACCACTTGGTACTATTTGGTTGAGGTATACCACTCGGGCACTACTTCACGTCTCGGGTATTGTTTGGCCAAGGTGCACATCTCGAGTACTGTTTGGTCAAGGTGCATCGCTCGAGCACTGTTTGGTCGAGGTGCACGTCTCGGGTATTGTTTGGCCAAGGCACTATTTGGTTAAAGGTGCACGACTCGGGCATTATTTGGCCGAGGTGCACGACTCGGGCATTATTTGGCCGAGGTGCACCACTTGGGCACTGTTTGGCCAAGGCACTATTTGGTTAAAGGTGCACGACTCGGGCACTATTTAACCAAGGTGCATGACTCAAGCACTGTTTAGCCGAGGTGCACCACTTGGGCACTGTTTGGCCAAGGCACTATTTGGTTAAAGGTGCACGACTCGGGCATTATTTGGCCGAGGTGCACCACTTGGGCACTGTTTGGCCAAGGCACTATTTGGTTAAAGGTGCACGACTCGGGCATTATTTGGCCGAGGTGCCCGACTCGGGTACTATATGGTCGAGGTGCACGTCTCGGGTATTGTTTGGCCAAGGCACTATTTGGTTAAAGGTGCACGACTCGGGCACTATTTAACCAAGGTGCATGACTCAAGCACTGTTTAGCCGAGGTGCACCACTTGGGCACTGTTTGGCCAAGGCACTATTTGGTTAAAGGTGCACGACTCGGGCATTATTTGGCCGAGGTGCACCACTTGGGCACTGTTTGGCCAAGGCACTATTTGGTTAAAGGTGCACGACTCATACACTGTTTGGCTAAGGTGTATGACTTAAACACTCTTTGGCGGAGGTGCACGACTCGGGCACTATTTAACCAAGGTGCATGACTCAAGCACTGTTTAGCCGAGGTGCACCACTTGGGCACTGTTTGGCCAAGGCACTATTTGGTTAAAGGTGCACGACTCGGGCATTATTTGGTCGAGGTGTATGACTCAAATACTGTTTGGCCAAGGCACTATTTGGTTAAAGGTGCACGACTCGGGCATTATTTGGCCGAGGTGCACCACTTGGGCACTGTTTGGCCAAGGCACTATTTGCAAGGTGCACATCTCGAGTACTGTTTGGTCAAGGTGCATCGCTCGAGCACTGTTTGGTCGAGGTGCACAACTCTGACACTCTTTGGCAGAGTTGCACAACTCGAACATTGGTTGGCCGAGATTCATAACTCAGGCACATGATTGGCTAAAATTTATGACTTTGGTACATGCTTTACTGTAGTGGGCCCCTTTTTTTCTTTTTTGATTTGCACACGTTGGCTCATCTACTTCCGGCCTTATAGTGGCAGGCCTTCTTTTTTCCTCGATCTACTAATATGGGTAACTCCTATCGGGGCCTCTTGTTCGACTCCTCGCACTTTCTTACCGCTAGTGTCTTAGCAGTAATTGTTAGGAAATTTGAGGTAGCATCATATGCGTAGTGGAAAAACAGAAAAATAAAATCTCATAATTTTCTGTAGAAAAATTTTTTCATCATCGCGTGAAGATTGGTATGCAAAAACCCGTAAAATAGAAAACTGTACACATGTAAAAGATATATTACCTAGGGAGATCGTATATCCCTGAAAACCTACAAATCTGTGGGAGAGGATGAAAGAGGTCAACTGTTTTTCTCGTTAGCGATGATCCTATATATATATGATTGATGCTATAATTTGGCGAGATAAATAAGCTAATTTTTAAATAGATAAATCTAATATTTTAATATATGCAAGGGCCTGAATACGAGCAAGACAAATATAAATATCTTGGTGCAAGTGAAGCTACAACTTATAAATGGTATTTATCATAGTGTCTTCATGAATAGGAAATTATATCGGATTAACAAAATATTTAATGTAAACAGAAAATTTGTTCTTCATAGGAAAACACTACACGGCATCATAAACAATACAAAATTCCAGTTGTAATTGAATCCCCAGTGACAAGAAAGAAAATATACATAACAGCTAAACATCATCAAGTTGTTCATCAGAAGCTGCTCTTCATATCATAGCTAATATGAGGTATAAGCAACATTAATCCTCAAAGGATGTTGCGTGCTGGAAAGAAAAAGGGGTTTGTACATATAGCTGGGAGATGGAACGACAATGAATGAGCATCTACTTTCCATGAACGTTAACTGACAGAAACATCCTGAAGTCTGGACCATATAACAATGTAAAGTACATGCATACCAGGCTGCAATGATCAGGGTGGATCTGAAGAGAAGAAAGCTTCAGATAAACTGGAAGGATGAATGATCCCTTTCTAATGCTTTCAAGAGGTTAACTTCTGTTTGTGCTCTTCCCTCTTCTGAGCTGACTCCTCTGTTGATCCAGGCAGATGGTTTATTTCAGACAGCCAGGATTTTTGTGGTATGATGTGATTCCTGCTGCAAGTATCGGCAGTTGCAAATGTAGTTTCAAAGCACGGGTTAGCATCTATGTAGTAAGAGGACCAACAAATCTTGTTTCCTATGGAGCTGCATCATGAGATATAAACATTCTGCAAGCTTAATTATGTGGAAAGGAGAAAAATATAGACAAGCAAGAATATAATTTCTAGCAGAATACCCACAACACTTGAACAAATTTGGAATAGCAAAAGTTGATTATCAAGTGAGACATCCTGAATTGAAAGGTATCTGCAACTCGGTATGAATCTTAGAAGTCTTAGGAGTGAAATTAGTTGATACATCTGAACCAATTCTGGAGTGACTGAATCAAGTACACCATATTGAAATTAAAGATAGTGATATGCTGTTTAAAAAGAAACCTGAACCAAAATAATAACTGGAATTCCTCATATTTGTAAATAAACATGAAGGTAAGCACACAGAGATCAAGAAAACCAAACAAAACTATGATGATAACAACAACAGGTATGGAGTAAAAGAAAGATCCATTTCCCATTGTATCAGTTTATTTTCTGGACAATGCATGTGATTCCAAACAAAATCATTCTGCCTTTCTCTTTTCTAGGAAATTTTGACATGCCATCCACAGATCATTTACCTGCATCTAGCTTCCACAAACAAAGATATGAAAGACATCAATGGCACACAGCACTCTGAAAAATACTTTGTACCCTTGGATAAACAAGACACATGGTTTACAGGGACTATTCATAGACTTGAGTAAAATCCTCGGAATTGGGGGGATAATCTAACCCTGACTCACTTGGTGGCACCAGCTTGCTGAACCTTGTGAAGAAATGGGAGTGCCATTGTGCATACAGACCAATCAAGTTACCAAGATCGATGAATTGGAGCAGAACACAACACTACTAACTCTACTAACTGACGAATTGAACAAAAAGCCAACAACAGCTTCTCCAAACCCTTTTTTCAGAAAGATCTCTGAACAATTTTCAATCACCAACAAGAATCAGATTGCTTCACATTATCATCTATAAGCGAACCCTCTGCAGGAGTCCCTCGCTGATGCAACATTAGGGTAACCTCTATTTTTCGGACAGATTGTTTTCATGGTTCCATATGATCCCTCAGATTGTCAAAAAGCAACTTCATTATCATTTATAGCAAAAAAAAAACCCTATAATTCTGGTTAAACACTATAACTTCATAAGATGATAAATAAGTGGATAAAGAAAAAACTGAAAATGGTGAAAGATTGATGAGGATTAATGGTTGTCATGGTAACTGTCAAAAGAGGAGGAGGAGGTGCATTGTTCAGACTTCAACGCTTAGGCTATATAATAATAATGAAAAATTTGAAAGAATAATCCTAAAGGAACAGCGTATAGCTAGTGATTGGGATGCAAAACGGTATATAGAAAGGAAGTCCAGACAAGCAGGGATCTGAAGAAGCAGATAAAAGCACACCAAAAAGCACAGGCAAGAGCTTTATTTCATGGCCCTTTTGGTGGAGGTTGTAGCAGCGGCCGATGGCTTCTCCGTAGGAGGAGAGCTAGGGTTAGCGTTACCCGAGGAGGAAGGGCAGTCGCGAGACCATTGTCCCGGTGTCCCGCACTCGAAACACCTCGTCGGTGCCGCCGCCGCCTCCCTTCCCCTTCCTCACCATCTCCCTCGAGGTCTTCGGAGGTCTATCCTCCTACATGGCGCGAACAAGTGACGGGAACTTGGAGTGGCGGTTTCGAACGGATTCCGGCATTTCCGGAGAACAAAACCCGGGTGCAAGTCACTGGGATGCTGCGGGAAACGACTTTGTCCACGACTTAAGGCGAGGTAGGTTCCATCACGTATTCGAGCGTTTATGGATAACGAAACTGCAACGCGAGTCGAGGGATGCGTCGGAGGCAGACTTAGGTCACGAGTCACGATTAGGTGAAGCTTGGTTTCTCTCTTTCATTTCGACCCGTCTACCCAAAACCTCACCCGGTGTTCGCTTGTTCAGCCAAAAGAGGAATAGCCTCCCTTCCTCACCGACCCCCACTGCTCGCTGCTTCCTCCCGTGCTTCCGATGTCGGATCGCGTGGCGGAGAACGTCGGCGCCCTTGTGCGGCGCCTCTCTCGCCACCTCAATCGCAAGATCACCGACGTCCTCGCCCTCCTCTTCCGCCACAAGGTAATCGACACGCTTTAACACGAACCCTAAAAGCTGCCTACCCTGCGATCACCGATTGATGTCGCCCATGGGTTTGCTCCTTGGTATCCAGAGCGCGGGCTCCCTCGGAGCCGTCGCCGGCTTCGCAATCGCCGTCGTCTTCGCATGGAAGTTCCTGAGGCCGTCGCGGAGCCGACGGACGAGCGATCGGCGCAAGCCTAGGGCTTCTCCTTCGACGAGTCGAGAGGCAGCTGGAGCTGATCCTTCGCGCTCGGAAGGTTTCGTGCCCGTGAGCCCATTGAAGGTCTCCGATGCCATCGAGGCAGTTGCATCTCCTGTTGAGGTAGATTTTTGAGTTTCGGTTTTAGGGTTCTTAAGATTGGATTATGCTCGCGGAAGTTAAAATTTTCATTTTATTTGAATGGTTAAAGCTAACTCTTGGACAAATTGTGAGGAAGAGACTTGGTGGCTGCAGAAAGGTATGCAATAGCGACAGAAGAGTGAAATCTTTCCATCCTTTGTATGGTAGAGTAATTATTGATTCTTCTATTTTACCGTTTTCATCTACAACCTTGAATGCCCGGATTTAGGGTGGTACTGTTCCTTTTGATTGTAATTTGACATTATTTACATCTTTACTCATCAAAATTATTCTCGTGGACGATAGCTGCCAATGCTTGGTGCTGTATAAGATAGCTGGCCAGATCAACCCCATTATTTCCAGCATTCAAGTTTTTCCTATGCCTTATCTTGATTATTACACAGTGTGAATTAGTTCCACTTTATATCTTTCTTAATTATACTTAAATATATCAATTTTTATATTTTTTTGGGCATGGTATCTTCCATCAAATCATATGAAACCAACTTTTAGTGCACTGTCTTTCTTCGAATTTTGGTATTTCTGCCTAGTTCTCAGATAAGACAGAGATAAACCTGGTTTCTGCCTAGTTCTTTCATCAAAATTAGTGCACTGTCTTTCATCGAATTTTTTTTGTTGAGAACCCCAAAGGCTTGTTTCTAAGGAAGATCTACTGAAAACTTTTAGTGTAACATTGAGCAAAATAGTGCCAACTCTCCAACACACTGACAAACAAGTCGATGACTTTGGATCAAACTACATACTTAACCGAGTAATCAATCGGAAGCCAGTAGTGATTGCATTCATTTGGTCTAATTAGTAAGTGGAATCGGTACAATATATTGCTTGAGTTTTGGTCATATTTGTGTCAGCATGGGACATATGAGGCATTACCTACAGTTAATGTAAAGTTCATTTGAGAGGCTTGTGTCGTGCATGTCACTGATGTGTTAAGAGTATCTTGAGTCGTTATAGAGCCTTAGTACAGCTGTCAAATAAGCTAGTCATCCGGATGATGAACCTCACTTAATCCTATGCAATAGCTTTGCTGCACCTATGCAGCTGTTAGGTGACAAACACTAGACATGACTAACATGACTTAATCACCTTTTGAGTCCGATAATATGTTCCATTAGTCATAGGTTTTTTAGGAAAAAATGTGTTTGACATACACACCTATACACTTCCAGAAGGAACATGAAAAATTGGAAATATTTGGATGATGTATAATCAAAGCAACTTTGTGAAAAACAATAAGATGGTATGTGATGCATTATTTATTGATGTCACCTATTAATGAAGCTCAATACGATGATTCATGTAGCTGATCTTAAAAAGTTAGTTTGGGAGAATGACACTTTGTGAATTGTTTGAACACGTAGATATAACATAATTCATGAATGGTGCATCTGCTTTATATTTTAACCCAAGTGATGGAACCAATTCATGTGATTATGTCTATGTGATTGTTGTTGCTGACTGTATAGTGAACCAGCCATCTAGATGAATTTAAAATAAGTATCCTAAGGTTTGCTTACTGATTGATGCTAGACTGGGCGCACTATCAGCTTAATAACTATGAGTTCTAGGGTGAAGGTGATGCGAGTCTTGATGATGCTATAGTACACTTTTGACCAGATCTAAGAGAGATGGTGTGTTTTCATTAAGTATTTTACTGTCAAGAGAAATAGTAGATCTCTGATTATCTACCATTACCATACAACAAATTTTGATGTTAATTGAGTTACTAGTAATAAGCAAAGAAGTGAGAGAAATTTACTGGTAAATGGACTACTGGGAGAAAATAGATATATAGGCTCATAGCAAACACTCTGCATAGGAGATCATGTGCTTCACTAACATAATCAAGAGGACAAAAGACACTGGTAATTGCCTACCCATTAAAAGGATCGTCTCTTTCCATTCTTATGTTCTCTCTTCTATTCAAGTATATCAAATAAAGAAATAAAACAGTGTCCTGTCTGCACGTGTAGACCAGCTTGACACCCTGATATATTATATTTTATGCAGAAGTGTAAATGAACTCAAACTCTAGGTGCCCTAGCTAGTCGTGAGCAAATAAATCAATAAAATTAGTAAACTTTTGAGTCAATATCTATTTGATTTGGTTCATTCTACAGCTTTTGTTGTTTTTGAATTTACTAAAAAAGGAATTTGTCTAGTTTAGTTTCAGTTGTTGTGCAAGAAAACCAAATTCTTTTTTGGACCTACTTTCTTTAATTAAATGTACACAATCAAACCCTTCATTTTTTTTTAAGATGATAAAGGGGAATTTTTTTTTTAAAGAGGAGTAACATTATCACCAGGAACAATAAATTCCTAGTTTACCTTCCTGATCTTGTTTCTTCTCTTCTTTTTATTTTCGACTTCATTCTCCTGCAAGGTGATAATGACTCCAGACAGTTAGCACCATAGTATGAGCAAAAGGTCTCTGCCCAAAAGGGATAGAGAAGTTTTTGGCTTCCAATAAAGAAATTAGGTGGATTTGCCACCTACTCCTTTCCCTCATCCCTTTTTGGAGAACTGTTCTTTTTCCTCCTCCTTTCCTCTTCCTTTCCACACACTTCTTTTACTTCCTGTCCTTTTAACCTTGCCCTTCTCTCTCTCACTAGGGTTTTTGTCCTTTGTTGCATCATATCTCAGTGCTTCAGTCGGTAGTTCCCAATTTGTGATATGGTGGTGAGGAAAGATGCCATCATCCTTGTTGCTTATGTCATAAGGACACTTTGACTTCATTATTGATTATGTTGCCATGACCACATCAAATTTAGGACTGTTGCATCCCAGTTTTTGTTACACCAGCCGTTACAATTTGTCCCATCAAGTATATTCACATATTAACCATTTGGGAACAAATAGGTAAAAATTAAGAACTTTGAAAAAAAATCAATTATTTCGATGGTAAATAAATACAAAATATTATTATATCATAAAATGGGAACAAAATGATGCATTTTATTAACATTTTTATGTAAAAAATAATCAGCAAGAATATGTTATCAAACGATAATTTGGCATTGAGATGAGCAGTAGACAGCTTTGCTAGCTTGTAATTTTCGATTGGTTCCTGAATTGTCAGTAAATAATTTATTAACTCTGTTAACTTTATGAGTAGTTTGGATACGTCTAAATTGATTTTATTTTATTTATGTGATACTTCAGATGACTTGTCAGCTGCTTGGTGTGATCCTGGAGGAGAAAACTCCTGAAGAGCTTCAGGTTAATGATTTTTGAGGACTTTGGTGATTTTCTTTGTGGTCAAGACTGATCAAAGAACTATATGGTTACATTCTTGCAGAAACATGCTACTCTCAGGCTCTCTGTGCTGGAAGTATTAGAGGAAATCTCTAAATATTGTGATCTTTATTTGATGGAAACTGTTCTTGATGATGAAAGTGAGGTAAAAATTATTTTTGTTTTTATTTTTCACCCATCTCTTCCGGAATATAATTACAGACTGGCTGGGATTATGCATTACAGTGTCTTGTAAAATGATATGCCCTATTGATTGGATTACAATGTTAATTATTTTATTCATTCATCAGCACAATTCTCAAGACTTTGCCACTGATTTTGGACCTGCATTTTCTTCAACTTCTTCAAAACTTGGATTTTTTGAAAAGGCCTGTGTCACCTATTATTGCTTGTTCATCAAGTTTTGAACCAGTTGGAATCTCTATCTCTTGTGTGTCATATTTTTCTGGTGTCAATGTAATGGGTTTGAGGATAAAAACTAAAAAGAAAAAAAAGGTTCATCGCCAGCTGCATATTTTTGTTGATATGCAGACTGGATAGGGAAATGGAATGCTGAAGACTCTTATGAATTTATTATCACATGTTTGTACTGGGAGAAGTAAGTTTAACAGAAATTTTGTGGTGTTAATCTTTTCTCACAGTCTGTCTTTTCCTTATTGGATTATTTTTCAATTTATATATGGTTCTTATCTGTAATTTGATTGTTGATTATATTCTATATCACAACATCTTAAAAACGAATACACACATCTGCCAAGAATCAGTAGAAAATTACCTCTGCTTTTTTATATCTGCAAATGTGCTGGTCTGTGATTTCTTAAGGCTGCAATTTCGTAATTAATTCAGTCAGATTAGACAAATTGGACGATGGCCATGCTTTGGTTTGTAAACAGGTTCTACAATTTCAACTTAATCTTGCTTTCTGCAGCTCTGCTGTATATGTGAAAAGGTCTTTTGCTGCAGGAGAGAGTTCTTTCAGCTCTTGAGAATGGTGGAGTTTTCCAAACGGGCAGCTTGATCAAGGACAAGGTATCTTGGTTTCAGTTAGGAATTTATTTCATGCTTTCTCAGATCCTTGATCTTTTCCTCTTCGTAATTGTAGTTTTTTCCAGCAGAGGTCATAGAAGAATGGCTAGGAATTGTTTGAGGTATGTGAGTTGAATGGACCAAATCACAGAGTATTCTGTGTTTTTCGGTGTGTTTTCGATGGGAGCATCTGGTTGGTTCTATGATCATGGTAAATCAATGAACTGGGCCATCGGGGGTAGTTCTTTGAGTTATTTGATGGTATTTATAATTGGGGTTTTGGGACCAGTCATGCAGTAAAGCATTGGTTTACATAAATTTGGTTAGCTCTGTCAGAATAGGTGCATGGCCATTCCATTTGTAAGCACGACCCATATAGATCCACTCCAAGCCTTTTTAATCAGATTAGGTTTCTCCGAGAAGCATGGATGGTCATCCATATTGAGTAGATCTTAAACAACATGGCTGCTAGACAACAGAAGTTGATTTAATAATGAGAAGCAATGCTTATGATTATATTCAGAGCCATAGCCCTAAGAAAATTTCAACTTATTGGAGTTAATTCATGCCAGGGAAAGAGAAGACATAACTGTGACAATATAATAGTGGTGGTTGAGAAATATTGAAGAATGAAGACCTCTATGGCTTCTGTTAGGACTGTGTGCATCACCTCTTCACTTAACTATGATGAAGTGGGCTGATCTGTTTCAGCATGAGGAGGATAACGAGGATGCAGAAGCCAACTCTTTTGGTGATAATATGATATCATGCACATTTCAGTCCTTTTTTGGTGATAATGTGATATCATGCACATAATTTTATTCTCTTTCCTGTTTGTCAATCTTCTTCTCTCTCTTTTAGTCATTAGCATATCCTTGGAGTTTGTGTCTGAACTTGTTTAGATCTCTAGGATTTTGTTGGTTCACGATGTGTTTTCTTTACCCGCTCATGCTAACTTTAATCATATTTTTTCCCTTTGGACTATTCCGCAGGTCCTATTTTGCAGCACTGACGTCGGGCGAACATCATTTGTGCGGCAGTTGGAGGCTGATTGGCATATTGATTCAAATCTGGAAATAATCTCGCAGCTTTTGGTGAGCTCCTTGCATCAGTATTTATATTCTATGCTTATTAAAGATCTTGCTCTTGTGTTGCTAACATATGGATGAACCAATTCCAAACAGCGATTTATCAGATTCCAACTCTATATCTCGGAAATGGAATCAGGACAAATAGCGCCAAATGTATTCACATCTACGTGTTTGGAACAGTTCTTTTCCTAGCTGTGGAAAAACTGTGGGCGTCAACCGAGACTGGCACCGTTCCTCTGGCTATGGTCTTGTGTTCCCCTCTAACCTTACGATAAGTGGGTTTCCATTACATGGCTGTAATGTACATGCTCGGCACTTACAAGTGATGCTTTCAACTGCTGCTTGTTGAAGTTTTCTTGTTTGCTTGCACCAATGACCTTGAAAATGCAGACGATTTCCCATAGACTTGAAGTCAAACAGTACTCAAAACTTTGAATTCCGGTTGCATTTTGTTGGGAAGTCTTTTAATTGAGGTGGCTGTGAAACAAAGATCAAACTCATTAATTCCATAGAATTGGTGAAAGTGATTGACTAACTAGAGGGGAAAAAAAAAGTTTCTCCTTTCTTTTTGACATTAAGTTGTATAAAAATAAATTATATGTCTGCAATCCTATTTTCACAACAATTAAAAAAAAAAAGTGTTACAACTTGTTAGTGTATGTGATCCTCAAGCTCTTCCTATCATCTCAAAATAAATCAAAATCATAACTATGTGCTTTAGATACATGAAGTGTTTATCAATCAATCAAACAAACAAACAAACAAGAAGACTAAAGATTGGCCATAATCTGGTAATCAATATATTTAGTTCTCCCATACTGACAATCAAATTTGATAAACTCAATCTTGGTCATCGTTGGGAAAGAAGAGGGAAATAAATCATCATGGAAGGATGTCTTCCCAATCAGTCTAAGTAGAAGTTTTTTTCGAAGTAAAAAATGGTTTGTATCTCGTTTTAATTTGTTTCCAGAAAAACATATATACCAACCTAAAAGAATGAATACGAGGGCTTAATATTAGTTTGGTAATTTTGAAATAAAAACATTCCCACCTAAAAGAATCATTTTATATGTTGTTTGTAACTTATGACGGTTGTATGAGAAAATATTCACCTCAGATGTCATGATCTCAATCGCTATATCAATATCAAACCATTTCATCCTTGCATGTTTTGACAACGTATGTTATGTTTGACACGTGGAACTTAATCATCCAAACTTTATGATTGATGATGTGATCGGAGACAGTTATTTTTAGATCCGTAGAGCTGTAGATGTTTCCATGGGCTCAAGCGGTACGATCTCTTTTGACCCGCCTGGCGTGCCACGCCGATACCCCGCCACGAACTCCTCGTATCTTACGCGGCCCCATCTCCATTTCTTGCACACTAAGAACTCGGATCGAAGGGCAAACCGGGAGACGGTGGTAAGGGTTCCTCCTCCCTTCTCCTCCAAAGATGAATCGATCTTGAGCCCCCTTTCCATCTGATCGGTATATATTTCTCCAATTCGATCCGATCCCCGTCCTTTTGGTTTCCCTTCAGGAATGGCGGAAGACGGCGCTCCGGCTGACGTCGATGATCCTGCAAAGTCGTCCAACAGATGCAGCGAGGCGGCGGCGGCGCTGAGGAAGAAGCGGCGCCGAGGGGTCGTCGCCCGGCTGTGGAGAGGGATCTTTGGGGACGACGACGACTTCCAGAAAAGGTTGGAGCACCTCTCCAAGGAGGAGGCGTTGGTCCTCGCGAGGTTGAAGAGAAGGGCTCACTCGTCCCGGAAGACGGCCAGGAATATCGTACTCCTCTCCGTGATTCTCGAGGTCAGTTTTTGCTTTCTATCCTCCCTCGGGCAACAACCATTGAAATTGTTTGAGCTCGACGTGCAGTGGTTGAAGGGGAAAAGAAGTCTTGTTCTGAAAGCTATGTTAAAGAATTAGGAAGATAGTTTCTTTTTCCGACAAATTGAAGCATAAATTTGAGATAAATGATTTTATTGCAATTTACATGGTCATTACTTGTAAATTAGAATGTCAAGATATCACATTTATTGTTAGATTCTATCTGAGTTAACAAAATATTATATCATAAGTATATCATAACAAAATATGGATCGACATTCTCATAAAAAATTATATCATAAGTATCATTCTAAACATTCTAGAAAAACATTAGATATAGAAGTAAGAAAGGAATCAACAATAAGGCAACACAAAGATGAAACTCCTCCCAGCAGCAACTTCTAAGAAAGTCGAGAGTATAACAGCTAAGGATCTTCCATTGCAATCCGTTGTCAGCAATTGTCGTTTGTGATGGTGCCTCCCCTTCATGAATAGCAAGCCCATCCCTATGCACTAGTAGTTTTCTATTCTTTTATTTAAAAGATTCCCTGGTAGGACAGCAACTTTATGTGCAATCCTTTTTCTTGTTGACGAGGATATGTAGTGATGCATAGAAATCAATAAAGGAATTCATACAAATCAATAAAGGGATTGTTAACGTAGAAGGACCAAAAAAAGGGTTTTCATACCTGAAATGAGAGAGCGAGACCGAGAAGGGGACAGAAGAGGAGTTGCATATATGAAAGAAGAGTGGGGAACTCATCAAGTTTCGGCAGGGTTTATAGGGTTTTTGAGGCTTTGGGTTGGGATGGTATTTTTCAAATTAAAATTGGTTTCGTTTTGTCCTAACCGGTTAATCGAAACGAATAAGTGTACCTTCCCAAACTACAATCGTTTATAGCCTTCAAAGCTGAATTATTGATGAATCGGTTCGGATCGAAGCGCTTTGGTTCAGGTTTGGTTTGGTTTTCCAGTTCGACTTGAACACTCCTAGTAATTTCATACACTTAGGAAGAACCCATCAACTCCAATTTTCTTATCCTCACAGCCTTAATTCAATTTGTTGTGCTTATTGGTTCCGGTCAATTAATGTTTGCCTAGCAAGTTATTTTCTCCTGCACATTTGTAGGTTAATAAAGCATATTTTCTACCGGTGCTGATTAACTGGTCCTATCAATATATTTCCAAAATTTCCAGTCTCAATGATTGTCTTAATTCTGTGGACAATTTTTACAGTATCTTCATGCCACGCTACAACATTCATAATTGATGCAATTCAGGTGTCCTTTATTTGTTTTTTTTTAATCTAAAATTATTTCGTTTCTTATTTTTGCTCAACTCTATTTAGGACTAGACTTTTGGTTCCCACATCGAACTTCATCCTCAGGATGTTCCTGCCTAGAGTAACAACAGAACCAGCAGCTATTTTGAGAGTAGGCTGCTTTACAAGCAAAATTTAATGATTTTATCACATGGTGTCTCATAAAATTTTATAGAAAGCCAGTTCTCATCATCAGTCTGAATATCTTCATGATCGACTTTCTGTTGCTTTGGGCTGTATATACATTTTATTTTGTTGATGACTTGGTTTTACTTGTGGAATTCCTGTTGGCATTTGGTAACTCTTGGCATGGATTTTTTTTGAACTACTAAAATATTTGGTTACTGATTTAATTGATCTTAGTCTCTGACAGTAGTTAACTCTTTACTAGGTGGTAGCCATGAGTTATGCTGTAGTCACTACAAGATCAGAGGATTTGGATTGGAAGATGAGGGCTATTCGAGTGTTGCCCATGTTTGTATTACCTGGCTTGTCAACTGTTATTTACTCAGCACTTGTAAGCTTCACAAGAATACGTAAATATCAGAAACTCTTCGCCCAATATTAGACAGTTTTACAGTGTAATCCTTCAATTCTCTATATTTATGGCTTACATACATGTTATTTCTACTCTATACAGTACCTTGATCCGTGCTTTCTGAAATTGCTGGACTGATATTTATTTTCCTTTCTATTATTATTGTATACATGCTATGCAAATAGGTTGAGTGATTTGACTAGACAAAGAGCAGACTGTTTTTCATGAGTAGAATATTTATTAATATATCTCTATGGCAGATAAGATCTATGCAGCCAATCCAAATAGTTGGATATTCGCTTTGCAGCTGTTTTGCACACAATATTACCTTCTTTAGTATTAAACAGCTTAAATATCTCAAATTATTCAACCAACCATTGACCTGCTTTTTCCGTACTTATCTGGTGCATGTTTTAGCACATTACGTTTTGTTGAACTGAGTGCAAATATGTAGTAGATTTCCTTTCTAACCATTAAAGCATCAGGACTTGATGTATTTGATCATCATTACACTTTATTTTCTGCAGTTGATAATAAGGACCATAAAACCCTTGAAAGACTTCGTGCCGAGAGGCAAACAAAAATTGATGAGCTCAAGGAGAAAACAAATTATTACACCACACAACAACTCATTCAGGTTGGTTCTTGATATCTCTGTTTCCCCTGCGTGTGCTTTCTTTTCTTTCACTGTCTTATATTGCTTGCTCGCCTCTGTGTTGAATCTGCTTTTTGGCTTACTTTGTGCACTTTATCAAACCTATGCTTCATATATTTCTTAATTGTGCTGTGTGCTGGCATTTGTAAATGGTTTTTCAAGTGTGATACATAATTTTGTATATTGATGACTCTGAACTTTTGCCCCAGAGGTATGATCTTGATCCTGCTGCAAAGGCAGCAGCTGCAAGTGTTCTGGCATCCAAGCTTGGGGCAGATTCTGGCTTGAGGTTCCATGTGGGAGACGAATCCAATGTAGGTGCATCAGGCAAAAGTTATGATGCTGAGCTGGTCCAGTCTGCTGGGCTGCACAACAGGAAACCATCACAAGCACGAGGTCATGGCACCGGGAGCAGCACGACATCTGAGTTCATCGATGAAACACTTAATGAATATATTGCCGATACCCAAGAAATTGGTTCTCCTAATCAGAGAGTTGTCGAACGCCTCAAGGGATCGACCCTTGGTGATAGGGGTTGGCTTGCTCGCGTAGCAGCTCTGCTTGTTGGGGAGGATCCAACTCAGTGCTATGCGCTGATATGTGCCCACTGCCACATGCATAATGGTAGGTGGAGTAGATGCTCATTACTCTCTGCTATTAGTAAAAAGGTTGCTTTTGTTTATGGCTTTCACAAAACTTGCGGGTTGAATGTGTGCAGGACTAGCTAAGGAGGAGGATTTCTCATACATTACGTATTACTGCCCCCACTGCCATGGATTGAATGGGTCAAGGCGTTCAGAGGAGCATGAAATGGGATTGAGTTCTGGCAAAGACACACCTACCTCTTCACTAGAAGGTGATAATAAGAGAACTGTTGCGAGCAGTTTAGTTGCTGTAGAAGAGATTCCTGGAAGAACTGATGAGAACGAGCTTGATTCTACTGCCAGTTCAGCTTTCGAGAACGATTGAGCATGTTGGTTGAAGTATATGTGTTTTTCTCGAGAGGATGTTTGTGCCAATTTTGGTATCGGTCAGTTTGGTTTGTTTTGCAACAGCATACGTGATTTCAACTATTAGAGGATTCTTGTAATGTAATACAAATTTGTTAGTGCCCATTTCATGAGATCAAAAGTTTTGTTTGCCTTCATAAAATAGTTTTCTTTCTATCGAATCCATCAATTGGGTCTTAGATATGGGCAGAGCAGAGCGATGGTGTGATAGCATGTTGAATTCTATGGTTGGAGAGCAGGGTGCGCTTTCGACCGACATTTCTACGAACCTTGCACGATTTTGAGATGTTGGCATTGCATCTATCAAGGGGATTCTGATAAGTGTTGATACTAGTGGCAATTGAAGTGTCAACCGTGGTTGAGATGGTGGCGCTGCTTGTTGGGCTAACTGAGGTAGGAATAAGATGATAGCCTAATTGAGTATGATTCAGAAATACCTTAGCAGGGATGAGCATGTAGCTCAAATTCATCCCAGGGAGTAAGAGGCTTGGGTCATTAAACAGACACCAGTGCCTTGTTGACATCTATGTCGAAGTGGACACATCCACATACGAGGTGAAGGGCAATTGTCCCCCACTTTGCTTAAGTGTTCATTGAGAGAATTAGCGAGTAGACGTTCTTACGACGTCAAGACTTCCTTCTAGCACCAAAATGTTAAGGGAAATTATTATTGACGTCCAAGTCAACTTGACATGGTCCAAACCCAAAGACATAGGATTGTCCGAAGTGGCTCCAAGGTGGTTCTTGAGTGGCTCCGAGGTAGGGTGTTGAGCTTTTGAAGTATCGCGTGCACTAAGACCGATGTCAGAAGAAGCTTCCCAACCTGATCCCTTCGATGTTCACGTTAGTTCGAGCTCCTTTCTAGGGTATGAAATTTTCTTGGGGAAAGAATCCATCGACATAGCACCGATATTTATGAAGGGGACAAGCTATAACTATCCCACTATCCCCGTTTGATATTTTGTTCACGTGGACGATACGAGGGAGACACGCCCAAAGCACCTCCCTTGGATTGGGCAGACAGGTGAAAGATGACTAAGACCCCCTTTTTTTTTTCTTTTTTTTTGAGAGAGATATGAGATGGGTACAGAGAGAACCGGCCAAAGCTGAGCATTCTTTGCACACAGAGAGAGAGAGAGAGAGAGAGAGAGAGAGAGAGAGATTATAATACAAGGAGTGCAACTTAGAACACATCTGTCACAGAAAGCCAAAGTATTGTATGGACAAAGCAGTGAGATAAATCTCTGTTGTCTTGATAACATAAATAATATCTGAGAATAACAGACAACCACAAAAATAATATTTCCAGTGCCAAAAGAATTAACATTCATGGAAGAACATTAAAAAAAAGTAAATAAGTTGATAATATGCAAAGACTCAAATTGATAATATGTAAGCAGCGCTTGTTTTCTTACATCCAATGATACCTTGCACTTGATGCTACAAACACATAAGAAACTCGAATCAGAACCCGAATGGAGTCGAGCTACCATCATAGCCATGGAGAAAAAAGGGTTTTGTTGCCTGATGCCTGATTCAGTACAAATATCTCTAGCTCGATTGTCAGATCTTCCCTCTGGTCCATGAATTTAATAAGGCCAGAGCTAATAACATTCCCAAGCTCATGAAATCATCCTCTTGTTACATCGGGTGAATCTTCAAAGGTGAAAAAAAGAACAATGTTTAGTAGCTGTTTTGGACATTTTCAACGAAGAAACAAAACATACACTCGACATATTTGATATGCCAAGGTATTTAATTATCGGAAGCAAAAAAGCATTGTTGCGATACTACATGAATTCCAGCAAATCATAAAGCAATGTTTAATGAGCTTACAGGAATCTATTATCAACAAACTTTGTCAAACCAACAAAACAAACTAATCAAATCTAACAAGATCAGACAAGAAGCTTACTATCAGACAAGCTTTTTTTTTAATGTGAAAGACTTTTAAGGATACCATTTTTCGATATTTAAAGAGCATATATGACTTTCATTAACTAGGTTTGGTTGTATTTTCCAGTGAGTGATGACAATTTCCAAATATCACAATTTGTTATGTTGCCCTTGTTCAATATTCCTGGAACGCTAATAATGCATGAAGAAGGATATGACATACCCAAATATTTCTGACAAACACACTCCCAATATTTCTTATTGAACAATTTAGATATGATAGTTTTTTGCAAAGCTCTAGTAGGAAAATAATCGTGTATCTAACACCAAATAGTATGATCCCAAATAGTTGGAACAATACTTGTTTTTTACTTTTTATTGACAGTGACACTACAATAAGAAACAACCACTTGCCTCACCGACCCTGATCCACTCTACTGCAATTACTTCCAACAGAACAATAATTATTAGGCAACCAAGCAAATAGAAGATTGATCAAGACAAGGCAAAAGAGGGTCAGTGCACAAGGCTCCCATCAATATGTGATTTGGGGAGGAATAATGCATACGATCCTATCCATAGAAAGAGTTGTTTTCTTGTCTTGAACATTGGAGACCTAGATCGCAAATGAATGATCTTTCTGTGACACCAGGGCCACCATTGATCAAGATATGTCATAGTCCACTAGAAATGCTGACCTCAAGGAGCACTGATCCCCTAGACTGAGTGAATTGACAGCTCTTTCTAAGGGTGTACTGTTCCTGAAGTAACTAATGAAAAATTATCCCCAGAAACAGTTGAAACATCAGGAAGACAAAACATGTTGACTCCAAAAAATGGACCGAGCTCAATTACCAAAAATGATATTAATCAAACTTAATCCAAAGAGAGAATAAAATGTAATGTTTTCAAAATTAAAATGACATTGCAACATGGTGAATCATATCAGAGATGATGTTGACACTAAATGACTTGTGATCCACCATTTCCATCTGATTAGCTATGTAATATCTAGCAGACAACCACCATTAATTTATTAATTGCTTTTAGTCATGTGCAATGTTATTGGCTTACATAACTACTAGAATTAAGAAAGTGAGTTGAATCTGAAGGATAGATTACAGTAATAAATGAAAAATTTTAATTCAAGAATTATGCAGAAAACTCGAGTTCTGATTTCAAAAATGGATCACGTATCAAATCCTTGCGAAAGAAGGTTAAATATTAATTTGTCAGATAATCAAGATGATCCAAATAAATCCACTTCTGGCAACCTTCAAGAAAAATAGAGAGCAGGTGAGACCTTACATTTCCAATTAGTGGTATAAGACCACTGAGGAGTTCATCATTTACTGATACTGGTAAAGGAGGCAACTGTCTCATTCGTCCAGGAAGTTGCTTCATTGCTGCAGCCTTGATATTTATTCTGCGTAAAGAATGATGATACTTCATGAATTATCATCAGGCAAGCATCTAGGTTGTGAGGTAATTGACAAAATAAGAACAGCATTCTACCTATTCTCAATCATCATGATGTTATTTTTCGTGTAATGAAATAAATTAATGTTCTCTTGTATCTGCAACATTGAGAATAAATTACATTAGTACCAAGAATGGTCCTTAACACAAACTGAAATCGAACAGGAACCAACAAGGCAACCAATAGTGTCAACTTGCAGCACAATTTAATTACAGGATCAAACTATGTTAGTGCAGTACACAAGGATTATACTACTGGGGCACCTTGATCATTTTTATGGTCTCAGGCGAGAAGGCATGTGCATAGCTTGTCTCCTGGGAATCCACCTGGTCCTGTAGCATGTTCCCAGGCAGCCTAAGCACCTACAGATGATCTAAGGCAGCCAAGTTGCTCATTAGGCTATTCAATTATGACAAGTCCTGACTCACTCTCATCATGTATAAGTAATACTTTGGAAAAGACAAATAAGTTGAGTACATCTACTTCATTTATTTGTGCGCGTCACTCAATTTAAATTGCTTTATTAGTGATTACACAGACATCCTTCTGTGTTCTTTCTTCTAAATAATAAGGTTGTCATTAGCAAACCACTCAGTAGTTTTTTAAGGTGTAAAGCTCTCTCCACCTGTGTAAAGAAGAAAGAGTAGTATGATAGCATCAGAATGCAGGCGTGAGATAAGAAAATAAAAAAAGAAGAGGCAACTTCCAGTGAAGCTTCTAATGTGTAGTATTTCTTAAAACAAAGATAAAGAAGCCCCATGTATCTCTATATCTAAATATTCATTAGAAAGAAAATCCAATGTGTTGACTTAAGCCAACATTCTTACAGCAGAGCAACTTAATAGTTGACTTTCTTGCGAAGCTCTTGAGTAGCAATTAGAAATACATAAGAGAGACAAAAGTAGGCACATTAAAGGCCATGAATTTTGGGATTTCTGCTAAAAGTTCAGATAGGAATATTTTCTGTCTAGGCCTTCGACAAGGTGCCTACCTAAAACTCCCTAGAAATTTTGATAATACTAAGATCAAGAAAGAGGAACAATTCTACAAAATTGATTACCAACATCAACTTCTTGATATTGAGAGAATATGGAGTATGCTTATCATAGAATTGAACTGAATATGGCTACCAACAACTTTAGAATCATAATTTTATTAGAAGATAAGATACCATTGTTGTTAGAAAGACTTTTTACTCAACAGGAAAGTAGATAGAATTATATGCAAGGATTGCACAGTTATACCTAGGGAAAGCTTACTAATTACTAACTGACATAAATTTATGGCATTGGATTTATGTTTTAGGAAGTGTAAGAGAATAAGTTCCTAACTAGATTGTGTGCAATAAAATCTTCTCGAAAATTTAGACAAAAGAGGTGCCCAAAGTTTCGAAGAAAATGATACTAATATATTTCAATGGCTAGTCAAGTGAAGAGAGTAGCACCGAAGAAGAATTAAAGATTTCAAAGGTAGAGGTGTTGCACCAAGGAAAAATTAGAGACTGTCTGATCAAAACCACATGCAAATCTTTCTTTTTCTCACTATATTTTATACTAATTATATTAATAAATTAATAAGTTCTAAATTTGATCTTTCAAACATAAAACTAAATTGTGTTTTTTTTTTCAAATACTCATTATGAATCTTATTCTACCATAAATCACCATTTCCTTCAGTTTTATTTCATGACTCATTAGTTTAATTCCTCTAAAATTAGATCAGCTTTGAATGTTTAATAACTCATGACATCTAGTTTGGATCATTTCTAAACTTGAGTTGTGAAAATAAATACTAAAAATAAGTATTTTGGACTAAGTAGAATTAAGATTAAAAAAATACAAAACTTTCAAAATACCAAGAGCAGAATTCATAAGAATATGGAAAAAAAACACCCAAAAATTACAAGGTTTTGTATGTTGGCTGTATCATTTTGTAAGAAAAAAACCTTGATGAAGATATTGATCATAAAATTAAGGCCTTGGTTGAAAAATAGAGAGGCATGATAATTGTGTTGTAATATATGTATAACTTTTTGATTAAATTGTTGGATAGTTAAGAAAATACATATAGAAAAACCTGGTCTCTTGAAGACATTAAGATGGATTTGTGGGGCTACCGAGAAAGATAAAATAAGAAGCACTGATGTCTATGAACGAATCGTATCAATTCTGATAGAAAATAAAACAAAGAATATAAGAATGTTCAAACGACAACCACAATTACATTGGTTAATGGAGGTGTGCTATTTTAGTTGCAAGAGTAAGATGTCAACTATTACTTGGATTGGTACATACCAACTGATTTTTATTGGTCCAACAAGAACTAAGACTGGATCATATAACTCAAATAATACCGGCCTCACCAGACTCCTATAGCTCAATACCCATTGGGTATCGAAGTGATACTGGATGGTATAGGCCGGTATCCCACTTTGATACCAGTATTGTACCAATTTGACAATATATTGAATCTAGTATTGAACCGAAATTTTAAACCCTGATATAGAAATAGAGAGATCTGAAAACTAAAAATAAATAAATAAATATTTAATAGACATTATCTCGTCCATTGGTATTCCCCTAAACAAAACTCAATGACAGGAAAAGATCCATATAGACCATTTCAGATAGAAGGGATTATCATGACTTCCTATGACTTCTGTATAAATCTTTTGAAACCCTATTCCACCAAAGGACACAGATACATACACAAACACAAGAAGATAATTTTTTTGTGATCTAAGCAGAAGCCAAGTTAAAATTTCAGAAATCATCAACACTTTGACCATTTGCGATAAGCAATTTGCTGATAATTATTTAGGATGTCCTATACATGACATTAAAGAAATAAGCCAATGCTACATTACCATCATCAACAACAACAATGAGAAGCTGTAGTGTCCCAACTATTTGGGATCAGCAAGCAAAGACACATCAGTTTGATGTAAAAGGAAATGACTTCATAAATATGAACAAATATATATCACAAAACTTTATCATATGAACAGAAATTGACATATACTTGAATCATGATCATTCTTTTGGTTTCTTTTTTTTTTTTTTTTTGCGTGTAACAAAGGTATCAATCTCAACCTAAACCCATTGGATCAACCTTGACACTGACTACGACCCATTTAAGATGATTCAATGATGTACAGTTTGGCTCTAATCCAATAACTCCTGAGGCATTAGTGAGGTGGGTCAAACTCAGAACAACCATAGTGCCCAACTGAACCTAACCTAAGAACTTGTTTCCTAAGAAAATATAGTAAACTCTCAAACCCGTAAGCCAATCAAAACCAACCAGTTAGGTATATCAATTGCGTCCAAGGGCAAGAAAGACTGGCCCTGCTGATCAGATGGGATTTGGGGTAGCCTTTCTAGCCTTCCCCATCTCAATTCAACCTGACCCAGCCATTGACAAGTCAACTCATTTTCTGTTTCCCACCTACAAACACTAGCATTTTTTTTTTTCAATTATTATAAGAAACACAGGAATCATACAGCTTATATATTCATATTAATCGCAAATCATCTTGGGAAATTCATCAAGATTATATAACTGTTATTGTCTTTGCATGAGATTAATCTAAAAAAAGGCATCATCATGTACTCTCTAGGAGCATGTCACATGTTTACGAGTACAAAAATCACTCAACAGAAAGGTACCCATGTGCAAAAAATTAAGGCAGATAAAGGTATCTTCTGCAGAGTGCAGACCTCATAATGTTGAATTACACTGAGTATAGAAGAAGCAATTTTCTTATGCTCATTCTCATTAAGATTTCTCACGCTTAACTGGTTTCATCATAGAAAATGTGCACCTGTACTAGAACTAACCAAGTATACATCACAAACTTCTCAAACTTCTGCATGTCCTTTGCGAGACCTCCATATTTTAGTGCAACATTCTAAGCTAGAAACGAAGATGCCTTGGCCATGGGGTTCTGACAAAAAATTCTCATATTTTACCTAGATAACCCAATATATAATATTGTTGTTCTTGCAAAGAATCCAGTTTTGTAGTTGCCCCCAATCAATCCAAGAGCAACTTCTACACTGTCTTGCATCTGATACACTACCTAAATTAATTATTAGTACTAGAAATATTTAGGCTAAATGTACACAAAAAATTATTCTGTTTCACATTTTATGTCAGAAAAAAAAAGTGATGAGACCTATTTCAAATCAGACCTACTGCAAACCTGTCAAATATCTATTTTGAATCATATAGCACAAATCAGCAAAATGTCCAAGAGAATAGAACTCATATCTTGTTTTTTCAAGCATTTTATGATAGTTCAATGCATTCTATGTATTGTTTAAAAGTGAAGTGTGAATTAAATTAACATAAAGAAACACAAAAAAAAAAAAAAAACAGACCATGCCTCCATTAAGATTCCTTGCAATCTCTCTTAGGCATCCATCATTTGCATCCAAAAGACGTAATATTTCTGCATCCAGAGCACGAACTATAAGGTAAACAAATGTTATACATTTATAATGACACTAAATGAATAAAATCCAGAAGAAACACCATGACACCACTACTTATAAACACGAGACAAGAAAGAAGCAGGGAAATTTTAATGAATAAGTAAATATATCCATAGGCATAATAAAGGCAATGGATATAAAGAGACAAATATTCAGACAAAAAAGTTCATTTAATTCAAAAATTGCTTGCCATGGTTAATGCTTAAGGTTGGTTGTATTGTGAAACAGCACAGTATTGAATGGTACCTATATGGTTAAATCCCCTAAATGACAATATTTTGGAACAAACCATTGGTATGTCCCACGGTAATTGCACCATGCTTACATAATCATGGAGTGCTTTCTAGCAGCTCTAGTCCATAAATTCAGTAGAATTTCTCAATCTCTAAATGCCAGTGTAACTTTTTAGACTGAAAGAAATATTCATAACATTTAGTAGTGAAATCACACAAATATCCTCCTTTTAGCAATATTCTCTTCCCACGATACCACTTCAAAATAGAGTAAGACATTTCTTCTGGCAGTATCAATACCTTCAAAGTTACTCATATTTCCTAAATCAATCTCAACTCAATCACACTACAACAACCTGTAAGATCCCAGATAAGCAAACAACACCCTTCACTCAGCCAAACATTTTTCAAATTTCAAAAACAATTCATGCATCTAAAAGAAGATTCACTTTCATTTGAATGAACTAAATGTCCTCATATCTAATCAACCTTAAAAATCACATCACAAGGAAGCACAATCTCTTTCCCTAAAAATTGGCAGGGAACAATCAGAAATATATTCTATTTTAAAGATTGTGTACGTAAATTAACACAATTTTCGCTTATCTAAATTATTTTTAGGAAGAAATTCGGAAGTCAATCTGGAAGTTAGACAAATGTCAATACAAATCTGATGCCACTATGATAGAATGTTAATATGCTTTGATATTATATCATCATCATGCAACCAATATTCTTTTGTAAAATGAAAAATCTCAATCAACAATTAAATATTTCAGTTATCAGTGGACCAAGCATAGAACTTGACCTACTTCCTCTCTATAAAGTATTTTGCAATGTACAGAGCATTGATTTAATTATCAGTTATCAGAGCATTGATTTACTTCACCCAGTTTAATGGTGCCTAATTCCATACACTTCTTTTTACAGCAATTGACGGTGTACTAGCCTGCATAAAACTCATTATCAGACAGATAATAAGTTCAGGGGTAATCTAATCCGGCTATGAATGATATGGACAGACATTTACTGTTCCATTTTGTCATCATGATGAAGTAGGTTGGATCAGTCTTTTAAATGATTAGGCTAGAGATAAACACTACATAGTACAAGAGTTTCGAGTGAATTTCTATAACTGATCTCCCATCATCACACCCTGCAAAATCTGGATGAATTCAGTGAAAAAATGAGTTTTAGTCAGTAAACCCGAAGGACCTCCAGGGATATTATCTATAGCAGCATAGAGAAGAAAGATGTGAATGCCAATATACTCTAGTCATTGAGAAAAGTGAGAAATATCCAAATGGAGGATTCTCACACATTTCTATGTCAAAATGTGTACAAGAGCAAAAACTACAAAATAATATAGTATTCTACACCAACCTTCGGATGGAAGCTGATCATGGATGTTCATATGATTCATCGTAAGTGAAATAGGAGACCTATGAATAGTTGCTGTTGATGGAGCACCCATCATCTTCTCCTAAAGCATGATAAGTAAAAGAGAATCAAGATTGCATCTTGCTAAAGGAATTACGAGCTATCCCTCCATATATGGAAGCATAAGTTTCATTCACTTAATCTTGAAAGCACTATGTTATGATATCATACAAGATCAACAAAGTAAAGAAAATTTAGGGGATAATAATGAGAAATGAAGTGTCTATAAATCAATATTCTGCTTCATAGATATCTTATCATATGTCGTAGAAAAAATGTAGAAAGATATTCCAGAAAGTTCGAAGAACTACGAAACAAAATTGAACGAGGTAAAACAAGAATTCCTAAACTAAGTTACTGGATAAATAATCAAAAGATGAAGGAAGATCAAGCACATGATAAGAACATAAAAACCACTGCAATAAATTAAAAAAATTACCTTCATATCTTTCACCTTTTTTGCTGCATAATTTTCTTCCACCTTCCGCCGTTTGCCATTTTCCTTGTTCTGTGATTTGCGAAAGTGGACAATGTATTGATATAGGTGTAAAAATAAATTAGAAAATTGCATCATGTTACTTAATACTTAAGCACTTCAAATATTTTACACTTTGATCATCAGGTGTACTGAGAATTATACACTAATTTTTCTAAAGATTTAGCTGGTGGGAGAAATGATTGCTGGCCATTTCATCAGTTTGGCATAGTATCAGGGCACTTCATGAGTTAGAATTCTGGCTTTGCCCCCTTTTAGCTAATATTTCACCTAGTGCTTGGTTCATTCACATATTTGGTTTTCACTATTAACTTGCACTAAGTAGTTTTGGTTTTCACATCTAGGTAGTTTTTCATAGTCACAAATCAGAAAGAATAACAATCCTCATAGAAAAATTTATCACTGAGATATATTTGTATTTCTTAAATGTTTTAATATGCACCTCTTCAGTTGAATGCATGAATGTTTTAATAAATCATGAACATAGAAAAAACCTATATTTGGCAGTGCACATTATTTTATATAAAATTTTCTTAAAAAGTCAGATAATGGATATTAGACAAAGAGAAACATTGATTACGAAAACTCCACATGGTGACTCAAACAGAATAATCATATCTACCAATGCAAGTGCTTCTGAAGCATCTCTAACAATTTTTTTTAAAAAAATCAACCTAAATAGTGATCCTTCAACATATTAAAGAAGATGATGTCTACACAGAATTAGTGGTTTCCAATAATTGTTTTATTACTCCTTAAGAAAAAAAAATTGAAAATAAAAATGCCTGTCACAGTAAGCATCATATCAGAAATTTAATCAATTTAACAAATAAGCATCGATTATAATATACGACGACTTACAATCATCCACTGACACCTCAATGCAACATCTCTTATAGTCTTCCGAGGCAGCAAAGCAGCTATTTTAGTGAACTTTTGTATACTTGGTTCATTCGCATATCTGTCCTTCACAGACAAATTTAATAATGGAATGAAAAGACAATGAAGCATAGCAGTAAATACAATGGTCATATGTTTGGAATACAAGCATAAAAAGGTAAATCAGCATGCAAGCATAATTAATTTGTTGAGAGATTATGCTAATAGTCACTGCTCAATGATGGCAAAGAAATGTGAATACCAAAAAAAAAAAGACATATAACAAGAAATCTGAGTTTGAACTTTTCCATTCATCAGGCATGAAACACAAAGGCAAATTCTGTCCAGAAACTTTTAGAGAAAAAAGATCCATATAACCCAGTTGACTTGAAAAAATATATATAGAAAAAAGGGTGGCCCAGTGTGCAAGGACCCACCTGGTCCCATAAATGCAACAAAATTTTGAAGACTTTTTCTTCCAAGAAAAAAAATTCTTTCAACATGTTCCTAGTAGTCTCCAACCATCCTATGAATTTTTTATTGTGTATCTAGAATTCCAGCTACCATCCTCCACAGTAAAGACCACAATAAACTAGATAAAAGCAAACTTTTGATTAAGGATCCAACAGAAAATAGATATCAGTACATACTTGATGAGGCCTATGTTTAACAATTCCACTTCTTCTGGAGACCAATATGCAGGTGACCCTGACACATGCACGAACCTCGGAATTGGTTCACCAACAACAGATCCTGCAGGGTACCGAGCTAGAGTTGTTGCATCCATATGATTGATCATGCTGGAGTCAGCAGACATAAACATGCTGCCCATGCTGCCATTTTCATTCAAGCTGCACAGGTCACCAGAGATCATCCCCGTTGAGCTATTCATCGCACCTAACTGAAAAGAGACCATGCGAGGATGATGAAACAAAGGGTTCATGCTTTCTTGGTGAGGACCATTGTTAGAATCAGACGCCATCCACTGAAGTCGCCAATTTGTCACGCACTATCCAAAACTACTCCAGGTCACACAACCTGCCCAACCCTCAAGATATCACTGTCAAGATTGTGTTTTGAAGAATCAGTGTGCTAGCGATGAAACCAATTTCTAATACCGGGTAGATTCATGTCTTGATTGCCAACAATTTAAACCGATTTCTAATACCGGATAGACGCATCAGTAGCAGCCTCTCCTGCAAAAGAACTCTGCGGAATGGCGTCAGTAAACTTAATCTCGATTCTCAGCTTCCAAAACACGATCAGGAATCACGGATAAATCGAAACAACAACAAACAATCCCAAAAGATAAAAAATCTTGATTTTAAAACCACCAAGAACCTCTTGAAATTTGCATTCCCGAATAAAATCAAACCAGTCAAGAAACCCGTAAAGAATCTCTTATCCTATTGACATTGATCAAACCCTAACCTCAACACACCAGGGTACAAGAAACACATCAAAGAAACCCAAATCCCCCCAAGAATCCCAAACCAACGCAAAGAGATCTCCAAAGAAGAAAAAGGATAGATCAAGAACAGAACAGAATGACAACCTTCGGACACTTACCTTCCTCCGTCACATTCCAGCGGCTCCTCCTACTCCTCGAGGGGCACAGACAACGGAAATCTACCATTCGAACCTTTTACTCCTTTTGCCGCACCGATACTCTTTTCCGCCCTCTCCAATGGCAAGGGGCACAAAAGACCGCCCTTTTCTCCAAGCGCGGAGATCGGCAGCAACGGATCTTTGGAGTTCCAAAGCAGGGGAGGAATCCCGACAACAGAATTAGATGCCAAGCCTTCTCCTCCCTCCCGCACCGCCCTTTTTCTTTGTCACCTCTTTCTTCTCAGTTCTTCTCTCTTTTCCTTCCCTATTCCTCGATTCTCTCTTGTTCTTTGGATTCCTCCCGTTCGCGATCGCGTACCTCCTGTTCCTCCTCCTCTCCGCGAGATCAGGCTTCTGGCGACTGGCAAAAGTGCCCATCCCGTTCCGCTTCCACCCTCGACTACTTTGGCTGGGAACAGGGACACCAATCGCCCGTCAATTTTCAGTTAATTACGTCCCTGCCATTTGGCGGCAAAGTGTCAAGTTCTAAACGAGACAGATGGCGTGATCAGCACCGCCGGATCATCCCCATTGTAAGATGCCCCCTTGCAATATGATGGCCCGCCGATCTAGCGGTTGAGATCGCCCAACACCGGATCGGCCCTGTTCGTCGCACCGCGAGGGAATCTCGAATCCGGTTGTGGTCACCGCACCGCTAAAAAGGGGCAAATTTGTTAAGATTCTCCAGAAAGAATTTATGGTTCGTCGCCGAACCTACCAGCACTGTGATTAGAAACAGCAGTGGGTCCCATTGCGGGGCTGTGGACCCCGTTGAGGCGGCTAAGCCATCGATGACGGTGCACAAAAGGCTGGGTAAGACGACGGTTTCGGCGATCGGAACGAATCTGGGTGTGATCACCGCACCGTCCAAAAGAAATCAAAAAGTTGGGGTCCCGAACTGTTAAGATTCTTCGGAAGGAACTCACCCCACCCGTTCGACGACCCTGCCGTCTCCCGGCCTTGCAATTGGACTCAGCCGAGGGTCCCAACATGGGTGGAACGCTGCGACGGGTGCGCTGACGGGTGAGCGAACGGCCCTGGTGCGTGGAATCTTTAGCGCCAGAATCCAGCGGCGCGAGCGGCGGCAAAGGAAAGGACGGAACTGCTCGAAATAGCCGAGCACGTGGTCGATGGCCTTGGACGTGATCCCCGGGAGGCACACCCGATCGGAGAGACGGAGATGCGCGGGCAGCGGTTCAAGCGACGGAGGGAGGAAACAGCGTCTGGGGCCAGTGGAGGAGTGACACGTGCGGATACAGCAGTGGCTGGCGATGGCGGCAGAAAGGGTAGGGGCGGGCGGAGTCAAAGGGGACCTGACATGGTATTCCATTGCAGCGCAAGTGGGGGTTCCATAAAAGAAAAGAGGAAACAGAGGAGAGGAGAGAGAACGAGAAGAATGCGACCCACCAGGTTGTACTTGCACCTTATAATGCTCCTTTTTCTCTCTCTTCCAAACCACACAGGACACTGGGTGTATCTGATACTGCTGTGATTTTAAGTTTCTGTGACCAGATCAAAGTTTTTAGGATTGCTAAAGGAAAATTATGATATTAATTTTTTGATGATTTCTTAGCCCAATCATCCATAAGTAAAATCCTGAATATATATATATATAATGAATAATTGACACATTAATTTTATCGAGTCTAGATTGTTGGCTACACATGAAAGCTTAAATCAGTAAATTAAGAGGTAATGTTAATTTATATTCTTGAGGATGAGTTTGTAAACCATCTTTAAACATTCAAACATTAAGTCAGAATTTATTCTTTGGAGATAAACATCCATTGATTCTCTTCCCAGGATCAAAATCATCATCAGGAATCCAATAAAAAGAAAAATGTGATGCCACAACCCCCAACAGAGAAATTCTAGTCAGCAAAACGAGACAGGATTAAGACGTGATTCGATGGAGAAAAGCACAAGCAGTAGGCACCACAAAACCAAAAAACTCTTAACAGTGTCAGCAAGTTGGAAGCAGAGATGACACCACAACCAATTCGTAGCGTTACATAAACACAATAAAGTGATAGAAAAGGTGTCAAACAAGTCTTATTTTAGAAGGGATGCCATCAATATCTAAACCACTGCCACTTTAAACGGAGGAACATAAACCAAAAGGAAACGAAATGCTATGGATATGTAAACAAAAACAGCTCCAAAACCAGTCGCTGTTGGTCTCATCTCAAGTTGTTTCGGTGTTCCATGGAACCCGATGTTAGTGATGGGGATCTCAACTGCCACCAATAAAACTGCCTTTATAGCTAACACAAAAAAGCTTCCATGTTTTTATATTAGGACGAATTCCCTACAAATAATAATAAAAAAATTTCTCTTTTTCGATTTTGATTTTTTTCAATCGATGACCCCTACTTTTGGTAATCATGTAGATTCTTTTATCCTTTTTTGTCATCACTTGTTTCTTCGTCGTCATCTTTATCCGTCGTCTTCTTCTCCATCTCCCTCCATGTGCTCTTTTTTCTCTTCTTCCTCATGGTGATGGGACTTCTCGGTGAGAGCATGGATCGAGGCGACGATAGACACCGGAATATATTTAGATGAATGTTTGAATACTCGTTTTTCGTGTGTTGAATAAATGGAAGTGTCTACTGGTAATCCTATAAAACGAGCGAACCGAAGTTGGAGCTTACAAAATAATAAAAGGAATGATAGGTTCTCATCAGACGATCAAGTCAGAACGTGTTTACACTGACGAAAAAACACTACGTCAATGATGAACGTCTCTCTTTTATAATGTTAGGAAAGATACTCGAAGTATGTTTTAACGAAGAAATATACTTGCATTACTTGAGACTTTAACGAAGAAATAATAATAATTTGTCAGAATCAGACAGATAATTAATCGAACCATTAGTTTGTAAATTCTCGAAGTATATTTTCCTTTTTTTTAAATGAGGGTTTACAGTTCTCCCAGCTTCAAAGTTGGGAGTCCGGTTCTGATGCCGAACCCAACCCACGGCGGGCCATGAAGAAGAAGAAGAATAAGACATAAGTGCAGGAGAAGAAGCCATCCCCTGAAGTCGCAGAACGCAGACCGAGCAAAGCTTCCTTGTACGTTTCCCCCCCCACTGATCTCAACTGCTACCACTTTTCCCGGTAGTTTACCAGTATCGTCGCCGGAAGCAGAACGGGGCTCTTGTGGGCCTCATGACAGCCAGGTGATGCCGCCAAAAATAGGTACAGAAACGTATATATATTTATATATAAATGTCTCGTATCTATCATATATTACCATATACACCACCGTATGCTATATTTACGATTCCCCTTACTAAATTGGTTTCATATACATATGCGTCTGTTATCATAGTGAGCTTGGCAGGTAAAGGTCAAGCCTTGGACGTACAGACGGAACTCTTGAGATGGTCCAATCTGGAGACCTGCTCCTCTACGGAAGATCTACTTTGATGTGATCATCAAATCCTGCCGCACCACTTGCACCCTGTCTATCCTCGCATCTTTCTCGCTCCTCCATGGACCACCGTTTGACCATGGCAGGCAACACAGCTTATCCCTTGTAGCTATTCCCAAGAGCTTTCTTCCTCCTCTTACGCGAACAAGAAGAAAACATGAAACCAGGCATCCATCCTACATGGGTTCCGTCAGTGAACAGACGGCTGTTATCGCATCCGGCTGCATAACCGGGACACATCGGACGGCCGAACGGGCTTGAGCAGGAAATCTACAGCTCCTTCCTCCAAACACCTGAAACCAAACCACCAGAAAACCGAGTCAAACGCTTAGCTTCCGTAACAGCACTCGATCACCACCTTAGAAATGGTCGGTCATCACCTGTTGATCCTGTTGGGGACGTTCTCCGACGACATCACGACCACGGGGATCTCCCTCAGTTTGGAGGACTCCTGTTGCAGATCGAGTTCCATTACCAGCCATGTAAAGATGTTAGTACAGAGGAGGGTAACGAGGAACCTTTTCGTAAGGAAGTGCGTTGACTGACCTTGACACTCTTGAGAAGTTCATATCCTGTCATCTCAGGCATCCAATAGTCCGTAATTATCATGCTAATGTTCGGCTCCTGCATAAAGTTAAATTCAAATTTCTATCAATACAATGGAAATTTCGTATCTTTTTGGTGGCAAAAGAGCATAACCATACCAGTGTTAACAGCTCCAATGCTCTCTTCCCACTGTCTACCGTGGTCACTGCAAAAAGAACAGAACTTCCTCCGTTACCGTCTTCTTCTTTCTGAAACAGAGAAGCAGAGCATATGCCATACCTCTGTACTTGGAGCTGCGAAGGATCTTAGCGATCAACGCTCGGTCGACGGAGCTGTCGTCCACCGCCAATACGTGTATCTCCTGCTCTCCCCTGCTCGCAGCGTACGACGACATAGCGAAGAATAAGGAGAGTGAAGGCCGGGGAAGAAGAAGAGGGAGGTGGTCGCCGCTGGGTCACTGTATGTAGTATCTCCACTCACACGAGAAAAATGAAGCGAAGAGAATAAAGAGCAGGAAATCCCCACCAAATCAATCCAGAATCCCACGCCACTCTTTCCACCCAAAACCAGCGGCGACGTACCATAACATCCCTCTCCCTCTCTTCGCACCATCTCTTCCGGTTCTTGGTCACGAAGCAAAACCTGCCACCCAAACAGGGGGGGGCCCACGCGTTACAACGAATCCCTGGGATTGGAGGAGGTTGTCGGATGTGCCACGCCACAAGAGTTTGAAACTTCGACCGTGATGCGGTCCAGAGCGTTGACTGACTCGTCGAGTCATCCATCGAGATTATGCTGTGCCCGCCATATCCAGCCGGACTTGGGGATCCCCCAAAGATTAGGTCGGAGCTTTGTGGAGCGGGATAACACGGGGATGGGAGGGGTGTTAGGATAAACGGACGGTTGAGATCCTTAGCGGTCCTCCACGTGTTGCCCTGAGCGAGGGTGGAAGATCTCGTGGCCCACCGAGCCAGCCAACGAGGAAAGATTCAGCCGACAAGGAGATCGCATGTTTTAAATTGGGTGGGGAGGGAGGCGATTGGTTCGGTGCGACGCGGGACTCCCGGTTGTCGCGTATGCGGGGCCCAGACGTGCTGCCTATCGTCGATTCAGGAAGGTGGGAATAAACGGACTGTTTCGAGATGATCGACCCCCCGTTAATCCGAGGGCACGTTGACCACTGCAGTTCACGTGCCAATGTAGCAGGTTGACAACTGGCAGTGGGTCCCGGTGTTTTTTCTTTTCGTTCCTTCCGTTCTAGTGTCCCGTCCATCATTCTTTGTGGTTCGTGTGAGGGCTTGATTTCGGTCTTCATGATCCAGAGGCTCGTCCGTCATCAGAGCGATTACACTGTGTCGTACAGCGAGGCCAGCATTTTTAGCCCAATAAACCTAAATTTTAGTTTAATTATCCTTGATTGCGGTTGATCAAATACCCCACGTAATCTTATTTAATAAATGCTATTATTTTGCTCTCGATATGATGCTTTGAATGTGTATTATATTACATTAATTGATTTTTTTAATCATATACATTTTTTTCTCAAAAAGTATTTTTCTATAAAGGATTTGCTGTCAATATGAGATCTGATCCTAATATTCTTACTATCAACGATTAAGATTCTTAGACATCCTAATATTTTTACCATCAACAATCTGATCGGATTGTTGTCAGATCCCTTATCATTTATAATTCTCTTCATGCACGTAAGCAAAATACATTGTCAAGTTACTATGGGGTCCGGTTCAACTCTGACATTACCCGACCGCCTGGATCAAAACCTTGTCGCTGGATCGACCCGAGCCGGAAACCCGGATCAAAAATTGGAGGGTTGAGTCAACCCGAACCGGGACCAGACTCGGCCGAACGTTACCCGACCGGTATCACCCCCCAACCCTAATCGCGCGCGTTACATCGAATGTCCATTATAAAGGGAAAATAGACTCGAGTGCCGAAGCTGGCTCGCTTCGAGGCCACCACACGAGTCACCGTCTTACCCACGTCGATGGCTCGGGCATTCCCAAACCGGAACGCCGAGGGATCGAGTCGGCTCCTCCTCCTCATAGCCGTCAACATGCTCATCGCGTCGTGCGTCTCCGTCACTCGCTCCCTCCCCACCCGGCTCTCTTCCTCCCCTCGCCATCTCTGCCTCCTCGCCGCCGCCTCCCCCAAACCCGTCCAGAACAAATCCTTTCCTTGCCCTCTTTGGTCCGCCTCCTTCTCCTTCTGCCTCGACCGCCGCCCGAAATCCACCACCTCCTCTGCCGCCCCCCCGCCCTCTTCCATGGCCGTCTCTGCCGACAGCCTTGATTCGAACCCCCTCCTCCACGACTTCGCCTTCCCCCCCTTCGATGTGGTCGAGCCGAAACACGTCCGCCCCGGGATCCGCGAGCTCTTGAGGAAACTCGTACGGTCCTCTTCTCCCTCCCCCCCTTGCATTGGTCGATAGATATTTAGGGTTTCAAGTGATGAACTTATTGGGTATGGAGGGTTGCAGGAGTGCGAGCTGGAGAAGCTGGAGAGCACGGTGGAGCCGACATGGCCGAGGCTGGTGGAGCCGCTGGAGAAGATCATGGATCGACTTCAGGTGGTCTGGGGAATCGTGAACCATCTGAAGTCCGTCAAGGATTCGCCGGAGCTCCGATCTGCTATCGAGGAAGTTCAGGTTCGATTCATTTATTTCTTTGACGGGATCTCGTATTTACTTATGTGGCTTGTCTCCTCTTTGGTTGATCGATCCCACTTATAGTGTATTTCGATGCAAATGTTGAATCTTGGGCCATCAATCAATGGCATTTTATGTTAGGCCTATTTCCATGTACCGTGTATTTCGTCTTTGTTTACATGTCCAGGAAAGTTGCTACATTTTTTATCACTCTCTGTTTTGTGTCGGTACTAGGCATTTAACCAATTGAAACTATGAATATAATGCTCCATTCTATCTCGAGAATTTCTTTTGCAAGATTCTCTTATAGATTTTGCTTTCTAGTTTATTGTGTTTGCTACTTATCTCGTTTATCTCTGAGATTGATATTGCAAATCATGTTTGAACAGCCAGAGAAAGTGAAGTTTCAGCTGAGGCTGGGACAAAGTAAGCCTATATATGATGCATTTAAGACGATTCAAAATTCTTCATCATGGTCAACCCTAAGTGATGCCCGTAAACGTATAGTGGAAGGTGATATGTCATATTTCATTATGGAATTTTTATTAGTTTGAACAGTTTTCCGTTCTATAGTAATTTCTTCTTCATCTTTCATGCATGACTTATCTGGACTCATAAAGCAATTTTGTCGTTATCTTTTCTTCTGAGATGAACATTGATCCTCTTAATTGGGAAAAACAATGTTCTCATCTGATCTGAACTTTTATACCTTTGAATATAAAGATAGATGATTTTGGACAGCATTTCTAGGTTATTGAAGAACTTAAAATCTAAAAATTTAAGGATGTTCCAACCAATTCCGACAGTCAAAAAGTTGAGGAAGGTATCTGACCCTTGAAAGAGGAACAAAGTCCATATCCTTTGCAATGTTTCTATTGGCAAGTAGAACTTTTGTGTAAAAGCACATTGCAAAAAACCTAACTAGAATTATGAGTAACAAAATCCATGTCTTTCGCAATGTTTCTATAGAAAGTAGGAGAACATTCTTAAACAATAGCAAACTGGAGGTTTTTAACAGCATATTACCAAAAACCTAGCTAGATTGTGAGTATTGAGCATGATAGCAGATTGAACAAATATATACATTATCTAAAGGAATGATTATTATCACAGTTTCTCTTTTATTATTCAATCAATACAGGCAAGTCTTTTTTTCTTCTCATATTTCAGATCATTGAAATACACATAAAAATCGATATATTTTATGTATACACATAGAAAATTGGAATAATTAGTTTCATTGGTTATTTAGTGAAATAAGTTGGGAGCATTCTTCCTTGTTATGGGGGTTTAACATTTAGGAAAAAAAACACTCAGATGTTACATCCTCGGTTGGGAAACAAAAATTAGAAAACTGTCTTTAGTTCTGGTATATTTGGTCTGACTTAAATGTGAGGCAAGATCTTGGTCTATCACATTTCAATGAGTTAAGTGTTTTGTTGTTTGTTATATAGGTGCACAGATACATTAATTACCTATTCTTTCCAGTTAAGTCTTATCATCATTCATTTATTTGTATCAGTACAAGAATTTGCAAATTAGACTAATGTAGTTTCCAACAGATTGCTTTTCTTATTTTCAAAAATTCCCTTCCCTTTTGCAGCTCAGATCAAGGAAGCTGTTCTTAACGGTGTTGCCCTTGAAGATGAACAGAGAAAGAAGTTTAATGAAATTGAACAAGTAAACTGAGTACCTTGACACCTATTTCTCTAATATCTTGACTTATGTGGAGGATGATTGCTTTGATGATTTCATTCAAATTTTGGCAGTTTTGCTCAAATGTCAACAAGTAGTTTGCAGGCTGACCTGTCAAATATTTGGGCCTTGTTTATATATCATGTATTGGAAGTTCAGAACCCTTGTGAGTTAACTAGGCATATAATCTGAATCATTTTGGTTTGTTAGACTTTCTTTCAAGTAATGCTAATAAGTTACTAAAAAAGTAACATACATGCCCTGATTTAACACATATAAACCTTGATGTGTTTGGTAAAGTTCTTGACATGCTGATGTTAATAATTGGACTAAGGCCTCTTTTCTTGTGCTAATGTGATGTGACATGACCGAGTCGGTGAACTTACTCTTGGACATGATTGCTTGAGGAGTTCCTGTTGGAATGTTCATATATTCGAGTATAGACCATTGAATATGCATTTGTAAAGTTAAAAAAATATGATCTTTGATTGTCACTAGTAAATGCAATGTCAAAATGAGTATCATAATGACAACAATATTGTATATCTGATTTGAAGAAAAACTATGTGTGCTGTGTTTGTGGATGATTATTTCAAATAAGTTAGTTCCTTGTAACTGGTATTTTTCTTTCCTTTTGTTGCTTCCTAAAATGATAAGGAATATATGTTGTTGTTAAAGCAGCAAGATTTTGATGATTGGTAAGTCCAATCTCTAAGGATCCATGAAATGAATCCCTTATTCATATGTCAAATGAACTTTTTTGCAGGAGCTTGAAAAACTATCTCAAAAGTTTAGTGAAAATGTTTTGGATGCTACAAAAAAATTCGAGAAATTAATTACTGATAAGAAGGAAATCGAAGGATTGCCAGCTACTGCACTTGGTCTGGCAGCACAGACCGCTGCGTTAAAGGTAGTTCACTCTTTTTAAAATAGGTGGCAAGTGCATGTATGCCTCTCCTGCTAAGTTTCAGATTTTTTTTGTCTTTATTTCTATATTGATTCCTTTTGGTTCTAAATTTTCTTTGTGTTTTGTGTGTTTGATCAGATTATATGTTGTCCATATCTTTAATTGTTAAGAATTTCAGTGAGATATGATTTTTTCTTTGAGGGCTATGAAATGAAGGGATTACTTTATTGGTTACTAGTTATGATTGGTAATGTGGTTATGTCATTAAGCCAAGTAATCAAATAGGACAATGCTGTAACTGTTTAATATGCTACTTTTGGGTCTTGTGTAATAGGAAGTTTAGTTGTCATTTATATAAAACAAAGTTCTGTGGCTAATTTTTCAGAGTTATGATAATAGTTTTCAGGCTGGGTTGATTCCATATTTTAGTTTTCTCCTGTTTGTTTTCCGCCAATGTTACCTTGTATTCATTCCTACTACTCTTCCAACTATTTGTCATTCTTAACTTTACACTCTATCTTGCCATCTACCATACTGTGGTTGCTACACCAATGACCTCAACTGGATTTTGACACCAATTGCTAGCCCAATGGCTTTACTCAGACGGTCCAGCATTAAATTTACACAATTTGATCGTGATTGACTTTGGATCCATCTTTATAACCAGAAATATTTTCTATTTGAAAGAGCAACAAGTTGTGCTTATAATACATTAATTCATTAAATACTCTTTTATGGTCAGGGTCATGAAAATGCTTCTGCTGAAAATGGGCCATGGATGATTACTTTAGATGCTCCAAGTTATATTCCTGTCATGCAACATGCAAAGAACCGCTCTTTGCGGGAAGAGGTTTATCGTGCTTATGTCATGCGGGCATCTAGCGGAAATCTTGATAACACTCCTATTATTGGTCAAATTCTCAAATTGAGGCTTGAAAAGGCTAAAATTCTTGGATACAAGAACTATGCTGAGGTATGATGACAGATTATTTCAAGTGATGTCTTTTATTTATGCAGCATATGATTTTCCTGTTTTTCTTTTTCTTTTTGATGTAGGTCAGCATGGCAATGAAAATGGCCACAGTTGATCGTGCAGCAGAGCTTCTTGAGAAATTGCGTAGTGCCTCTTGGGACCCTGCTGTTCAAGGTATTAAGTGCTATTGATTCATGTTAAGCTAGTTTTATTGAGAAAAGTATAATTAGTGTAGAAGATAGAAATCAATAGAATAGTGCATTTATGTTATTAAAAAAATCTTGTGTATATGTGCAATACACATCTGCTTACAGATCTTTTCTCAAGGAAATTTTCCTTGAAGCGTTTAAGTAAAAGATTTATTTTTCATCCTGAACATTCAATGTCACATTTGCAAGTGCCTGTGCTGAAGCAGGATGACAGATAGTGTGGTTTCAACCATTGGTGGGAAGTTATTAACAGAAAAGCTTCACCCTTTTCTTGGCAAGATTGGCAAAAAAGGAAAAGAATTAAAAGATGATACAGATTTCAATCTGAAATTGAAAAAAAGGAGAAATAGTTCTGACTCCTATCATGTGATAGATACCCTTGTCTATGGCTTCGTGCTGGCACAAGGTTTCTACATGGATTGACGCAACCAGCATGGCAATGAAAATGGCCACAGTTGATCGTGCAGCAGAGCTTCTTGAGAAATTGCGTAGTGCCTCTTGGGACCCTGCTGTTCAAGGTATTAAGTGCTATTGATTCATGTTAAGCTAGTTTTATTGAGAAAAGTATAATTAGTGTAGAAGATAGAAATCAATAGAATAGTGCATTTATGTTATTAAAAAAATCTTGTGTATATGTGCAATACACATCTGCTTACAGATCTTTTCTCAAGGAAATTTTCCTTGAAGCGTTTAAGTAAAAGATTTATTTTTCATCCTGAACATTCAATGTCACATTTGCAAGTGCCTGTGCTGAAGCAGGATGACAGATAGTGTGGTTTCAACCATTGGTGGGAAGTTATTAACAGAAAAGCTTCACCCTTTTCTTGGCAAGATTGGCAAAAAAGGAAAAGAATTAAAAGATGATACAGATTTCAATCTGAAATTGAAAAAAAGGAGAAATAGTTCTGACTCCTATCATGTGATAGATACCCTTGTCTATGGCTTCGTGCTGGCACAAGGTTTCTACATGGATTGACGCAACCAGCATGGCAATGAAAATGGCCACAGTTGATCGTGCAGCAGAGCTTCTTGAGAAATTGCGTAGCTGGCACTCGGTCTTTTGTAATTGTGTATCACAATCCTATCTCTGAATCTTGAAACTGTCTCAGGAGTAACTCATCTGTTCGTTGAATCTCACTTTTTTAGTGTGCATATTGAAATTTTATTGGGCTTTAGATCAGCTCATTGAATGTCATAAGGAGACTGTCTTGTCAAATCCACTGATTGCTGCTTTTTTGTCCCTCCTTGGCTTCCATGGAACGTCTTATGGTTCTTTTGATATTGCTTAAGAAATTTCTTTTGTATCTCCTAATTAAACTAACTCTTAGTTGACAGAATTAGTTACTCGGTGACTTCTATTTGCGTGCCTTGCTTGTGAGCATATCAAGAAGGTAGTTTTCTGGAGAGGCTAGAAATATTAGCTCTCGGTTGTGCTTGGGAACTTGTTCACATTTAAAATATGGTAGATCTTCTTGATTCCACGATCATGTTCTAAATTCAGAGAGGGGTTCTACCATTATTATTAGTTTTAACAAACAACAAACATAAAAGATAAGTAATGATTGTTCAAGAACTCCTTGCTAATGTGCTTTGAAAGAGCATTTACAAAAGTTCTAAATTCAGAGAGGGATTCTACCATATCTATTATTAGTTTTTAACAAACAACAATACATAAAGATATGTAATGCTTGTCATGAACTCCTTGCTGAGTGCTTTGAAAGGGCATTTACAAATTAGTTTTAACAAACAACAAACATAAAGATATGTAATGATTGTTCATGAACTCCTTGCTGAGTGCTTTGAAAGGGCATTTACAAAAGCAGAAGCAATGCAAATGTGTCCGTAAGTTTGCTTCCCCTACACTCCAGTTTGACATTTGCAAAACTGACTATATGTGTTAAAGTTAATAGAGAAAGGCCAACTTTCAATCTTTTATTAGTAGAATGAAACTTGTGGTATTGCACCAGTTAGCTGGAGGACTGTAATTCTTGGTGTTCATTTTCCTCAGATTCTTTTCCAATATATTGTCAGTGGCAAAGTTTTTGGAAACAGTATGATGGCTAGGTTGTTCTTTTGATGCATGCAGATATGGAAGACCTTAAGACTTTTGCTGGAAATGCTGGTGCTGCCGAAGCTAATCAATTGACCCATTGGGATATTACGTTCTGGAGTGAAAGGTTACGGGAGTCAAAGTATGACATAAATGAGGTCTGCCTACGGTGCCCCTTGTTCATTGCTTGTCTACCTCTCTTCCCTCTATTTGTACAAGTTACAACAATATCTTGCTGCAATCTTATTAATCTGTAGCATTTTCTTCTCGAGGTCATGACATAATGTGAATAAATTACCATATTATTTGAGCACTGGAGACTCTTCTTTAACATTAGCATATGATTTTCAATAGGTTGAAATTGATTTTTGTACTAAAGGGATTGAAATTACTTGCTGAGATCGGATTATTTTTCTCTCTTACAGGAGGAACTGCGGCCATATTTCTCACTGCCAAAGGTTATGGATGGTCTTTTTGGCCTTGCTAAGAAGCTTTTTGATATTAATATTGAAACAGCAGATGGGCTAGCACCGGTAAGACCATTCCTGTATTAGGTTTTGGTGATGCATAATATTACTTGGCATATCTTGTCATCGTCTCTTTTATGTTTGGCCAGGTTTGGAATAATGATGTTAAATTTTACTCTGTCAAAGATTCTTCAAACAATCCAATTGCCTACTTCTACTTTGATCCTTATTCACGGCCTTCTGAAAAGCGTGGTGGAGCTTGGATGGATGAGGTGTTTGCTCGTAGTTATGTACTTGCACGTGATGGTGCTCCTGTTAGGTTGCCTATTGCACATATGGTGTGCAATCAAACACCACCTGTTGGTGACAAACCTAGTCTAATGACATTCCGTGAGGTAATTTTCACAAGAAGCTAACTGATTCACTCCCTTCCTGATTGCACACCTTCATCTTCGTCCACTTTTAAATGGACCAAGGAAATAACTATAAGTAATGCTTATAATGGCATATGCAATATTGCAAGAACACTTCTATATTGTGCTGGGTTTATTTGTTTCTTGAGAAAGTGAATTGAATATCTGATTAGGAGTTGAACTTCATGGTAGTTATCTCCTTTGTTAGATCCTAGTTGTTGAGATATTAATTATTCCATAGTTCTTTCTTTCTGTTGTAGGTTGAGACTGTGTTCCATGAATTTGGTCATGCACTTCAGCATATGCTTACTAAACAAGATGAAGGGCTAGTTGCGGGAATTCGGGGCATAGAATGGGATGCAGTTGAGCTTCCATCACAGTTCATGGAAAACTGGTGCTATCATAGGTACTTCATTATTATGAAATTACAAATCTTTTGCATTGTGTTTGGGAATAATCTGGCCCTAACACTTAATGTTAAAAGATAACTTATTGTTGAATATATAAATTTGTATAAATCTTTTGTGAATTTTAAATTTGATATTGATTTATAAGATGCTGTTAACATTTAGTGCTGCTTGTATCTGCCATGCTTTTCTGCTGTCGACTTTTGGAAGTTGTGGCATTTTAATAGATAATTTGTCAGGATTATATTTCTTTCACATCTTTGAAGATGTAGTCTATATGTGAAACTAATTACCAAGGAAAAAAGGGGTCATTTTCCACCATTCCTGTCATTTGTTTTCTCTTTTGAAATTAAACCATGGACTTACTGTTAATTTCATGCCTGCTGTTGCACTGGTTGGTTTTTGATAAAAATTCTTAGCCTTCTTGAAAGATTAATTTCTCTTGATGGTGCCTGTTTCAATTCCTTGGACATCTATATCATTCTTTTGGATTTGTTTGATTTTTTAGCAGGAAAACACTGTTGTGCATCATTGTATTTTGATAATGATGAAGCATGTAAACTAGTATCTTCCTATTTTTCCTTCTTTTAAGTTCTTTTTGCATTCATCAATCCATTTTTTTCACACTCACCAAGTTGTTTGATTTGGATATGGAAGAAAAGTACTTTTTTGTTTGTTCTAGTTTGGCATGAAACCATACCTTGAAATTGGAAGGAGGAAACTATCTGGGTTGATCTAAACAGGATCTTCTTTCAATGATGCAGCTGATCATATGCCCTTGTACATATCACCTTAGCATATGCATGCATATTGGATGGAAATTGTTCTTTTTCTGAAGTTAGGTGTTCCTGGGTTGGTTGGTTTGAGATTAGGAAAATATTCTGAATGAAGATTTTTTTTTATAATTCTAACATTCAGTAAATTTATGTTTGGCAGGAATACTCTTATGAGCATTGCAAAGCATTATGAAACTGGTGAACCTCTTCCAGAAGAAGTGTATCAGAGGCTTGTTGCTGCTAAAACATTTCGTGCTGGCTCTCTGAGTCTTCGCCAGGTTGGTATTCTGTTATTATACTTTATTTTCATGATTTCGTTATCATACATGCAAGACGTGTGCTTGTCATTTTCTGATTTATTCCAACCAAAATAGAAAGTCTTGTTTGCTTTTACTTGTTTTTAATGGAACTCACTTTTTTTGCCTTTCTTCTAGATAAGTGGAAGCCAGCAGCTTCCCTACTTTTGATTGTTTATACATATTTAACCACTCCAAATTACATTGGCACTTTGAATAGTTTTGAACTTCTCCTTGGTCTTGAAGTTCAAAACCAACATGGATTGTGCCTTAAGCAGGTCAAAATGCCTGAGGTTAAGATTTTATTTATTTTGAAGTGTCAACTTCGTTCATCTGGATGAACCAACATGGAGTAATTTCTGCAGTTTAACATTTTAGGGGTTTTTAGCTGCCACATCCCTTTCGATGGTCCTATTCCTTCTGTTAAATGCCTCTTTCTGAGCATTCGAGAAATGGATAATAATTGGTTTTTTCTTCTTCACAAATAATTATTAAAATAACTGCTAAAAAATTAGTATTGTCTTCATCTTTGATTTGCAGATAAGATTTGCCATTGTAGATCTGGAACTACATACCAAATATATTCCCAATGGACCTGAATCTATCTTTGATATCGATCAAAGAGTTGGAAGAATGACACAAGTTATCCCTGTCCTTCCAGAGGATAGGTTTCTATGCAGTTTTAGTCATATATTTGCAGGTTTGTATCAGACCCATTCATGTTATCAACTGTGTGTCTTCCGGTCCTAGATATTGTAGTCCTGTTACCCACTAATTCACGTTGTGTTCAATAGGTGGATATGCAGCTGGATACTACAGTTACAAGGTATATAACATTTTGTAATCACTTAACACTACACTTACTGTCATAGAGAGTTGTGTATCTTTCTATGGCTGTAGTTTTTGGTTCTTTCCTTCTGATTGTATACTTGCTAAGTTGATAATGTGTTCCATAAGCTAAAATACTGCTTGATTTCTTTGCTTGTTATGTTGCTTTTCTTGTATACCTGCTGTAGTGTGTTAATGACGTTACAATAAAGGCTTCCTCACTAGAAAATTTGACTATTTAAAACTATATAACACTGATTATTTTTTGTCATGTAATACAAACAATAGATTTCTATGTATTTTTCTCAAAGATTTATCTCCAAACATATCTACTGTACAGTGGGCTGAGGTGTTGTCAGCAGATGCTTTTTCAGCTTTTGAGGATGCTGGATTAGACAGTGATAAGGTATGTTAGCAGTTTTATTTCTACAAAGGTATACTTTTGTGGGCCACCAGCATGACTCTCTGCTCTACTTATTTTCAACTGATTAACTTATTTGTAAAAATTCTTGTGTATGCATGTATCAATTTTACTGGTCATAACCAATATATCCCTAGTACAACCTTTTCTTTTATAATTCAAGATGTAGTCGAAATGAACATCTTTATAACTCAAATGTAATTGGTCCATCGGACCATTGTTTCTAGTGCCTTAAATCAAATCATGTGGATCTTAGGATCTAAATCTGAAGAAGTCTAACCCGTTTGTGCACCCTTCAGATGGATCAATTTAATTTGTTGGATCTCATATTTTAGAATCACTTGTTTGCTGCGAATTAGAATATATGCATGACAATAATTTCTGTTTTTCTGGGGATTTTTAGGGGTAAAAATAATATTGGCTTCTGAAGATTGAGTTCATTGACACTTTGATTAGTTGATTCATGTACCACTGGAGTAACAACTGCGTGTGAATTTTGAGATTTAATCATTGTGTCTTGGGCATAAGACATCTCATAGCACAGTTCATGAAAAATCTAACTGTATACTTATTCATTTGTTATTTATCTCCATGTTAACATTCTTCATTTGTCTCTTCTTTATTTGATATTTATCTCTAAGATATGGATATGCGATTATCCCCTGGATGTGATAACCTCTTCCGGTTGATAAAATTTCTTATGGAACTTTTGTACAATGCAAGTTGATTGTTTGATGCATCACTTTCTTCCTTTCAGACCATCAGGGAAACTGGTCACAGGTTTCGGGAAACCATTCTTGCACTTGGAGGTGGAAGATCTCCACTTGAGGTTTGTCAAATTAATATTCCTAGTCATATAACTGAACTGATAAATGAGCAGGAAACTTGTCTAATGTTCTTTCTTTGTGGTCAAATATTTGCTAATTGTCGTTGTTGCCTCTGAGAGATTGGTTTATTTTTCTCTCTCTACTTCATAAGGCTACACAACCACCACCTAGGCCCTAAAAACCATTCAACTGGTTACTTGAAATTGACCGGGCATCCATTGATCCTTCCTGCCTCCTGTTTTGTGCTCTTGATTTCTATAAACAGTTCTGTCGAGCAGCTACACAACTCCTAACCTTTCCTTTTTTTAGTTGAAATTGAGACCTCTCAAGGAGTAGAAATCCTCTTGGAGTATATTTTTTATTTTTTTGCCAAAGAAACAAAAAGGAGATGAGCGATTGCAATTACTGACACATGGAAGCATAGTGCTAGAGAATCTTGTGTCGGGGGGATAAGTTAATCAAACATTTACCTTCTCTCTTCTGAACAATATCTGTTGTGTTTCGGCCTATTACATGTCATCGATTGCATACTACCACAGTTACATTGGTTTTGATTTGGACAGGCAAAAGGGTTTATCCACATGGTTGCCGTGGTTCGATGGCAGAATCAAAACCGTGATTGAATGTGTAAGGCTTTCCTCTTCCGCTTTGTGGTCTCTTCTATTCCCTCTCGTTATCTTGGTTTCTTTATAATTCAAGATGTAGTCGAAATGAACATCTTTATAACTCAAATGTAATTGGTCCATCGGACCATTGTTTCTAGTGCCTTAAATCAAATCATGTGGATCTTAGGATCTAAATCTGAAGAAGTCTAACCCGTTTGTGCACCCTTCAGATGGATCAATTTAATTTGTTGGATCTCATATTTTAGAATCACTTGTTTGCTGCGAATTAGAATATATGCATGACAATAATTTCTGTTTTTCTGGGGATTTTTAGGGGTAAAAATAATATTGGCTTCTGAAGATTGAGTTCATTGACACTTTGATTAGTTGATTCATGTACCACTGGAGTAACAACTGCGTGTGAATTTTGAGATTTAATCATTGTGTCTTGGGCATAAGACATCTCATAGCACAGTTCATGAAAAATCTAACTGTATACTTATTCATTTGTTATTTATCTCCATGTTAACATTCTTCATTTGTCTCTTCTTTATTTGATATTTATCTCTAAGATATGGATATGCGATTATCCCCTGGATGTGATAACCTCTTCCGGTTGATAAAATTTCTTATGGAACTTTTGTACAATGCAAGTTGATTGTTTGATGCATCACTTTCTTCCTTTCAGACCATCAGGGAAACTGGTCACAGGTTTCGGGAAACCATTCTTGCACTTGGAGGTGGAAGATCTCCACTTGAGGTTTGTCAAATTAATATTCCTAGTCATATAACTGAACTGATAAATGAGCAGGAAACTTGTCTAATGTTCTTTCTTTGTGGTCAAATATTTGCTAATTGTCGTTGTTGCCTCTGAGAGATTGGTTTATTTTTCTCTCTCTACTTCATAAGGCTACACAACCACCACCTAGGCCCTAAAAACCATTCAACTGGTTACTTGAAATTGACCGGGCATCCATTGATCCTTCCTGCCTCCTGTTTTGTGCTCTTGATTTCTATAAACAGTTCTGTCGAGCAGCTACACAACTCCTAACCTTTCCTTTTTTTAGTTGAAATTGAGACCTCTCAAGGAGTAGAAATCCTCTTGGAGTATATTTTTATTGACAGTTTGGGTCGCCCCTTCTTTTGATTCTTTGATTATCTTGCAGTAGAAAGAATATGTTGGAGAGTCTATCATAATATGGACATATACCCTAAATTCTTGGTGATATCAATGCTAGGTCTTTGTCGAGTTCCGAGGCCGTGAACCTTCACCAGAACCGCTGCTTAGACACAATGGCCTGCTGCCAGTACCTGCCTCTGCTTGATCCATGACTGTTGACGAACATGTTTCAAGAATTCTCGACAATTGATGCAGTGCATCTCCCGGAAAACTTTCACAAAAACAATAAGGTATATTTTTTATTTTTTTGCCAAAGAAACAAAAAGGAGATGAGCGATTGCAATTACTGACACATGGAAGCATAGTGCTAGAGAATCTTGTGTCGGGGGGATAAGTTAATCAAACATTTACCTTCTCTCTTCTGAACAATATCTGTTGTGTTTCGGCCTATTACATGTCATCGATTGCATACTACCACAGTTACATTGGTTTTGATTTGGACAGGCAAAAGGGTTTATCCACATGGTTGCCGTGGTTCGATGGCAGAATCAAAACCGTGATTGAATGTGTAAGGCTTTCCTCTTCCGCTTTGTGGTCTCTTCTATTCCCTCTCGTTATCTTGGTTTCTTTATATGCCTTGCTTCTTTCCTGGACTGGGCTTCGTGTCTTATGCTTGGAAATGAATCCTTTCGATACTTGGGCTTCGGCTCCATGTGCGGTCACACTGCAGCCGCAGATATTTCCATATATATATATCCAACATCAATTCACCATCATAAACAACAGAATTTGTGAACCCAAATCTTTTCATAAAAAGAAAAGGGTCAATAAGAGCCTTAATCTTGTGATAAAAAAGAACATTCCCTCATCACCTAAATCATGAATGGAAGCTTAAAATTACTTCATAGTGACATCAAGAGCGGTCCAGTTTGTTCACAACTTTTATTAGTTTGTTCCCTTATTTGTTTCATGGGACAACTGCCTATCCAATGTCCACAAATGAGGCCAACCTTACAAGACAAGAATGGGAAGGGATCTGCGTTAAGAACTAACATGCATTCTTTATTAAATTACCATATTCTAATTCTAAGAATTCTTTCATTTATAATGAAAGTTTTTCCACAGTTGAATTTCTTGTTCATGGCTCTATAAATTCAGAAATAATAGACAACCCTAATAATACTTTATGGAGGGCAGAAGACCTCAAAGATCAACAGTAAAATACAACCCAAAGACTAACGATCACGGGATATAAATAAATGGGTTGACCTGAGTCAACTAAAAATACCCAGTAGCTGTTATATAATCCAAGAGGATTTCTACTCCTTAGAGGTCTCAATCTAAAAGTATTGACGTGTGACGTGATTTGATTGATATTTGTTATATGATTCACTAAATTTCTTATATAATTAGGAGGTACTTGCTGAAGGAGTCCTGGACGTGGTCCAAAATCATGTCAAAAAGCTCAAAGATAAGAGCTACTGGGTAGACGTTTACCGTTTGTGGGCATCAGACGAGATCCTCCGTGGATCTCAATTATTGGCCTTTGGCCAAAAAAGGGTGGATTAAGTATCGATTTGCAAGTGGTGGCCTCACTTAACCCTCTCATGGTCGGTTGGAACCAATGAGGTTTCGACTTGGGAAGCACATCTCCCCGTCACCTGTCAACCATCATGTTATTCATTCATAGTGATAGGATCTTTGCCGAAAAGTAGCGAGCCACGTGGGGGCAACTAACGGTCTTGCCCCTAAAGCATCGGAGTGATGGGGGACGAGGGGTTGTGGTTGTTGTTGTTGTTGTGATGCCTCATGGCCAGGGGTCTCAGTCTCAGCCCACTAAAGCATCAAAGTCCGAGTAGAATGACTCTGCACCAAGTGGCGGAGCTACACCACACAATGGATTCGCCCCTGCTGGAAGGGCAACCTCTATTGGAGTAACTGACTTGGCTCCTTTCGAGGTTGAAGCTTTCACTACTTATTGGTGATGATGATGTCTTGTCTAAGTTTGAAGTATTGGAGGAGGAAGATATCACAAACTTTAAGTTGGGTTGTTGGGAGGTCTCGAGAGTTTGTTTGCAAAGTCTTTGATTGTGAGGGTAGGTAAGAAATTCTTGAAGCAACTTATGGGTATTTATAGGAGGGGAAGATGATATTTTGCATGGCCATCCCTTCAACTCTTGAATGTTTCGAATAAAGTAGAACATACGACACTATCAGCACAACCCAAGACACACGACATTATCATGAGGCCCTAGTGATCAAATGAAACATTATCGTGATTATAGTCGAATCTACCATGATCTACGCAATGGCCACACATCAAAAGTCATTTTGCCATGACTCTTCTTTGTCGATGGGTACAACATGTGTAGCTATATCTAGATTCGCTTAGATTCTCTCGCTCATTGATGGGGTTGCATGCCCTTCATGTGCATCGATTGAACCCTCCCACCGCCATACTGTCACGAACGGTCGTCGCGCGCTCGCAGCAACTCCGTTCAACGAACCGTTCGTCGCTCACACCTGCTTGTACAGCTGCTTGGCAGCATGTTTTCTCTTGGTTTTGGGCCATTTTGCTTGTAAATATGTAAGTTCGAACAAGCTGCAGTGTTACGAAGCGACCGCTCACCGAACCGAGCAAAACAGCCCCAAAACAGCCCAAATCAGCCCCGTTTTCGCGTGCCACGGGCTCGCGCGGCGAACTGTCTCGTCACAGCAAAATGTCAGCCATCTCAGACCCCTGGAACCCCCCAGGTGGCACCGGGCTGGATGGGGCTTCGGTTATATACCGGGCGTTGAACTCTCTTTCGCAAGTTCGCACGTGACCTTTACGGGGACTTGTGTTCGCGCTCGGGACCAGGTGAGCGGCTGTTTGTGGGCTTGCAGCTGTTCGTTCATCCTTGAAAGCCTTGTTTTTCTCCCTCTCCCTCTTTTCTCTTGTGCACACAAGGTGTTCGTCGAATTGCTTGTAAAGCTTCCCCTTTTCCGCGAGACTTCGGGACTTGTCCGTCGCTCGTTCTTTCGAACTAACCAACTTTCTCTTTTACAGGTCCTTCGGGACCTGCGAGAGGTTACAAAGTGGGCTGATCCTTGCGGAGCAAGATCGCAAGGGCGAAGCGCGACTTGGGCAACGCAAGCTAAGTTCGCGTCCTCGCCACGAGGGTGACTCGCGTCTTGGGTAACGCAAGCTAAGTTCGCGTTTTAGCCGCAAGGGTGCCTCACGCCTTAGGCAATTCCAGCTAAGGCCGTGACATTGTGGTATCAGAGCGGGCAAGCACTTCGAGCGAGCAGCGAAGGAACTTCGCAACTTCGCCATGGCAAAGCATCGTGGCGAATCAAGCAAGACGGGGCAAGCCGGACCCTTGCCCCAAGCAGCCGCAGGTGGGCTGCATGTGCACACTCGCTCTCATGCTGTTGGACCCGCTCAAGAGGAGCGCGGCAGCGAACGTGATGAGCGAGAAGTTGGCTACTCTCCGCGAGCGGAGGAAGCGCAATCTGGAGCGCTAACTGGGAAAAAGAGTCACAAGGAGAGACTCACAACGGCGGAAACCCGCCTGGATGTTCTTGAAGCGAGCGTGGAGGAACTCTACCACGGCCAACAAAGGCTTGTCGGGGTAGAGAGCTCGCAAGAGGAAGCGGAGTCTAGGATCGATAAGGTCGAGGCCCTAGTCGACCGACTGTCGGATGACACCAAAGACTCCGTGCAGCACCTGCAGGAAGTGGTGGCGGAACTCTCTTCAAGGGTGGCTATGCTCACTAGAGCACTAAATGCGGGAGGAAGCAACACCCGCGTTGCACCACCACAAAACTTGAGGGCACCCGAGCCTCATGGTTATGGAGGGGCCAGAGATGCCAAAGAGCTCGAGAATTTTCTGTTCGACATGGAACAATACTTTCGAGCTACGAGGCCCGATTCTGAAGAAACCAAAGTTTCTATAGCAACAATGTATCTGAACGGAGATGCAAAACTTTGGTGGAGAACCCGTTGGGAGGAGATCCAACAAGGTCGGTGTCGGGTTGACACATGGGAGGACTTGAAGCGGGAGTTGCGAACTCAGTTCCTACCGGAGAACACCGAGTTCGTCGCAAGAAGGAAGTTGAGACAACTCCGCCAAAATACTTCCATCCGAGACTACGTGAAGCAATTTTCTGCGCTAATGCTGGACATCCAAGACATGTCCGAGAAGGATAAGCTGTTCAGCTTCCTTGACGGTTTGAAGCCATGGGCGCAACAAGAACTACATCGAAGGAATGTCGCCGATTTGGTCGGGGCAATTGCTGCCGCAGAAAGGCTCACCGACTTTGTTTCCTCAGAAGACCCGGGAAGAAGAAAACAATCTTCAAGCAATCGCCCTCCAAAATATTCTCGAGGGAAGGAGCTCGGGGGCGAACAAAAGAAGAAGAGTTCCCATAAAGGGCCAAGCCCGAAAGGCAAGACCCCGAAACCTGGCGAATGCTTCTTGTGCGGAGGGCCGCACATGGTGAGGGAGTGCCCACAAAAACAGGCACTCAATGCTTTAACAGCTTCCATCCACCCCCCCAAATCGGACAAGGGCAAGGCTGTCGCTCTTAGTTCGAGTAGTTCTGAATCCAGCAGCGATGGCGAGGAGTCGCAAGGACCCCGGATGGGAGCAATGCGTTTGTTGAACGCCATACGGGGTCAAGTGGGGGAGAACTCGAAGATAAGGCTACAACATAAAGCAGGACATGGTGAGCTGATGTACGTAGACATCAAGCTCAATGGCCAAACAACCCGTGCAATGGTAGACACGGGCGCTACCCACAATTTTATTGCCGATCTAGAAGCAAAGCGACTTGGGCTGATCTTGGAGAAGAGCCCAAGTCGAATGAAGGCGGTGAACTCGGAGGCTAAGCGAATCTCCGGGTTGGCAAAGGGAGTCCCCATCAAGATCGGGACATGGAGCGGGAGCACGAACATGATGGCGGTGCCGTTGGATGACTTCCAAGTGATCCTTGGAATGGAATTCATGAACGCAGCGAAGTTGGTGCCAATGCCGTTCCTGAACACCCTATGCATGATGGGGGGTGATGACCCCTGTGTGGTTCCCGTCTCTCGGAGAGGAACCAAGGAACTCCAACAGATATCGGCATTACAATTGAAGAAGGGGGTGCGAAAAGGCGAATTGACGTTTGTGGCTGCTATGAAGCTAGAGCCACTCAACAAGAAGGCCATTCAAGAACCTGCTGTGGTGGCGAACGTCCTGAAAGAGTTCAAAGATGTTATGCCACCCGAGTTGCCGAAGACTCTTCCTCCACGCAGAGGCGTGGATCACCGCATCGAGCTGGAGCCAGGAGTGAAGCCTCCAGCAAGACCACCCTACCGCATGCCTCCACCAGAGTTGGCCGAACTCAGAAAGCAGTTAGGTGAACTGCTAAGCGGTGGTCTCATCCGCAGCTCTAAAGCACCTTTCGGAGCTCCAGTTCTCTTCCAGAAGAAACAAGATGGGAGCCTCCGATTATGCGTCGACTACCGAGCCCTCAACAAAGTGACGGTGAAGAACAAGTATCCCATCCCGCTCATTGCGGACTTGTTCGACCAACTGGGCAAAGCTAAGTATTTCTCGAAACTCGACCTTCGGTCGGGATATTGGCAGGTGCGCATCGCTGAAGGCGACGAAGCGAAGACTACCTGTGTGACCAGGTATGGAGCGTTTGAGTTCTTGGTGATGCCTTTCGGTTTAACCAACGCTCCGGCCACGTTCTGCACTCTCATGAACCAGCTATTCAAGGAGTATTTGGATAAGTTCGTGGTTGTCTACTTGGACGATATCGTCGTCTACAGCCAAACGCTCGAGGAGCACGTCAAGCACCTTCGGACAATTCTCAAGGTTCTCAGGGAGAATACTTTGTTCGTAAAAAGGGAGAAATGCTACTTTGCTCAAACCGAGATCCTATTCTTGGGGCATCGAATCGGTGATGGCTCCATTCGGATGGACAAGTCGAAGGTGCAAGCAGTTGCGGAATAGCGAACTCCAAAGAAGGTGCCAGAGTTGAGATCCTTCCTTGGTTTCGTCAACTACTATCGACGCTTCATATCGGGATATTCGAAGCGGGCAACCCCACTGACGGAGTTGCTGAAGAAGGAGCAGCCTTGGAAGTGGTCTGACAAATGTGAGAAAGCATTCCAAGATCTGAAGGCTGCTGTTCTGGAAGAACCGGTGCTCAAATTGCCGAATTATGGAGAGCCCTTTGAAGTCCATACAGATGCTTCGGACTTTGCAATTGGGGGAGTACTCATGCAGGAAGGTCATCCGGTGGCTTACGAGAGCCGCAAACTCAACGAAACCGAGCGGCGGTATCCAGTGCATGAGAAGGAGATGACAGCAATGATCCACTGTCTACGAGTTTGGCGACACTATCTCCTCGGGTCGCGGTTTGTGCTGAGGACGGACAACATCGCCCTGAGCTATTTCCAAACTCAGAAGAAGCTCTCCCCAAAGCAGGCGCGATGGCAGGACTTCCTGGCTGAATTTGATATGGCAATGGAGTATAAACCCGGGAAGGCGAATGTCGTGGCCGATGCGCTGAGTCGGAAAGTGGAATGCGTGAATGCCGTACAACTGGAGGGCAGAGACCAAGCAAGTCAGTTGCACTCCAACTTCCTTTCCCGTATCAGAGATGGACTATATAGTGATCCCCAAGCAGTTATCCTGATGCAGCTCATCAAAGAAGGCAAGGCACGACGATTTTGGGTCCAGGAGGGACTTGTTTACACAAAAGGGAATAGGGTTTATGTTCCCCGAGTGGACAATTTAAGACGTGAACTCTTGGAAGAGTGTCACGATTCCCTTTGGGCTGGACACCCTGGCATTCACAGAACGTTGGCTCTCGTGGAGAGGGCCTTCTACTGGCCGAAGATGGGGATTGATGTGGAGGAATATGTTCGAACATGCCTTACTTGCCAACAAGACAAGGTGGAGCAGCGGAAGCCGGTGGGACTTTTGGAGCCGTTGCCCGTACCAGAAAGGCCGTGGGAGAGCATTTCCTTGGACTTCATATCAAGCTTGCCACCTGTAGGGGGACTCGGATCGATACTCGTGGTGGTCGATCGGTTTTCCAAGTACGCAACTTTCATTGCTGCTCCCCTACATTGTTCAGCAGAGGAGGCGGCCAAGCTGATGATGAAGAATGTGGTGAAGTATTGGGGAGTCCCACACAATATCATTAGTGATCGAGATGCTCGGTTCCTGGGACGATTCTGGACCGAGCTATTCAAATTGTTGGGGTCAAAGTTATACTTCTCTACAAGCCTCCACCCCCAGACGGATGGTCAGACTGAAAGGATAAATTCGCTCTTGGAGCAATATCTCCGGCACTACGTGAGTGCCAATCAACGAGATTGGGTAAAGCTGCTGGACATTGCCCAATTCTCCTACAACTTGCAGCGGAGCTCTGCATCCAACAAGAGCCCCTTCGAGATTATCACGGGACAACAACCGTCGACTCCGCACACCATGGCAATTGGGTATACTGGAAGCAGTCCATCAGCCTATCATTTCGCAAAGGAATGGCATCGAAATGCAGACATTGCGCGGGCTTACTTGGAGAAGGCGGCAAAACGGATGAAGAAGTGGGCAGACTTGGGAAGGCGACCGCAAGAGTTCAAAGTTGGCGATTTGGTGTTGGTAAAGCTCCAACCAGCATCACTCCAATTCTTTAGGAAAAGAGTCCACAAAGGATTGGTGCGTAAGTATGAAGGGCCCTTCCCAATCATCAGCAGGGTAGGCAACGTCTCTTACAAGTTGCAGCTGCCGGCGTGGTTCAAAATTCACAACGTTCTTCACGCTAGCAACCTAAAAGCCTACCACTCGGATCCGCAAGATGCTTCCCGAAGTGTTCCAACTCGGCTACCTCCCATCACAGCCTCCTACGAGAAGCGAGTGGAAACTATTCTGGCGGACCGCAAGATAAAGCTACCCAACGGAGCAGAGCAGACAGAGTACTTGGTGAAGTGGCAAAAGCTTCCCCGAACTGAAGCCAGCTGGGAGCCTGAAGACGCCCTGCGACATGAAGAAGAATTCATCAACAACTACCAACAAGCGTCGACGAGGGCGTCGACAGTTTAAGTGGGGGAGAATGTCACGAACGGTCGTCGCGCGCTCGCAGCAACTCCGTTCAACGAACCGTTCGTCGCTCACACCTGCTTGTACAGCTGCTTGGCAGCATGTTTTCTCTTGGTTTTGGGCCATTTTGCTTGTAAATATGTAAGTTCGAACAAGCTGCAGTGTTACGAAGCGACCGCTCACCGAACCGAGCAAAACAGCCCCAAAACAGCCCAAATCAGCCCCGTTTTCGCGTGCCACGGGCTCGCGCGGCGAACTGTCTCGTCACAGCAAAATGTCAGCCATCTCAGACCCCTGGAACCCCCCAGGTGGCACCGGGCTGGATGGGGCTTCGGTTATATACCGGGCGTTGAACTCTCTTTCGCAAGTTCGCACGTGACCTTTACGGGGACTTGTGTTCGCGCTCGGGACCAGGTGAGCGGCTGTTTGTGGGCTTGCAGCTGTTCGTTCATCCTTGAAAGCCTTGTTTTTCTCCCTCTCCCTCTTTTCTCTTGTGCACACAAGGTGTTCGTCGAATTGCTTGTAAAGCTTTCCCTTTTCCGCGAGACTTCGGGACTTGTCCGTCGCTCGTTCTTTCGAACTAACCAACTTTCTCTTTTACAGGTCCTTCGGGACCTGCGAGAGGTTACAAAGTGGGCTGATCCTTGCGGAGCAAGATCGCAAGGGCGAAGCGCGACTTGGGCAACGCAAGCTAAGTTCGCGTCCTCGCCACGAGGGTGACTCGCGTCTTGGGTAACGCAAGCTAAGTTCGCGTTTTAGCCGCAAGGGTGCCTCACGCCTTAGGCAATTCCAGCTAAGGCCGTGACAATACGATAGAGGCATTGCTAACGTGCGTTATCGTACCTGGCCTTGTGGCCCTTCATACGCCACCACGCATGATCATTTGATCCTATTACACCATCGTACCTAGCCTTGTGGCCTTTCATGTGCCACCATGCTAGGTCGCTTGACCCTATCATGCCACCACACCCGACCTTATGGCCCTTTGTGTGTGCCACCATGCCTTGTCACCGTACCCTATTTGTTGGGAAATCTCGACAAAGCATCACATGCACAGAGGAAGAACAGAAAAATAAAATCTGAGATTTCCCAAAAGAAAATTGTTTCATCATTATGCGAAGATTAGTGCGTGAAACAAAATGCAAAATCGAAAATCGTGCACATTAGGGTAAATTTGTTAACTAGGGAGATCGTATATCCTTGCAAAATCTCATATATGCAAGAGTGGATTAAGGAGGTCAACTGTCCACTTGTATAGTAGTGATCCACATTGTTGATGCCGTAAAGACGCTTCTCAAATCGCTGCACAATTTTTCTCTTCACATACACCAGATGATCAAGAAGGGACCAACCGTTCTTACTATCCACTAGGGGTGTCAACTAAGGAGGAGAGAGAGGGAGAAAAATAGAAGGTAGCAGCCAAAAAGGGTCTAGCTTATACCCCTTTGGTTCCCTCCTATTTACAAAGATCCCTATCAATTTAACCCTAATGGATCCTGCCCTGTTGGGTACTAGATCTTCATCCAACTACTAAAGCCTCTTGGATTAGTGGATTTTTACTCAATAATCTCTCCTTGACTCTTATTGTATCTTATCCATAAAATCAAATAATTCAGGGAATGTAATATCCATTAAGATAAAGGTTTCAGTGAATGTAATGAAGTAAGGATAACCTCTTATAACCTAAGTCGACATGGGACCATATACATCACTATATATGAATTCCAACAACTCAATGGCTCTCTCTCCAATTTCACTAAATGGAGAGTTGGTCAACTTTCCACGAAGGCTCGCAGGTTGCATATGACTCATAGTTGAATGGATCTAGGTATCCTGTTAGTCATAAGTGTCCTGCAAACCAATCATGTGAGTGATGACGTGTATGACATGACATGCACTTTTTTTACTTATTATTATTTATTGGTATTTTATCACTTTATCTTGCATGCTGCATATATTGTGATGTCCATGAATTTGTGTAATGGGAATCGGATCGTGATGAAATCACGATAATGAGACCGATTTGCCTTTAAACACAAACCCTAAATAATCTCGATTGTAGATTACTCGAGAGGGACATCGAGATAACCAAATATATTGGTATGTTGTATAGTTGTCGATATGATGGAGGCGATTGATCTCATAGTTGCTCGTGTAGAGATACTAGGGATACAGTGTAGGTGCTCATTGGAGAATGAGTTCACTAATCGATCCACTCACGGAATGCTGGATGGTTGATGATATCTCATTGTCAAACAGTAATTTCGTCATCCCAATGGTATACTTGGTCCTTAGACTTGAGACACTAAGGATATCTTGCATAAGTATTTCACTTTTTGATACTGAACTTATAGACATGAAAGTTTCATATCTAGCACAACAGTCATCAAGAGTGGCAACCAACTTTACGAGAGCTATTGAGTGTCAATAGAAGATCATTTGCTCATGAGAGGAATATCCTATGTATTTTTTTTCAGGCAAATCCTTGGTCAAGGTCATTCGGATTAGGAAAGAAAGAGTTCTCCAAGAGAATCTGATTAGAGCGAGACTTGAGTAGATTCTATATGAGCATGATAGCACCATATATGATATACGGTCTCTAGGATATTAGATGGATAAGGAACTATAGATACATGATAACTCAGGACAAACAGGTCCAATGGATTAAATTTTCTTATATCGTATGGGGATTACGACGTAATGGCTTAGTACGTCCGTAGTCGATGAGTCGAGTGAATTATTATGAAAATAATAATTCCCCGAGTTGGAAAGAATTCTAACATATATGACTCATGACCAACTTAATATTGAGCATCGAGGGTCACACATATATTGTAGGTGTTACGACGAGTAGAGGTTCGAATATGAGATATCTATTGGAGCTCTTATCTTATTGGATATCTAATAAGTTCCTGAATTATTGGATCTTATAAATAAAATTCAATAAGAGCCAATGAGAGATTATTAGGTATAGGAGACCCACTAATCTAAGAGGCTTTGATAGTTAGATGGAGATCCAGTATCTAATAGGGCAAGATCCATTATAATTAAGTTGACAGTGGACCTCTATAAATAAGAGGGAACCAAAGGGTCATAGGTCGAACTACACATTGATGGCTTTCAACGATGAAGTATGTGACTCACTTAAAATCTCCTTACCTTACGATGAATTAGCATTTCATGATTTATATGATGAACTCAAAATAATCGGTAAGAAATATAAATTGCTAAAAATGATCATGTATCTCTCTCTAATAAGTTTGATAAATTAAAAAATGAGTATGACAATTACTTGTTAACATCTTACATTAAATGTGAAGAGTTAGACACATTGAAAAAGAAAAATATGTTGTTACAACAAATACTAAAAAAAATTAAAATTAAAAATAAATCATTAAACATAATTTTTGCTAATAAAGATTATGCATATAAAAAGAAAGGAATCAGCTTCATGAATAGTAATACTCAATAAAAGCCAACTGCATTTGTAAAAGAACTTACATTACATGTTCCTCCTAAGGTTATATTTTTTGTAAAAAATGTGATCATTATGCTTATACATATTCATTTAAAAAGTATAACTCTCATAAATTAGTTTGAGTTCCTAAAGGAACCATAAATGATTTGATGCTAAAAGCCAAGAAAGATAAATCTAATCATGAAGGACCCAAAGTTAAATGAGTACATAAAATAAATATATCCTTCTTATAAATACGTATCCAAATAAAAGCTATAAGCAAAAGATAATATCTTGATAGTGGATACTCAATGCATATGACCGGAGATCTAATATACTTCTCAAAATTCACTAACCGAAATAACAATAATAAAGGAAAGATAATTGGAATTGAAATTATTGATAACAAATCAAATTTTTTGATTGAAGATGTTTTGTTAGTAGATGGTTTAAAACATAACTTATTAACTATTAGTCAATTGTGTGATAATTGATATAAAATTAAATTTAAATCTAATGCTTGCATCATAAAGATTCCACATAAAAATCTATGATTGCTTTAAAGAATGATAATGGTTATACTATTAATCTTGATGATTGTTATGACAAAACTTATTTTTGATTTTAAACGATGATGTATAGATTTGGCATAGAAAATAAGTGCATGTTAGTATGAAATCAATCACACAAATTGAAACTAAAGAACTTGTAAGAGAAATGTTTTTTCTTGAAAATTTTTCTATCTTTAAAGCTTATCAAGTTTTCAATAAGAGATCCTTAGTCATTGATGAATCTATTTATATTATTTTTTATGAATCTCTTGAACTAAAAAAATGATTTTGATGATGATTTTAGATTTGATAATTTGAATTTAAATAAAAATTCTCCTCTCCAAAACAATTTAGATACATCTACTTCTAAAGAATCCTTATCCAAGGAATGAAAGTATGTAGATACATATTTAGAATCCTTATCCAAGGAATGGAAGAATGTAAATACAAGCTAATCATTGGAGACACATCAAAAGTTATTCAAACTCGATTTTGATTGAAAAATATTTATTTAAATGTATGAATCGAGAACTTTTACTATTTATTCTCATATGATTTTTTCTTTTTATTAAAGAGAATATTTATCCAAAATCTTTCACTTAACTTCTTAAGATTTATGATTTAAGATTTATTTTATATTCGATCTCCTATGATTATTTCTTTTTGCTAATGACTAAGAAGGAGATTTATTTAAACGAATCATAATCTTTCACTTGATAGTTTTAACTTGAGATTTATTATTTGTTCTCCTATGATTCTTTTTATTATTTACTAAAGAGTAGATTTATGTGGATGAATCATGATTTTTCTTTTGATTTCTCGATATTTATGATTTAGATTTCTTTTGTATGAATCAAGATTTTTTATTATAATAAATAAATTAATTAAAATTAGTTATTCCTTCCTTACTAAAAGAATTCTTCCTCTCCTATTTAATGATGATAGGCACTCACCAACCCCATCAGAATCAAAAGATTAAAAAGTCAAAAGCAACTAAAGGAAAGGAATATTTTCATCAGAGCAAGGTAGGTTTTCAACTATCCTTGTATATTATCCTTTGATTTAAATTTTTTTAATCTAGAATATTTATGTGATCTATAAAATTTTTTAATATGTTCAACATAAAAAAGAGATAAAATATTTATGTCATCTATAGAATTTCTCTAGTACGAGCATTAACATTTTGTTAACCTAAGCATGTACGTGTAATTGTTATCTAATATGCTTTATTTTTTCTTTGGTAGTGTCACTTTTGATTGTAAAAATATTTAAAGAACTAAGTTCCACGTATCAATGACGACTTCGTGTTCGTCACTTGAAAGGAAGGTGGATATCATATTATCAAGGGCGGAGGATGTTAATGTTGATGATGTAGGGAGCGATGATGCACTTAGCTAGGTAGTTGATGGAGGAGGAGCAAGGGAGGAGGATGTTAATGTTAATGATATATGGAGTGATGATGATGCACTTAGCCATATAGTCTATGGAGGGGGAGCAAGAAAGAAAGCGGATGTCAATGCTAATGTTGTAGGGAGTTTTTGATGTTGATAATGTAGAGAGTGATGATGATGACAACGATGATGATGATGTGCTTAGCCATGTAGTCGATGGAGGAGGAGCAAGGGAGGGGGATGTAGATGCTAATGATGTATTGGGTGATGATGATGATGATGATGATGCACTTAGACGCATAGTCGATGGAGGGCTAGGGAAGCAGGAGGATATTGATGTTGATGATGTGGGGAGTGATGATGATGATGCACTTAGCCACGTAATTGATGGAGGAGGAGCAAGGGAGGACGATGTTGATGCTAATGATGTATGGAGTGATGATGACGCACTTAGTCACGTGGTCAATAGAGGAGGAGCAAGGAAGCAGGCAGATGTCAATGCAATGATGTAAGGAATATTGATGTTGATGATGTAGGGAGTGATGATGATGATGATGCGCTTAGCCACGTAGTCGTTGGAGGAGGAGCAAGGGAGGAGGATATCGATGCTAATGATGTATGGAGTGATGATGACGATGCTTTGAGCCACATATTCGATGGAAGAGCAGGAAAGCAAGCAAATGTTGATACTGATGATGTAGGGAATAATAATGTTAATGTAGAGAGTAATGGTGATGATGATGATGCGCTTAGTCATGTAGTTGATGAGGAAGAGCAGGGGAGGAAAATGTCGATGCTAATAATGTATGGAGTGATAATGATAATGATGATGATACACTTAGTCACACGATCGATGGAGAAGAAGGAAGGAAGGAGGAGGATGTTGACGCAGGGAGAAGTGATGATGAGATTTCGTTTGCTTCCGCAAACAGTAGCAATCATGATGCTTGGAGCGATGATGAGATTTAGGATGATGCCGATGGCTAGGATGAACCAGTAGCAACTACCTCTAAAATCTGTCGACGCTTGGCTAAAAACATTTTGGTTTGTTGTCACTACTATATTTGTTGGGAGGAGCTACAGTTTTGCATGACTATAGTTATAAACATAAGCTTCATTTTATTAAAATACCATTAATAGTAGTATTGATGTGAATAAGACTTTTAGATGAAATGGGATATGATGAGATGAAAAGTAACCAATAAAATAAAATAAAAACATAAATACAATCAAAGGCTTTTTGGAGATAATATATTAAAGGGCTAAGGATTATTTTAACTATTGTGGTTTTGGTCGTATACCACTTAAATCTTTATGGTTTACTTATATCTAAAATAATCATTATATTTTCAAAACGTAACATATAAGTCTCTCTCGTCAAATCTGAATTAACAAATATTAGAGTTTGCTTACATAATTTATTGATTTATAATAAATTATTAATATAATGACACGTGTGATTTAAGATTAAAAAAGAATTAAGGTCCATTTTAACTTCTATGATTTTTGTCATTGACCACTTAAGTCATTGTGATTTACTCGTGTATAAAATAATTCATATGTTTTTAAAAAATTAGCATATAAGGTCCTCCCGTCATGTCTGAGTTAACAGATGTTAGAATCTACTTACGTGACATGAGATATAATGACATGTATAATTTAAATTTAAAAAATGGTTAAGATCCATCTTTTCGAAGAAGAGGAAGCGATGGAAGTTGTAGCGATGGACGAATATAGAGAGATAGAGATAAGAGAGGCCGAAAGCGAAAGTGAGGGAGAATTAGACCACCATGTTATAGGCACGATAAATAAGGGCACGAGAGAGGATGAAATAGGAAGCAGTTGAGACAAAGACGCCCAAGAGGAGGCAGAGAGACTAGGAGGCCACTACATACATAATGTCAAACTGGTCGACGCATAATCACCTAAGGTATCATTGAAAACTCTTGAACTCATCGTCAACGCTAAAGATACTATGTACGTATGATGCCTTGCTATGCAATAGCGGCTCAGTATTATTGTTGGTAGTCAATTCCACGATGATGCCTCCTCTTGTGATTGATGGTGATCTCAATTTTTTTAAAACTTAAATTATATATATCATTATATTAATAATTTATTATGAATAAGTTTGTCACGTAAATCAGATTCTAATGTCTGTTAATTCAGACTTGACAAACAAAATTTCTAAGTTGGGTTCGGTTGTCATGCCACGGCAGCGATCCGGAACTCAAATCGGCTTGCGTAATCGACTCGACAAGAAAAATCCCAGATTGGGTTCGGTTGTCATGCCACGGCAGAGACGCGGAACTCGAATTGACTCAGACTAATCAAGTCAACAAGCAAAACTCCAAATTGGGTTCTCTTGTCATGCCACGTCAGCGACTTGGAACTCGAACTGACTCCGGCTAATCAACTCAACAAGCAAAATCCCAAATCCGGATCCGAACCCAATCCATGAACAAGTCCCAGCCGCCCCGTCCCGTCGCTCTCGCCTTCGCCACATCTGTTCTTCTACCGTTCTACCGTTCGCTGCCTCTCCTCGTCGCCTCCCGGTCTCTTCCAAACCCTACCCTCTCTGCAGCGGTCCCTTCTCCGCTCCTCGAGTTGGTCGCGGTGGAGTCGTCCGCGTCCCTCGATTGGGACTGCGGATCCAGCTAGCGACCTCCGAAACCGAGATCCTCTGTGTCCTCGCGTCTTGGATGGTTCATGCTGGGGGTTCGGTTGGCGTCCCGTGGCGGAATCCATGTCTAGCTCTGCCTATGACGTGAATCGCGCTGCGCCTTATCGGATTGGGTCCGGCGCGTGTGATGTCGGCGCCGCAGGATTATCTCGGGTTGGTTCTTCCGCAGGTTTGTTTCGGAGCTCGGTTCGTCTGCCCTTGGAGGATAGGGTATGCTGGCCGAGGCCGATGTCGGCCTAGGTGGAGTAATTGGCGGACCAAAAGATTGTATGTTGGGGTCGTTTCGGATCGGACAAGGAGGTGGAGATGTGGCGCGTCCATACCCTCGGCCGGAAACAACAACCCTAGCTTGAGCTCCGCTAAGAGAACCACCGAAGCTCAGAAAATATTGGCTTCAGGGCGTCTGGCAGAGGAGCTGCCAAATGAGGATTCGGAATCCCAGACGATGCGGTTGTCGTCCAGCTTCACAAACTACCAAGAAGACCCTTTGGTGGACAAGTTAAGGACGCAACTGGGGGTGATTCACCCCATCCCTTCTCCGCCGATCAATAGGAACATTGTTGGCTTCTTCGTGTTCTTTTTCTTTGTCGGGGTTGCTTTCGACAAGGTTTGGACCACGAGGAAGAGGAACAAGTCAGAACGCAATGTTAAGAATGACACATGGCCTCAGGTGCCGAGTAGCTTCTCTATATTCTTTGAGAAGGATCTTCAGAGGAAAGAGTCGGTGGAATGGGTGAACATGGTTTTGGGTAAGTTATGGAAAGTGTATAGGTCTGGGATTGAGAACTGGATTATTGGATTGCTACAGCCAGTAATAGATAACCTTAAGAAACCTAGTTATGTGCAAAGAGTTGAAATTAAGCAGTTCTCACTAGGTGATGAACCACTATCAGTCAGGAACGTCGAGAGGAGAACCTCCCGCTGTGTTAACGACTTGCAGTAAGTTTTTACTTCTTATTTTTGAAAAAAATTATGCTAGGAATTTTACAAAGTGGATTGTTTTAAGTAACACACACACACACATAGTTTTAGAAAGTTATTGAAATTTGAAAGTTCCAATTTGATATATTCACTGATATCTTGCACGTTAATTATTAATTGATTACACGAAGTTAATTTTCTTCCAATTGTTTAATCGTCGAATATAGAGTTGCAGTTGTTTTATCTTGCATTTACCATTCGAGGTAATGATCACTGTGGTTTCACCAACTCTTGCTGTTATTCATGTATGCATGCTGCCCCATGACACTGCATGCTGTGGTTTATGTCATTTTACTAGATTACGAATAGTGGACTTTATAAAGTTTTCACTATGTTCCAGGTCAATCACAACGTTTGTATCTGTTATTTGAACGTGATATCCTTACTTCATATTGCATGGACCAACATCTCAAAAATAAATTTTGTTTTGTCTAAGAATGTATATGTTTTCCAATTTCAGGTATCAGATTGGACTTCGTTATACAGGTGGCGCAAGGATGTTGTTATCATTGTCTTTAAAGTTTGGGATTGTCCCAATTGTTGTACCTGTTGGCATTCGTGATTTTGATATTGATGGAGAGCTTTGGGTTAAGTTACGGTTAATACCAACTGAACCTTGGATAGGAGCCGTATCATGGGCTTTTGTTTCCCTACCAAAGATTAAGTTTGAGCTCGCCCCATTTCGTTTATTTAATCTTATGGGTTTGTTTTCTTTTTCTTGTCCTAATTTGCTTTCACTTTTATCTGGCCAACTGCTGTTCTTTTCGTTTTCACTTTCCATTCTTCACATGCATAAAACAAGGAATTTTACTGCAAGGTCTCTTCATCTTTTTGTCTTCATGCATAGAGTATCTAATCTGAGATAAATACAATATGTTTGTATAGCTGACCTGTTCAACAAGGATCCATGTAAACGACACCCAGAGACCCGACGATAAAGATAGGTTTGGTTGTTTGAGCGCTTTTTGATCAATTAACTTGATTTGATAATAGAGTTCCCTGAATACAAAGAATCTGCTGATGTCAGAAAAGTGAGAGAATGAAAATTATGCACTTAGTTGAAGGAAAAATATATATGGATAAAAGCTGCATTGCCATGAAAATCATGTTTATAATACATAGAAATTTCAAATAATTTAAAGAAGTGGAATTCTTGTTTGATCTTATAATATTGCTGCTTGTCTAGAATATATTGTTTGAAGGGCTTTCTAGTATGTCCCTTTTGTTCTTCAAATTTGCAGTCATGGATTTTGCAAGATTGTGTTGCTCTGAAGCATGGTTTCAGATACCAGTCAGTGAGATACGTGTCGATGGCTTGATCCTGGTCGGTGTTTTCTTTTTATTTTTTGGATGATACAGTTTGTGCATACCGTTTAGCATATACCAGTACCATACTGGTCCAGTAAACTACCGAAACCAATGTTGGATCAAGATTTAAATCTTTACACTGAAGTACCATTCTACTTGAAATACTTGTTAAAGTTTGTCAATACCAGTCATTTTTAGATACCTCCTATTGTTTCCAAATAAGCATTGAATTCAATTTACATACATCTGAAAGGTGATATTTCTTTTATAATATCACCAATCTTTTAATTGGGACAAAAATAATCCCCAATCAGTAAATTTGAGATCCATTTCACATGGTATATTCAATCCTTCAAATACATTCATGCAATGATGGTATGATTAGTTATTCTTGTCCTGTAGTTAGATTGATATGCCAAACTAATTTTCATGTGCTGCCTTCGGAAAAAGTGTTTAATCTTAGAACTTCATCTAAATTTATTGCACGTTTTCATTGTGTTTTACATGTTTATCTAAATTTAGTTGAGTTGTCTATGAATTATAAAAATAATTAGTAGCTGAATTTTGCTTTACTAAATACTAATATAGTTGAATGTCTTTTTTTGCATGTTTCCATCAATTCCTGATCAGCAATTCCTGTTCTTTCGCTGTGAGTATCTTCATCCTTTAATTGATATTCATGTCATTTTGAATGCTAATATTTATGTATTTGAACTTCCTTTTATTTTTATTCCACAACTTATTATTATTAATGTATGGAAGTATAGCTATTTTGTGAACATTTTTCACGAGTAAACATCTTGGGATCCTGTTCCAAATACAGCCGTTCCATGTCAAAATAATATGCCTTTGGTTTTAACAGTCTTATCCTCATTACCTTGTCTAATCAGTTTGAGTTATATATGCCACATTTTAATGCTCTTTTTGTTCTAATCTGGGATTTAGTAAAACCTAATCTCAATATTTTTAACAAACCTATCCTAATGCCAACAAAGATACATTTGTTCCATGTGAAAAGGGTGCCAAAGGATGTTGTTAAACACACAACACAAATTGACATATGTCTCAGCTAAACTTGGGGTTGGCCACAAGGATCCTTATCATCATTAGGTTTGTTGAGGGTGTTACTGTCGCCATTTGTAGGGTACTGCAATTTTACTCTGCTGCTAGATTAAAAAATTGCAGAATAAGTTGATTCAATTTTGTAAGTTAGGAAAAGCTTTTTCAGAATGGGATGATATTATCCAAGATGTACAAGTAACACTTGACCTTACTTGAAGAGTATTTGCCCAATCTATCCTGTTTGTGTAGATAATGCAACTGTAGAAATGCAGGATTTCTTTTTCTGTGCATATAGAGATGGAATTCATGGCATGCATGTAGAGTATTGCTTTCATGTTAAATCATTATATATTATCTATATACCAATGGCTGCAGGATTGGGTATGGGATTGGCACATAAAACTAATAAACTATAAAAGTAATTGTTCATTTAATTAAAAGAAAGAAAAATAACTTAAATTCATTACTTGAAAAATCATATATATAATCCAAATATAAATTAATTACTAAAAATACTTGAGAATGCTACTTTCTCTGAGTAGATCAGGTAGGGGAGAGGAACCCCTCCGCCTCCTTTTCTCCCTTCTGCATGTGCTACTACTATGGAAGGTGGGTCATAGCTAGCACAATGGAAGGTGGCACAACAGCATATATCTAGCACAGAGATTAGTGTGGCTTAAGAGGTTAATTCTTTTTCATTCTTCTCAACTTTCTTCTCTGCCACCCTTCATTTTCCCTCTCTTATTAAAGTTATCGGAAACTCTTGTTTCTAGCTTATTTGCTAATAGCATTAAGAAAGAAAAATATCCTTGAGAAGTTGATCCATCAAAATAAGCTCTGGATTAAGATGATAAATGGTATATGCAGTGAAGTAATTGGCTGGGCCATATGAGTTGGATTTGGGGGCTCTGGTTAGTCGCAGACTTACTGGTTTATAACTTATGTTTGTGTTGTTAGCTGATAATGAGCTCTCAGAACAGAGCAAAACCAGTATCTAGGGATGTTCACGTGTGAATGCTTGCAAATTAAGGGCAATTACTTCTATAAAAAAGCTAGATCTTGGCTGCTTGCATCTGCTGCAAGAACCTCCAGTGGTGTTCTCTAGCTGAAACACACGTCTTCAGATATATTAAAACTTTGGTACTCCTTTTTCAAATTGTGCTGATCAGGTACTAGTTTTTGGATTGTGCTTATCATGTTTGATTGGTCGGATATAATTCCTTTGAGTTAAATTTGTCAAAAACCAAGATTGTCTCTGAAGTAAAATTTTTCTACAAAATGAAATAATATTATGATAATTTAGTTAATAGATCTCTTTCTCTCAAGTTATATGTCTTCCATGTTGTGCTTTTGGTATCTTTCCCCATTTTGTACACTTCATGCTGTTTAATGTGCAATTTTCAAATTTCATTGTATGTATTATTGTTTCCCTTATGTTGTTCATATCCTTTTCTTTTCCCGTCTACATTAGTGTTGTTTTATGTGCATTCATTGTCACACCATTAAAAATAAGTACCTTAGTTTAAACTCTTCTTTCATGATGGCTTACAAGTTTTATATTTGTTTACTTTCTGCTTGTGCTCATTGCATATATAATGCCTCTACAAGCTTTATAATGGTTTCCTTTTCTGATTAGGTTCCTTACAAAACTTCTAACTGAAGATCTACCTCGTCTCTTTGTGCGTCCAAAAAAGATTGTTCTTGATTTCCAGAAGGGGAAAGCACTTGGTCCTGTTCCAGATTATTTTAAAACTGAAGACATTCAGGCAGGAAATAAAGATTTTGTTGGGGAGTTATCAGTGACCTTAGTCGATGCCCGTAAACTTACTTATGTTATATTTGGTATTGAACTTTTAATCTCTTAGATTCTTTTAATTTATCTTATACTATGTTAAGAAAATTGAAAGTTCAATGTGTTTGTAAATAAACCTTTCATTTTAATTGGCTGTTTAAGAGAAAATTTATATCCAACATCTTTTAGCTAGTTATATTAATTTGAGTTGGTTTTCTGTTCATGATTTTGATTCAAAACATTTCATTGTCATCTGATTTTCACATTTTTCTTACAAGTTCATCTTGCCTGCATTTACGTATTGATATGCTATGATTATGGTTTTGTAGAAGTATTTCTTACAAGTGCTTTTGATCTTACACATTGTAAAACATGTTATGCATGGACAGGAAAGACAGATCCATATGTTGTTTTAAGCCTTGGTGATCAAGCAATTCGAAGTAAGAAAAATAGCCAGACAACAGTTATTGGTCCTCCTGGAGAGCCAATCTGGAATCAGGTAAATCATGGTTATTTTTCTACTGATTTTTTTTATTAATAAAATGTAACATGCAGCAATTATTAACTTATTCATGTGATGAATATATTGGTATGTCAACAGGATTTTCATCTTCTTGTTGCAAATCCTAGAAAGCAGAAATTGTATATCCAAGTAAAGGACTCTTTTGGTTTCGCAGATATTACCATTGGCACAGGAGAGGTGAAGTTCTTATTAGCATATCTACTTGATGCATAGCAAATTTCTTATTGTTAATATGAGGATAAGTTTATTTTCTATTTATCTTTCATGCTTCTTATGAGTATTTAATCTGATTATGGAAGGCTGTTCATCAACTTCTTAATGTTATTTTCTGTAAACTAAATAGATAAATCATGACTCCTGCTTTAGAAGTTCTTTGATACAGTTCTTTTTATATTCATCATGTTGCAAAACATGCAGCTTAACTATCAGCTTGATTATATAATTGATCTTGTGATGCCAAAAATATTATATGATTTATATCATGTTTTGTTGTAATTCACCAAACCTAAATCTTCCTTATTTATTTTTCTACTGTCTTATTTATTTTTTCTACTGCACTTTGCAATCCAGGAGTCCCTGATATAATCTTTACCCTTTAGCATGTATTTGTAATTGTTAAGTCAATTGATTTACATGCTTTGAAAATATGGTGATTCTCTTTTGATTGGTTGATCCCATTCCAATCTGGATCACTGGTCCCTATTCTGTTGATTGGGAACTAATGGCAGTTTCCTGGAGATTGGCAGTGAACAGCCAATCCGTGCCAGCAGTTGATCAGTCTCAACCAATAAAATGCAGAGTTAGCTGCAAAAGGAAGGGAATCTCGTATTCTATACTGTATAATATCGGCACTTTATCTTACTGAAGCGAATCTGCATTGGATGTTAAGTGAAGTTAGCTGATTTTTTAAGTTCTTTTAAAGTTTTATGTAGCTAGTTATTCTGTTGGTTAGCTTATCTATGTTATCTAAGAAATATGATGTTCATTGGTAACTAGGTTGAGCTCGGTTTGCTTCAAGATACAGTACCGACAGACAAAATTGTAGCTTTGCAAGGTGGGTGGAGTTTGTTTGGGAAGCAATTGTCTGGAGAATTGTTGCTCCGCCTCACGTATAAAGCTTATGTTGAAGATGAAGAAGATGCGACAGAAAAGGAGCTTGTAGATAGTGATGCATCTGATGATGAAAGCACAGAATATGAACAGGCAGATGAATCGTATGAACAGAGTTTTAGTAATTACCCCATTGGAGGAGAAAGGGAGTCCTTTATGGACGTCCTAGCAGCTTTGCTTGTCAGTGAGGAATTTCTGGGTATAGTGTCATCTGAGACAGGAAGTTCCAAAGTTTCTGAGCAATCTGCTTATTCAGAATCTTCGGTATCAAAAACATTTGGTCGTGATGCAGAAATATCCGTTTTTGATGCTGATAGTGCTTCAGGTGGTTCCAGAGGTACTGCTTCCTTTCCTGATTGTAGTTGGTTTCATAAATTTTCATTAATCCAACTAGAAGTTCTGCTTTTTGCAGATTCGACTCTAGTTTGGCTTGCTATCATAACGAGTATAGCTGTGCTGATTGCCATTAATGTGGGCAGTTCAGGCTTCTTCAACCCTTGATATAAATGAGGTACTTGTGGCATCCTAAGCATGTTTCTCAATAACTCCACGCAATAGTTTTCCACTGTGATGTCTATATGGTATCACTGCATTCCTCGAGTTCCATGTTTCAATAACTTATCTCAGTGTTTCAATTACCTAACTTTTCTGTTTCTTTTTTTCCCTCTATAGTACATGTCAAAGATTTAGTTCTCATGTCCCATCAGTGCTGGCTGACAGATACACCAGCAAGGTTTATCAGTACAGTGTGACATGATAGGGTGGTGACACACAAGTGCCGCTGGGAGGAAAAGATGAACAAATATACTTCTTTGTGTATATAGATATCACAAATGCATACCTTGGTCAATCTTCAGATTGTCCATGTCTGGCATCATTGTTGGTCTCTTGAAAAGATGAACAAATATACATTTTTATGTACGCGGACATCGCAAATGCAGACCTTGTTCAATCTTCAGACTCTCCATGTGTGGCATCATTGTTGGTCTCTTGGTGCTCACCATAGTTTCTCACTGTTGAGTCAATGATTTATTCTGTCATAGCCACTATTTTAGTAGAGAGCCTAGTCCATTTTAAGTGAAATGATTGGACCTGCATGTCATTACAGGGCTTTTGACAGTGTGGTTCACTGACTTCTGGTGTGAACCTGCAGGATCACGAAACTAATAGATGGTCTGATCTGCTTACTGGCAATTTCTTCTTATTGAATTTTGGTCATTTTGATAAGCATTTGGCTCTAACTTTCTTTTCATTATTCAGCTGCTTTTAGTCATGGGTGTGGTATGATCACATTAGAGTATTTGTGCACTTTTCTTTTCTTGAGGTTGGTCTTCATTTGTCGTCACCACTGGCACACAGACTATAGGTGCACCTTGAATCCAACCTCATAAGATAATATTAAGTAGCCATGTTTGGGAAAGACTAGTGTTGTTTTAATTTTTGTAAATTTTACTGCTTAAGATAAGATTATCTTATCCAAATTGTTTACTGTAATCTCTTCAAGCATTACATGTATGACGTTATCTACAACTGAGTTAGTGTAGAGAAATCTTCATGCCAGTGATTTGTAAAATTATGATTTGTTAGCAGCTCGAGGTTATTAGCTCGTGTAAATATAGAAGCCATTTGATGTATTCTACTTCTTGCATGCTTTTGCATCTTATTTTAAAACTCTTGAATTTATGTCTTTTCCTTTACAATAATCATACTCCCAATTGACAATTGATTGACGGATTATTATTATCTGATTCTTCTGCCATAATGCATTTGCTCGAGTATTATTTGCAAATCCACTTTAGTTAATTTTTATGAAAGCTTTTACAGTCCTTGCATCATAAGTAGAATGACTCAACAATGTTCTATTTGCAGGCTCCAACATACGTCTACGCTCCAAGATAGAGTAGAAAGTGAACTCTATACATTTCGATCAATTTCTTCTTCTTTATGTAAATTCTTGCTAGAGGAGGAATGCATCCGCGGCCATTTCCTTTTCGTGATTTTTTTTCTCCTTTTGTATACAACTGATCCTTTACACCATTTTACTTGTAATTTTGGACTCTTAAGCATCCTTCAAGCTATAATAAAATATGTTCACCATGAATTGATGCATCATTCTGTATCGATTTTCTTATCAGCAAATTCAAGAGCTTGGCTAGAATTCTGCCTAAATCTCTTTGGATCAAGAATTGCATTTCACAAAGTTTCTGATGCTTCTTCCAAAGAGCCAGAAATCTGATTAATTCAGGTGACGGCAATGCCCTCATCCTTCGCTTGTTTGATCAAGATGATTAGGACGTGGTCAGAAACAATCGAGGGGAACTCCAATATGTAGCAGGATGCAAACTGAGCTGCTGATCCAATATATGTAACAGGGCAAGTGGGTGAGAATGCTGAAGAGGCTCCATAGCCGTTTGTTTGAATAACTTCTTGTTGCAAGTGAGTTATATAACAGTCGGGAACCATAGTGAGATGTTTCCCTATTACAGCAAATTTGATGTAAAATAATCCTTTGATCTCAAGGACTTATTTTCACAAATTTAATTTGGTCATAACCTGTTTTAATTTGTTCCACATTGCTCGTTATCTTAGTCTAAATTAGAAAAAACTTGCCAATTTGTGTAACTGCTGGTGACTAAATTTCAAGTAACATCTACTCTTTTTCCCTGTTTTTTTTTGTTTTCCTTGCCGGGGCTCCAACGGAAGATCGATCGGTGCCATTAAGTCGAGCTTGCACACGCGGAGGCAGTTGGAAGAGCGACCGGCGCACAAGCCGGGGGGGTCGAGGAGAACCCGGAAACGGCGTGTCGGCCGTCCAATGCCTGATGGACGGGTGCCAGCGATGACCGACGGTTCGGTTGGACCGCCCCCTTGACCCGGTGCGGACGGTTCCAAGCGCCTCGCATCGGGGCGCGAGCCGGAGGACACGCGTCTATCGGGCCGCTCGGAGGTCGCACGTGCGTCATAATCCGGCCCTCCCATCGGCGTTCTTTAGGGTCCGCCCCACGGGGGCACGCTTCCATGTTCCTTCGAAACCCTCACAACCCCCCTCCACCCCCACCTCTCTCTCTCTCTCTCCGCTCTCAATCAGTTCTCTCTTCTTTCATCCCTGCGTCTTCTTCTGTTTCCCATCTCAGTGCTGCATTCTTTCTTCCTTTCTTCTCCAAAGCGTGATATTGTCTCAGTTGCAACCTACTCTATAATGCTATCTTGTGGCCACCTGGTTTCCTGGTACAAAAACCAACCTTGAATGACATGGTCTCAGTTGTGCCCACAGAGAGAGAGAGAGAGAGAGAGAGAGATGTGTTTGGTGTTTTCTTTGCTCGATCCACTTTGTTTAGGTTATCTTTCTGGCATTCACTTGGTTTCTTGGTACAATAAACCAAACCTAGCTTTTTCCCTTTGACCTTTGCAACGATCCCGTATTCCCATGATCCCATCTCCATGACTGTGTCTGCCTTCCTATGATACGATCTCTTCTTTTTCCACTGTAGTTACATCAGATCTCATAAGACCTCCCTGACGGAAATTTCCACTTCATTTGCTTCAATCTTTCTGCGAAATCTGTCCTCCTTTTCTAATGTTTTTAGCTCCAGGATGCCTTCAAGAGCTGCTTGCAGGAGATGCCAACAAGATCATGATCATGTTCTTCCACGGCTTTCTTGAACTGTGAGCTGGTGTTGCTTCCACCCTTTCCTCGTTGCTCCTCGAGAGATCACTGTGCAACGAGGAAGACACATCCAGCGCAAAGTTCAAGAAAGATGTGGGAAAACATGGCAGATCTTTTAGACAGTTCCATTCTTCACAACATCAGGCAGCAGACCGGTAAGTCGTAACGTGTGCATTGTCTCCTCCTCAGACTCTGTTGTTCTTTGAACTCACTGTTCCTTTTCACTTGAGGTGCTTGTTATTGCATGATCCAGTGCAGGATTCTCACATCTTTTTCTTGGAAGGAACTCATCCTTCCTACTATTTCAGCTTCGCTGTAGATTCTGAAAATTAGAACAACAATCATCTTTTTCTCATTTTAATTGTTGAAAAATGCAGCTAGCCCACATACACCTTACCGTTCCTAATAGCAGGGTTTAAGCATCCATCCTATGTATGAATTGATACAGATATCATATTCAATAGATACCATAATTTTTCACTGAATTTATTCATGATTGTTTGCGTGCTCATTCAGACTTGTTTCTCCTTAGAACATGGAAAAAACTCCAAACAATCAAGACTCGAATTATTATTACTACTATTATTATTATTATTATTATTATTATTATTATTATTATTATTATTATTATTATTATTATTATTATTATTATTATTATTATTATTATTATTATTATTATTATTATTATTATTATTATTATTATTATTATTAATTTTAAATTAGACTTACTCAGAATCATTACTCATTGAAAATTTTGACCAAATCTTGAGACTACATTAGAGTTATTAATATTAACGATAATAGAAGGAGATAGAAGACCTAAGAAAACTATTACCATGATCTTGATTGATGCCTTTAAGATTCACGCCACAAGTTTGACTGATGGACTCATTGTGTGGCTTGCGACGAGGATCGCCTTCGATCGCACATCACATCTTACTGCAATTAATTAGTCAGCGAATGCTCACGAAATATGCATGTCTGCTGTCTTTTCTCAAAGCAAGCGGAGCCCGATAAAAGCTCGCGGTTTCTCTTTATGATTAGGGAAGGGTAAAAGATGGGGTACGAGACGTGCCTCCCATAAACTGGTGGTGGGGCCCATGCGCTTCACGTCAAATTATTGGGCACCGGCCGCCCGGGCCCCACGCGGCAGCGAGCCGGCATCCCCCCGCCCGGCTAACGACCCACCGCCTCGGTAACCGCGATCGGACGCGCGTCGCGCGGCGATTCGCCCGGCGCTCGTGCAGAAGGAATTAGAAGCTGCAGCCCCGCACGTGGGGGATCTGGATCGGTTACGTAACCGGCCCGGCCGTGGTTCTCGGCCGGTTAGTTACCTTCTTTCCCTCTATTTAAGCCGGCCGTGAGCCGGCTTCTCCTCTCACCTCCTCTCCGCCTCCTCCTCCTCCTCCTCCTCCTCCTCCTCCTCCTCCTCCTCCTCCTCCTCCTCCTCCTCCTCCTCCTCCTCCTCCTCCTCCTCCTCCTCCTCCTCCTCCTCCTCCTCCTCCTCCTCCTCCTCCTCCTCCTCCTCCTCCTCCTCCTCCTCCTCCTCCTCCTCCTCCTCCTCCTCCTCCTCCTCCTCCTCCTCCTCCTCCTCCTCCTCCTCCTCCTCCTCCTCCTCCTCCTCCTCCTCCTCCTCCTCCTCCTCCTCCTCCTCCTCCTCCTCCTCCTCCTCCTCCTCCTCCTCCTCCTCCTCCTCCTCCTCCTCCTCCTCCTCCTCCTCCTCCTCCTCCTCCTCCTCCTCCTCCTCCTCCTCCTCCTCCTCCTCCTCCTCCTCCTCCTCCTCCTCCTCCTCCTCCTCCTCCTCCTCCTCCTCCTCCTCCTCCTCCTCCTCCTCCTCCTCCTCCTCCTCCTCCTCCTCCTCCTCCTCCTCCTCCTCCTCTGTCGTACACAAGGCAGGCAGATGGTATTTGATTCCAGCCATTCGTGAACGAGTCATGAAAGCTTTTCTCTGTGGAAGATGTGAGGAAAAAGACATGTTTGATGGATTCTTTTGCAGTGTTTTCAGTGCTTCTTTACCACCAGTGGGCTGCTGCAGCACGCTGCAATGCAAGCACATGCAAACTGTGGCCTTCGATGTTTAAAGCTTTATGTTACGCAACATGAATTGAGATCACTGGCATCCTTTATACAGTGATAACAACTCAAGTCAATAGCTGTCTCAATGAGAGCTGGTAATCAGCCAATTGGACCCCCCTGCCAAGGGATGCTGGAGTTCAGGCGTTCAGTCATTTCTTTGGAATGGCTGTTTACACCAATGCTTCAGACAAGCCAGAAGATGAATTCCATGGCCTTGTGATGGTGTTGATGATCTAATCTTCTGACAGCCCAAACTGTTTCATTGAACTATTCTGATTACGGTTTCCGAATGATTCAGTGCTGTCTTATCAAATCTTCCATCTTTGTACTCATAAGATGGCCTCATCAACATCTCTTAGCTTGCAATGACAACACAAGCAAGCCCACATACACCTTACCGTTCCTAATAGCAGGGTTTAAGCATCCATCCTATGTATGAATTGATACAGATATCATATTCAATAGATACCATAATTTTTCACTGAATTTATTCATGATTGTTTGCGTGCTCATTCAGACTTGTTTCTCCTTAGAACATGGAAAAAACTCCAAACAATCAAGACTCGAATTATTATTACTACTATTATTATTATTATTATTATTATTAATTTTAAATTAGACTTACTCAGAATCATTACTCATTGAAAATTTTGACCAAATCTTGAGACTACATTAGAGTTATTAATATTAACGATAATAGAAGGAGATAGAAGACCTAAGAAAACTATTACCATGATCTTGATTGATGCCTTTAAGATTCACGCCACAAGTTTGACTGATGGACTCATTGTGTGGCTTGCGACGAGGATCGCCTTCGATCGCACATCACATCTTACTGCAATTAATTAGTCAGCGAATGCTCACGAAATATGCATGTCTGCTGTCTTTTCTCAAAGCAAGCGGAGCCCGATAAAAGCTCGCGGTTTCTCTTTATGATTAGGGAAGGGTAAAAGATGGGGTACGAGACGTGCCTCCCATAAACTGGTGGTGGGGCCCATGCGCTTCACGTCAAATTATTGGGCACCGGCCGCCCGGGCCCCACGCGGCAGCGAGCCGGCATCCCCCCGCCCGGCTAACGACCCACCGCCTCGGTAACCGCGATCGGACGCGCGTCGCGCGGCGATTCGCCCGGCGCTCGTGCAGAAGGAATTAGAAGCTGCAGCCCCGCACGTGGGGGATCTGGATCGGTTACGTAACCGGCCCGGCCGTGGTTCTCGGCCGGTTAGTTACCTTCTTTCCCTCTATTTAAGCCGGCCGTGAGCCGGCTTCTCCTCTCACCTCCTCTCCGCCTCCTCCTCCTCCTCCTCCTCCCTCTTTCCCCGCAGCCGAACTCTCTTGTGGTGAATCCTTTGATTTCATGATGGCATAGACGATAGCAAGATCGTGGACATGCTTTCCACAGGCTTTCTTGAACTGTGAACTCTCCGTGGTCCTTTTTCGCTTCCTTGATCCTTTCTTCCCGAGGAAGAACTCCAAGGAAGAGGAGGAGGAGGAGGAGGAGGGGATGGTGACCGCCGTTGATAGTTCAAGAAAGCCCGTGGAAACCGTGACAGATCTTTCCGAGTCTTGGATGTAGGTTTTGTATGATTTCTTCCGCTCGCGGAATTAGTGTGTTCTGTGTTGATTGGGTGGGAATCGTACTGGAACAACTGATTACATGTTTCACATATCCCAATTGTGCGATTTCCTGCTATGAATCGATTGAATTCTGATTTAAGCAGTTGTTTTCCTCATCTGGAAGATGCTTTCTTCTGAGATCTTGCCTTCTTTGATAAGCAACTGGTCTTGTTTTTGTTGCAGAATTGGAGAATACGGAGCAAAAAGCCCCAGAAGCATTGTAGGATTCAGCAAGGCTGAGATGATGGTAATTGTTCATCAAAAACCTTGCAATTTATCCTTTAATTCTACGAATTACTTTTTGATTATTAAAGGCATGTGAATTTGTGAGTCAGTTGTCGTCAGATCATGGAGTAGGTAATGAATTAAGCATTTCAAGGCAACAAATTGGCTTCGTAGAAGGCTTTGCTTCTTATCAATTATTTCACTGTAAAAAGTCCATGCCAGGATAATTAGTAATTTGCTTGGTCATCCTGTATTTCTAACTGGTTAGGAGTAAAATATCGTCCCTTGGCCCTGCTATTTGAAAGGTCTGTGCAATAACATAGTATTGAGTGAAACTGTGAGGATACATGCTTGAGAAGGAAGCATTAAAGTGGATGAGTGGCAGTGGTTATATGAAAAAGGAAGATGAGAGACATATTACTAAATGTTGATTGGGGCCTTTGTGGTTAGCTCATCCAATATTAAAGTCAACATTATAGCTTTGGAGTAGAACTGAAAGGTGAAGAAAAGGAAGAATATGGGGAAAGGGGATGACAATCATGTGAGTCCTTTGTGAAGAGGACAACTACAGTTCACTGGCACAGATAAAAGCTTAGAGGGTTCGTTGAACCTGCTTTGTGGAGCCCCTAGTGCTAAATTTGGTCATGCTTGGCCTTAAGATCTTACTTTTAGTCTCATCTTTTTCCTCCTTACTTATGTTTAACACCAAACTTTTTCAGTTTATCAAAAGGAATTTGTTCAGTATTTGACACTACAGTAACATATCACATTGTTTGTGGTGCCCTTTTGTCCTTTGTTTTGCTGCATGAGGCCTTTCGTATCTCTCCCCCTCTCTCTCTTTCTCCAATTGGATCCTCAAGAAAATTTTGTGGGGGAATGGTAATTGAATATTCATATTATACTTGTTCTTAATGATTCATGTTCTTTTTTTAGCCTTTTATCTGATGTACAATGCTGCTTGCCTTGATCAGTGTGCACTAAAAGGTTGCCAGAAGTCAAACCAAGCCTCATGCTGCTCCCCTCCAACTATTGACATGTTCCATGAAACAAGAAATTAAATCCAGGGGATGGCAGTGTCTTTGATGGCTTTGAAGAAGAATAGCCAGAACACAAAGGCAGATGGATCAATTTATTGTGGACTCAATGCTTATGGTGCAAAATGCAAGTTTTTATTTTGAGACAAAAGGACCAGCGACCATTCCAGCTCAGAGATGAAAAGGCAGGACAGTAAGGAGTGCCATCTCAGTTGTGGGAGGACATGGTGGGGATACTGTGGCACCAAGAGACAAGATACAGCAAGATGGCACATTTTCATAGCTGAAAACCTGAACATACATATACCTGCATTATCTGTTCGTCTTTCGTGAGACATACTTAGCTTCTAACTCGAACAAAGATCCATTGCTCACTAACAGCAGGTTTACATTTTGGCTCCAGGAGGAGGAAGAAGAGAGATTAATTATTTTGGATCAATGACATATGATAAAATTAATGGATTATGGATTCGATTCGAGAATCCCATGTATAGCGGAATCTCGTGAACGGGGATTGTAATTAAATCCAGGGGGTGGCAGTTTCTTTGATGGCTTTGAAGAAGAATAGCCAGAACACAAGGCAGATGGATCAATTTATTGTGGACTCAATGCTTATGGTGCAAAATGCAATGGCTTTTTTTTTTTTTTTTTTGAGACAGAGGACCAGCGACCATTCCAGCTCAGAGATGAAAAGGCAGGACAGTAAGGAGTGCCATCTCAGTTGTGGGAGGACATGGTGGGGTTACTGTGGCACCAAGAGACAAGATACAGCAAGATGGCACATTTCCATAGCTGAAAACCTGAACATACATATACATGCATTATCTGTTCGTCTTTCCTGACTCATACTTAGCTTCTAACTCGAACAAAGATCCATTGCTCCAGGAGGAGGAGGAAGAGAGATTAATTATTTTGGATCAATGACATATGATCGAATTAATGGATTCGATTCGAGAATCCCATATATAGCGGAATCTCGTGAACGGGGATTGTAATGGTGATCCGATGGTCCAAAGCCGGGCCCGAATCGGTAAAAAGATCCACCCGACTTGCGCCGGGTCGATGGACGAATCTGACGGCATCCGCGTCTTGATTTCCTTTCTCTTCCCTCCTTCGGTGATCCCACTTGACTACTCGTGTGGTCTCTCATCGGCCTCAACCTCACCTGAGAAGATCATGGCCGAGGATATATGGTATGCGAAGCTATCTACACCTCCATTCGCTGTTCTCTTTCAACTTTCATGTGGTCATCGCGGTTCCTGGATGATTGATACGTACCTCCTTCCTTGTGTGCTTCTAGGATTTTTGGAGGATCGGGCATGGAATAAGGAGCAAAGTTAGGGTTTGTACTCGTGTCTCACAGATGATGCAAATATATCGGTATGTAGGAGCCCTGGTCATAATTTTTTACCTAGTATTATTCATTCTAAAAGAGATGAAAATTGTTCGTTTTCTGTTTAGCCGTCAAATTAGAAGAGAAAGAAAGATGCTACTCGTTGCCAAAGAGATTGATCATATTTCTGACGAGACATGGTGTGGATCATATTTCAGATAATCCTGGCTGGTTTATTGGCCTTCCTAAATCTTATCCAATGAATGTAGTAGATCTTAATATTTCACTTTCTTTTAGTTGGAAGGAGGAAAGAGCATAAGAAATGCCATCATTGAAGTCTTCTTTTCATTCAAATATTACATGACAAGCATGTTTGATGCTTAATGCAACACGTTGTCTAAAATATCTTTTTAAGAGATTTTCCGAATCTTAGTGCGTTGACAAGAATAGTTCAGGATGCACATGTTGTGACCTCATTGATAGCTGTGACCACCATACCTGCAAGTGTTGATACCCAAGGACACATTATTATTCTTATTTCAAATCAGGTCCAGTGACTCTTGAAGCACACCCTGTCTTCAGGTGATTATTCTGTAAAAGCTCGATAACTATTCTTGCAGTATGAAGTGTAGAATTGAAGTAATCGGGATCGAGTTGCTCTCTCGCATAGCTGGCGTGGGGCTTCATCAGGCTTTTTGAGAGGTGACATCGACCTTGGCAGTTGATACTTACCTTCCGTGCATGACTCCTTGTTGCATGTATATTTACTTTGCAAGATCACCCTTAATTTCATGTTGTAGTATCTAAAAGAAACATATAATAAACAGATTGAAATTCTGAGATCTCATTTCCTCTGAATAATTCACCTTGTATCTGCTTACATACATTAGGACATAATCCTGACACAGTTTCACAAACCATCAAAGCAAAGAACTAAACAGAATCGAAAGTAAATTACAGAGGGGTGACATTTAGATCTTGGAAGATAACACACACAAACACACAAACCAAAGAAGCAAGTCAAGACATTGCATTTTTGCCTGGTTTACTTGGTATCCTGACTAGGTTGGAAACACTAGAAAAAGGAAATTTATGTGTTAGCTATAATAATTAGCATCAGCATTGTCACAAAATTACTGGAAGCGGTGATGATGATCTTATAATCAAGGACCCTCTAACCACTCCGTGATACAAAGAAGTTGTAGTCTGGGTGCCGGTTCACATATCTCTGATTGCCCTTGGAAACAACTGCTCTGGCCATCACAGATGCAGTTTGCCTGAGCGTCCTCAACCTCTCCTTTATTAATTCCGAGGTATCTGAATGACTGACACCTTCAGACTGGGCGACCTTTGAATTCATGTCCCTAGGTTGAAACCAAGACTCTCCCTGCACTCAGACCATGTATCTCCAGCTGAGAACAATTTTTTTTTAGCAGCAACATGAGCAAAACTATAGACACCTTTACAGTGACCATGTACATGACAACGCCAATGATTACAACCATGCAACACTACTGTAGAGTTTTGATCGCTCAAGTTATGTTAATTATAGTGTCGAAGTCACCAGTCTATCTTACCATTGTCAAATGCAAGGTATATGTAGCAAGTGGCAGTCACAGAAGCATATGATAAGTCAGTAGAACTTAAGATATCTACATGCTCATCACAATCAGGGGATTACCTACCGACAAGAGATCTTGGCCAACAGAGGAGACTGAAGAGAAGAATCTTGACATGACCAGGACAATTACTAGCTAGGACAGGGAATATCAGATATTTCATAAATCCTCCAAAAGAAGTAGAGGCATGTTGGTTATATTAAATTGCCAGTCTTTATGTATGAAGAATGAGGAAAGTCATTCACAACACAAAATCTAGCCTTCGTCAACTGCATTGTCAATATCTAGCTGTCAAGCTCCCAGCTTTTTGGAAGCATCTACCACTTTTTTTACTTATCTTTAAGATCAGATGGAGATAGAAGAATTTAGAAAGATAATCCAGAGGATGTGTTATGCAATGCTTATGCTATTATCAGTATCTTTCTGATACAAGAATTTCAAACCTGATAACTTTTGGTTTATCTGCTTCCTGTTATTAATGCACCCCACTGCTACTAGAAATGTCAGAGGAACAATGCGACAATTATGAAAAAACTTGGAGCAGATGTACCTTATGATTGTATGTCTGCAGACCTACAACTGGAGAAACTACATCTTCTGAAAGACCATGGCCACTTTCTGGGGAACTTCGATGAACAAAATGACCGAGAGAGTGATATGTTAAAAAGGCAGCATGAAAACTACCATCAGGTATACGATATATAGGGTACCATGCGATACAGTACCTGAAAACAAAAAAAAAGAGAATCACAACTGTATATGCAATAAGCATATAACACGAGAAGCAAATTTCCATAAATCTATTCAATAAAGTTCACATAAAGAGAGGATTAATTACGGAACATACCAAGATGCAGGATGAAGGTCATGCAGTTTAACAGATTCCAGCTTCGATGGATCACCAAACATGCGGCTATGAGATGATGAACCACTGGCTACCAGCTTCTTGATCCTGCATTAGATTAAACAAAGACAATGAGACAAAAAAGGCACCTCACTTGTATGAGCCATAGACTACGTACGACTTGGCTGTTTGATCTTAAGAACGACTTTAGAGATCACGAAAAATATAGCTAAGAAAACAAGAAGCAATAGTCTGCTTCTATCTTTGTTCACATCACGTATGACCAGGCACAACCACATTGTGATACTATCTAAAAGGTTTCAGGTAAAAGAAGTCATATGATTGTTTAGACATTTCTTGCAGTAGTAATTTTATCAATGAACTAACCATTTGACTTTTCTCGGTCAACCTTTAAGGATAACAAAATCCACATCCATAGTGAATCAGGTATCCTGGAACAGATATTAATGAGCCATAGCCATATCCACATAAGAGTCCAGCAAAAATAAACTGGCAATGCCCCATTGATATTCAACATTTTTTAGAAAACAACCAAGCTAAAGTCATTAAAGCACTCAACATCGTTTCGCGATAATAATATTATTGAGTTGATTAGTTGATGCACTACATTGCTCAGAATGCCACACGATATGACCAATCTCACCTAGTTAAAAAAGCATTCGCTGGAAGATTTTCCAGCAGGAAGCGATAATAATATTATTGAGTTCATAAGTTGATGCTGAGGAAGGCAGAGGAATCATAGTGTTAAGCATTCTGATGATAGAAGAAAGAGTTCTAAGGAAGCATAGCAAAAATCACAATATTATATAACAACTAACAAGATATATCAATTAGCAGATAAAAAAACACAAAAATAATGAAACAACTACTAACTTCTCATATAGTGGATGCCGCCAAGGAGGTTGTTCAGATTCAAAATATTCAAATATAATCTCCTCATGATCCACGTGGATGCCTTTATCAAAGAACTCAACTTTAGCAGAAGACGATGAATCTGAGAAGCATGCACCTTTGTCCTTGGTAGGTTGGGGCAGTAACATTGAGAAGATTGGGAGAGAACCCAAAGATTTTGCTGTCTTGTTCCCCTCATAAGCTCTGGTTGACTGTCCATTCAGATTGCAATACTTGGTACTCCTGGATATTCCAAATAATTGCACAGCAGAAAGATATGGCACAAAGTATGCAGTGAATTCATGACAACCATTCCGCAGCCTTCTAGAATTATAAAAATCATGTGCCTTCACTTCCAACCCAAAGCAACCAAGCTCTTCATACCATTGCCAAATGCTTTTCAAGGAGATGTTAGGAATCTCGTGCCAGCACACAGAGCTATCTTTGAGTCGTTCATGAGAACAACTGTTGCAGCTTCTGCTATGCTGTGTTCGTCCAATAACTGGAGCAGCAGAAAAAAGAAATTTCTCAAAGTCAGCAACTGGACTGCCAGTTACCAGTTGAACACTTTCTACCGCAGTTTGCAATTCATAGGCATCCTTAACAGCTCCTATTATCTTGTCTAAGTCAGTCTCAAAACCAATAAATTCCTTTTCTTCTATCTTGTGTGTTTGGCAGTTGATCACAGCATGTATATTGAGAACTTCAGTTGAACTAGGGTAGGTGCTCAACTTGTTAGTCAACTTATTAGCTTCAGAATTTGAGATATCTCCATCTTTATTCACATCCTCTACTTCAGCAGTCTTTGGATATGAATGATCAAGAACTGTTTCATCCATGACAGAAACCTTTAAGCAGTCTAAATAGCTCAAATCTTTGCTCCCTACTGGGACCCACTTCTGTATTGGAGATCCATTACTGCTCAAGCTGTTAGCTTCTCTGTGACTTTCAATATTTGGTTTTGCGCATCCATAGTCTTCAATACCTACACTGGAAAGATCTTCCTGAATATCCTTGGACTGCTTAGTCGTGCCATTCTCACAATTAGCGTCAATCTGCCTCTGACCAAACTGATTTGATGTAGTTGCCATGTGGTCAATTTCACTAAATGCAGCTGCTACATCTAAATGACGGATCCCATCACAAACAATTCCTTGTGGTGCTGCCCCCATAAGAACACTTATTTCCTTCTCTGAGTGTCCCAGACAACAGTCAATACTGTCAGTCAGCTTAGACAAACATCTTTGGGAAGAGCTGTTGCTATGTGATCCGAATCCTGTGCTGCTATGTTTGTTAAGACCCTCAAATGGTGAATTATGCTGGCATTCTTTCTGCTGAAAATGATGCTTTGGAGAATTGGGCATGTCACCCTTACCAATGTAAGATCCACTCAAATGATTTTGATTTGCATGTTTGATGACTGAACTAGATTTGGTTTTTGCACTTCCAAATGTGGCTTTAGATAGAGTAGGACTTGTCTTAGCCCCTCTGGAGGACACCTGGCTTGGCTCTGCTTTAGGGTATTTGCAGGTTATTCCACTCTGCTTTTGCTTTTGCCCAATAAATTTGTCAGGCTTCATTTTCATCTTGGTATCCTTTGATGAAACATCATGCTGAGCATACAAAACGCTGACATTGTTAGCTTTAGAAACACACTCATTTTTTTCATTTTTTTGAACCTTCTGCCATATGGAGTAATTAGTGTCTTCCCCGGTGTGACTATGTATCTTTGCAGTAATAGATACGTTTGCTCCATTTAAATTCCCATGACCAATCATTCTTCTAGACCTTCTACCTCGCCTTTCATATATAACAGGATGGAAGTCATTGCTGCTGCCAGCCTGACTACTGCAATCAACTCTTTCAGTATTGCTGCAAGCATCGAGGACATCATTTGACAGATAAGCATCACTGCTGGAATTATCCTTTGATACGTGAGTCCCCAAATTACATAAATCTGCAGTTGCATGAGATGAGGTGTCGCATTGCATAAGCTCTTCAGAAGGTGAAATAATTTCACCTTCCGAAGAACTAGGTCCACTTTCATCCTTAATTACTAACCGCATTGCAGTGTCATCACTAGAGTTCTCACCAATGTCACTGTTACAACCATCCAATGATGAATCTACAGCTGGATTATTATCATTACACATGGAAATGCATGAGAAATTATCATGACAAATGTTGTTTTCTCTAAAATGGTCCTTTTTGGTGCTCCAATCTAATTTGAATGGAACCATTTCTGCATCTTTAATTGCACATGATCTGGTAGTGTTACTGCCTAATTCATCACCAGCTAATCTCTGAGGTGAAGTTACTGTTTCAAAACCATCCATCTCATCTCTGTAAGATGTACACGACAACAACGATGTTGAACAGTCTACAAAATTAGTATTATGTGCGCTATCATCCTTTTCTACACTAGTATCAGTAATGAAAGAGCCAGAGGTTGCTGCCTCATCTGACAAGTTATTATCTAGATGCCTACCTGAAGAAGAAAGAGAATTGCAAGTGATCTCATCACGTTGAACATTTGATTCAGTCAAAACCTTTCTAGGTGCATTTGGTTTATATTGCTTTCCCTTCTTTTTCCCCTTTTTTCTGGGATTTCTTTTAACTCTTCTGTCCACCTTCGGGTAGTTATTAACCAAGAAATCTGAACCAACTACACTTAGGTTATCACAAACTGAACCAGAAGAATTACCTGATGTTAAGCAGTCAGGAAGGGTACTTGATAAACTGACTGGAGGATCGGACAATTTGTTACTGCTTTCAGACTGGTCTGAACTACCTGTCTCACTAGAAATGCAAGATGAATTTAACCTTGCAGAATCTGCATTTGCGGCATGTAAACCAACCATGAACAGTAGTGAAGATGTTGGCTCGCTACCATTCACGTTAGAGGGAGACAAAGATTCAAGACTATTTCTCTGAACAACTTCTGGCAAGGGTGAACATAAAGGTGACACCTTCCAGGATGCATGAGTATCAACAAAAATTATTGCGAATAAAGGCAACCTGACAAAAAAATAGGACAGTGTCAATGTGAAATAGGAGAAAAATGCAAATTTAGTAGAGAGAGATAGATAACCAAGTTCAGTCAAAAATAACAAAGGCCAATCTGTTAGCAACAGTATTAGCACAGGTACAAAGGAAGGCATCAACTGCAACCAACAAACCAGATCCCTAGATAATGTTTGAACTTTGAACATCTTAAAGCGGGCTAGGAAGAGAACAATGAGAACAAATATGGCAACGTTTTCAGCCTTTCACACAGGCTACTTGGCAGCCATGTTTTAGGTGTTTGAGCAACCTCGGTGCCTAGTGTCTATACACCTCCAATACAAGACCGTGAAGAAAAGATACCTCTGTTCAGAATCCCTTGAGGCAAGTTCAAGTAATTTAGGTTCCTGGATAAAATTATGTGTATACATCATCAGAAACTTATCACATTAAGAAAGGCTTTCAAATGCAGGTGAATTGGGATGCCATGCAACAAAATTACTAACCCTAAGAAAAAACTTCTGATTGCTCTCATCTACTGATCTCCTACAGATACTGTGGTTTCTTCCATTTGCTAACTTCTCAAAGTTACTCTTTGCCCACCGATGTCCATACGGCATTGTCAGTCGTACCTGTCTATGAATAAAACAAATAACTAAATAAACAAAGAAAACAAATGTTTTAGAAGCACATACATATTAAATGAAAGTAATTTCATAGAGTTAATTATGCTTCCTCATGCAGCTGTACTTGTATGCTTAGAGAACTAAAATATTCAGCACTTTTTATGGATGTACATATATTCACTCGTTTTTAGCTTTGGTTGAGACAGATTGATGAGCTTCATCAAAAAATTTTGGCAGTACAGCACTAAAGGTTCTAAAGCACAGAAACGGGCTTTTTTATTCATCGGTAGTGTTATATAAAATTTATGTTCCTTCTGCACTTTGTTTATAATTTAACAAGTTGTAAGTATGTAAAAAAAATCCTATAGTTCCCATATACAAGCATTCCACCACCAAGAAAAAATCAATCAAATCCCTAACTGGAAGTTTCCAAGATGTGCTATAACCAGATATTACTGAAGAGTAGCCATCAACTGAGATGCTCTAAGTATACAAGGAATGTAGAATACATTAGACTTAAGTGATAAAGAGGCAAGAATATAGAATGTAATAAAAAAGAACAAATAAATATTTCCCACGTGCACGGCAGACTAATCTTGCATTAGGACAAGACCGGAAGGTGAAGCAAAATCTCATATTTTGAGAAACCCTCAATTCGATTAGTTGATGCGTACAGATCGAATGAAACATCAGAGTAGAACTTCCGGTTTCAATCACAACGCTGCCCAAAAAAATACGATCAGAATCCAATATTCATATATCGATCAATCAATAGAGCGAGAAACAAATTAAAAGGTCGAGACGATCATGTACGAAACGCCGGCAAGCGTACTCCCGCCAAGCAAAGCACAGCGGCAAGCACAAACAGTTTCCGATCGAAAAAGAACGGTAAGGCAACAGGGGAAGAGGACACAGCCCGATCGGGCCTGTGCGAGAACAGTAACAATCGGAGTCATCGCACCGTACATAGGAAAAGCATTTGCTAAAATTAACGCTGGGGGACACCGGAATCTTCGGCCCGGGAACCAAAATAACCGGAGACAGAGGAGGAAGAGAGGGGAAGACCTGCGATCGAACCCAAAAACCGCGACTCTCCCACCGAGAGCCGCGCCTCGCACGGTTTCCTTCTTCCTGCTCCTCTTCCTTCGATGCGCTTCCGATGTTTGGTTCCACGATCGAGAGACGGATCGAGGCGGCAAACGGCAAGCTCTTTTCTCGCTCGCTTGTTATCTGGTGAACGCGAACTCCGACGCCAAGGAGTAGATGAAGAGACTGGGGTTAGGTGGAGAAGATATCATGAATAGCTGCAGCGACAGGGAAAAGCGAGTTCGACATGCCCCTTGAAACCACCTGCATCCTAATTCGAGAAGCCACTGGGGTCCCACTGGGACCCGCAGGGGTACCGTTGGGGAGAAAGGAGATGCTTCTTTGATGCCATTGACGTAAAACAAGTCGCCGTCGTCCTCGGTGAAATCGCCCCCACTCCCGCGATCCTGTGCGGTCCATGAGGCCTTCTGATCGGACGATCCGCTAGCGGATGCGGATCATGTTCGCCAGGGCGGAGTTCCGAGGCTCCATCGAGGTAAAACGAAGCGCGGTCGATGAATGAGGTCTTTCTTTGCGGACGATCTCGCTAGCGGATGCGGGTCGAATACGCCAGAGCGGAGCTCCGAGGAGCCTTGGACGGTACGAGAGCAGGCAACGCTCGCTTGTAGGTGTCTGGTTCCTCGCCACGTCAACCCGACCGACGCGCGTCGTGATGTAAATCGTCGTTGAATCGGAAACGAAACGGCCTTCGCCTGCGCGTCAGACGTCGCACGTGCGGATCGGTATGGGAAAAATAAGGGTTTGAAAATTTACTAATTCAATAAATCGGCCATTAATGACAAGCAGAAAATAATTGTATTACATGACATGTATATCAGAATATTTTTTCAAATATTAAGTAATGAGAATTTGAATTTATGATCTTTTAATTACGTTGCTTCGTTTTATCTACGTAATTTTGACTTTTCTTATTGAGTGATTTCCCTTCGTTTTAGACTTTCCTCTATTAAATATCTCCTTTCTTATATAATATTTTTTTTTATTTTTTATTTTATAAATATCTTTTTAATCTATCGGTTCCTCGCCTTTGCAAGGTCCCTCGACACCTCATCATCTTCCTTGCAATGTCTCTTGTCATTGTTTAAGCTTCGTTATCATCTTAATATGTTTCATATTAAATATCACTTGCATCATTTTTTTGAGACGTTTAAATCTCTTAATCGAATGACAACAAATGTGAAAGTGAAAATTAACAATCATGTATATAGAGAGAGGCCACTAATCGATACGACAGAATACGATGAGCCTCGCGATGGTATTTATAAAATTATAAAAAATATGATATTTTTCATTATAAAAATCGAAATATAATAGTTTTCACGAAAATTATTTTTTATTTTAATAATCATTTTAAAAAATATTTATCTTCTCAAGATATCAGATTTGTCTGTTAACCAAAATCATATTAAAAACAAAACGTCCACTCGAGACCCAATTGGCAAAGGAGACAAACGAATGTTAATTCGCTCTCTTCGTCGTGTCGCTGTGACACACGTTGCGTTCGGCCTCAATTATTCGTGGCTTAAGGCGGAGCCCACGCGCTGTCTTCATTATTGCTGTTTGCAAATATTTAAATATTATTATAAATCGAATATATTGAATATCGATTAAAATGTTTAAAGTGATCCATATGATGAATATTTCACGACTATACATTCAATCGATTAATGGGTTTCGAGTCCATATTTATTATTAGGACGCATTCGATAGCGACGATCACTCACCTTTTCATTGTCACGATAAGAACAGCACTTTGCACTACGGAATCATCCCAAGAAAAGTGGTCTTCGATGACTCCCAACCCCAATTACAGTTCAGAACAAGTCTTGTTTGACAAACTATTTCTTCCCCACTATTTCTAACGTGTCATCTTTTTGCTTTTTCGATAGTCAATAATTTAGAATGCACTTCAGATTGAATGGTGGGTCATTCCTCAATGTTTCACTTGGCATGCATGAAAGCTTTTCTTATCATTTAGGTTGGATTATACTTTTTATATTTAATTAAACCTCTTGATATATTCAATATCTTAAATTATTTTACACATATTTTCTAACATAGTCAAATGTCATGTTTTTTTTTTTACTAAATCTCTTGGTAGTTTTGTTGGGATAAAACAAATTAATGATAAAAATTAGTTCTGATCCAAAATTAAATATATATATATATAATTTATACAAATTCGTTATCGATCGTCCAAGGAAGGAATGATTTCATCATCTTTTTCCAACGATAACATAAGAAAGATCATGTGAAAAAACTTAAAAGGAAGAATATTAAAGGACATAAAGATTTTTTTAACTAAACAGTGTCTCCTCTTTATATAAAATTGTTGATACGTAATTACTAGTATCGATAACAATCCATACCTAATAAATCTAATTAAAGTATAAATACAAAAAAAAGAAAAATATCAGAGACAAAGCAAGAAAACAAGTAAATAAATAAAATAAATATTGAGGTTTTCATTTTAAAATGAAATCTCTAACGATTTCAAACTCCTAACGAAATCGCGTTCTTGTCTCCGAGACTTTATTTTGCTTTATGCCTTACATCATAGTTAATCCGTAAAAAATCATTTCGATCTAGACAATTATTACTATGTTTGAATATAGTGTTGTGTGGTATGTCATTGATTAATCGGCGCTCCGTTTGAATCTTCGGCGCATCGTTTTCTCTTGTGGCCTATTGCCCAATCGCCAGTTGAACTCTGTAACTTCAATTTACTTAGTATAATATCCGTTCTTCTTGGCTCGATGCCCGAGATCTCGACCCGAAGCCTTCTACCGATACGTCAATCGTTCATCCAGCCTGATATTAAATCTTTTAATATTTTACACTCTGACACAAACATGATTTTTCTTGTTTTAATTGTCTCTTCTTGATCAAAGCTAACTGCATCATTCAAAACATAAATCAAATTATAAACACTCATCAGTTGATTTTATCATCAAAATTCGAAATACAATAAGTTTTACAGAAAAGGTTTCTTAGCGATGAGTGGATGGGTGAAGTTGTACTACACTCATCTTTATAGAAAAGAACTTAACATTTATCTACCAACAAAGATAATTCGCAATTTTAAAATATTAATCATGGAGTTATCTTCGATTCAGTTGTAAATGTCACGTTAAGCTAATGGTCATAATCCACGTAAAAACATCATGCGATTTAAAGCCCTACACATTGTGATTCGACCACAGTCATCCACACTAAAAGAAACCCCCTCACCAATTGATTACTGTGATTGGTTGCCTTAAAAACTCTTTCGTGAGAAGTGCTAAACCATTATTTCTAAGGATAATCCCTTTAGCACGATTGGTTCTTCCATATAATAAATCATTTCAACTACATCCAATTTTATCTCTGTATTGCTTTGCATAATTAAATAATCGAAGATGATGATCTTACTATAAGCAATTAAGATTTTTTATTACAGCATTATTTGATGTTCTTACTATATATATATATATATATATAATATCTTTTTTGGGGGAATGCGCCTTCCTTTTCAAATTTGCCAATGAGTGCTCACATCATTTTATGATATCCAAAAGAACGTCACATTTCCATCCTGAATAATGTATTTAAAAATATTGTTTTTGGCACATCCACCGAGACACTACGAGCGTTATAACTGAATGAAACTGACTCAAAACCCAATATAAATCAAATTATATGTAAAGATAAAGTTTCAAATAATGATCCTCATTGGTTCAAAAGCAAATAATGACATAGTAAGTCTTATATGATGATTACAGTATTTTTAAATAATATATTATAACTGAAGCCAGGGTTTAGTATTTGGACTCCGGACTCACCTTAGAAATTTAAAGAAGAGACATACATGAGATACCGTGGTTTATAGAGAAGTGTTGAAGCGTATGATTACAGCTTCAATTATGTGATGGTGTGTAACATCAATCATGACAGACAGAGGTGGTGGTGGTGGTAGAAAATCATAGACTCACAACATTGATCGAGTGGGAAGTCAGATATAAGGTTTTTCATTATTCTTTTATACGATGAACGATACTAAGTAGGGTGGGTCCGTGCATCCATAATGGATGCGTGATGCTTATTTTATATTAATTCGAGTAAAATAATAATTATTAATGGAAGCAAATGAACCCAAATCCAATCGAAATTAACTCATATAGAAAATTAAAAAAAAGAGACAAGTAGGTATTAAAAAATAATATAAATCTATAATAATAATAATAATAATAATAATAATAATAAAAAAGAAAAACCAGTTCAACCTATGGACATGTCGGGAATCGGGTCGATTCGCCGTAAATCAGTGTGGTCTAATGAAGTAAAATAATTGTTATTTATTCCAAATCAATTAATGGACCGTCCAGATCGTATCTGAGTTGTTTTATGGGTTTTTTTTTATGCCAAAAGCAAAATATTTCTCCCTTATTATTTCGCTCGTCGCCGACGCAGACCGCGAGACCGCATGCGACGACGTTGCATACACACATACCCGCATCTCCACCCCCGTCGGCCCCACCGCCAACGACATCGTAAATAGCTCAGGCCGCTCTCTTTGCATTGGTCCCGCCTCCTCCTCCGTCTTCTTCTTCTTCTTCTTCTTCTTCTTCTTCTCCAAGGAAAGGCCGAAAGAAATCGCTCGCCCACCTCGACGACGTCCCTTCGATCCGTCGTCGTCGTCGTCGTCCTCCTCCTTCTCCCTGTTGTAGGGTTTCTTCTTCCCGCGATGCCGGCTCGCTCCTCCTCCTCCTGCTTCTCTCGATCCTAAACGAAACCCTAACGTCTTCTCCCTTCTCGATCGGGGGAGAGGGGACGGATGGAACCCTCCGTCCATCCCGACCTCCACTTGCTCGAGGATTTCGGGCAGCGGGTCGACCTCACCAGGCGCATCCGCGAGATCTTGATCAACTACCCCGAGGGTACTACCGTGCTGAAGGAGCTCATCCAGAACGCCGACGACGCTGGGGCCACCAGGATCTGCCTCTGCCTCGACCGCCGGTCCCACGGCGCCGAGTCCCTCCTCTCCCCCAATCTTGCGCAGTGGCAGGGGCCCGCCCTCCTTGCCTACAACGACGCCGTCTTCACGGAGGATGACTTCATCTCCATCTCCAGGATCGGCGACAGCAAGAAGCAATCTCAGACCTGGAAGACCGGCCGCTTTGGGCGAGTCATCCACTTCTTTGTTTTCTTTTTATAGTCCAGTTATTATATTGTAGGGATTGTGAGTTCCTTGGACGTTTCTTTTGGACCTCACTGATGAATCACATCTTTTACAGGATGTTATAATCTTTCTTGAATTTGATGATACACGTCTTTAAAATCATATTTTGATGAGGATTTGCAAACAAAGGATAAAATAAAAAAAAATGCAGCTTGACGTTCAATAGATATCTGGTAGAGGCATACGAAACCAGAAGTGCACTGCGGTGGTAGTTAATAGTTTTATGTGATAAGTTTTAACTATGGAAAGTTGTGGGTAATGTGTTTGGATATTGCCTGGACTACGATTATTGGAGACAAGCACCACTTGAATAAACTAGAATGGAGGAGATCTTCTAACCTTCTAAAATGATTATGAAGGTGCATCTAATCCATCAATTTCATTGCTGAACTGGTAGCCTGATAATATGCAAAACATTGGCAATTAGAGGTTGCTGCGAATTCTCTCTTATAGGTGGAGCAAACATTAGCAATTTCCTACATCTGTAGCTTTTTTGGTTCCTTTCCTCTTGATTTTATTAGCAAAATCCATATTTCTTATGCTTTTAATATCATCTGATCAGGCAATGCTACCTAATTTCCTTCTAGTCATTGTTAATTTTAAATGGAGTCTTTATTACATTACATATGAAGGAAAGCACTTATAGTTGATGCATTTATAAGTAAATCCCTGTCCTCGCTGATTTGGGGCTCTAGCTACCATGTTCTGAATCTTTTCGTGTTGTTTAATTTAGGGTGGGTTTTAACTCGGTGTACCATCTGACTGACTTGCCATCTTTCGTGAGTGACAAATATGTTGTCTTATTTGATCCACAAGGTGAATATCTTCCGAATGTTTCAGCAGCAAATCCTGGAAAGCGTCTTGATTATGTTAGTACTTCAGCTATATCACTGTATAAAGATCAGTTTTTGCCCTATTGTGCATTTGGATGTGACATGAAAAAGCCTTTTCCTGGAACTCTATTTCGCTTCCCTTTGAGGAAAGCAGACCAGGTAGCTGCTAGTAGGCTCTCTCGGCAAGCATACTTGGAAGATGATATTTCTGTCATGTTTTTGCAACTTTACAAGGAAGCTGTTTTCTCTCTTCTTTTTCTCAAAAACATCATTGCAATTGAAATGTATGAATGGGAAGCTGGTCTAGATGAACCACGAAAATTGCACTCTTGCTCTCTCAGTTCACCAGATGAAACTATATCTTGGCATCGCAAGGCGCTTGTTAGATTTTCCAGATGTGCTGATTCTTCTAATATGCAGATAGATTCATTTTCATTGGATTTTCTTAGTGAGTCATTTTCTGGTACATATTCAGAAAAGAAGAGTGCTACCTTTTTTATCGTACAGGCAATGGCATCACCATCAAGCAGAATCGGTACTTTTGCAACTGCTGCTGCGAAAGAATATGATCTGCACCTGTTGCCTTGGGCGTCTGTTGCAGCTTGTATATCCGATGACTCGCCTGAGGTAGGTTGTATGCTCTTCTAAATATCTTCTCTGTCACAAAAGTACTATAGGAATTGTTTTCTGATGCTATGTGGTCTTATTAGTTGGGGATCTTATGCTCACTAGATTTGTACCATCACAAATGTGTACTTGAGTAAATAATATATCATTAGTTCTGAGAGGGTTTTCGGTTTCATATTCTCAGTGGTAGTAAGCAAGCTTTTCATGGTTTAAGTGGCTTCAAACTTAAGGTTTTCTCTGCATAAAAGCTGTCACTAACATCATTAGTCTACAGCATAAGACTGTACCTACCTGCTTACTGCAAGAAATTTTCTGCCGTGGAATCTGTCTGTGAAACTATATTTTTGGTCAGGATCTTGTGTTGTTGAGTTGAATGACCATAACTATAAGTTACTGCATAATCTGCATTGTTAGCTGGTACTTACATTGCTTAAGTATACAAGCATGTTCATTGGAATTTATGGTAATGCTTACTTTATACCATGGTTCAGAATACCTCTGACCTGGTGTTTAATAATTGGTGTGTGGTATACCACCTTTTAAACTATTTTTAGAGTGATACTGTGTGGTACAGGTCAGTGTACCGCTGAGTTTCTCAGTGTCATGTCAATCCGGCGGGTTGTCAAGACTGATATCAGGCCGGTATTTAAAACTTTGCTTTATATTTAAAACCTTGCTTTATATGTTAAGAATTCCCAATATGAATTAATAGATCACGTATCTTACTTTGTTCTGAACCATAATTTACAGAATAGTCTTCTTAGACAAGGACAAGCATTTTGTTCTCTTCCACTGCCAGTGTCTACAGGATTGTCTGTGCAAGTGAATGGTTTCTTTGAAGTTTCTTCAAACCGACGCAGCATATGGTATGGATCAGACATGGATAAGGGTGGAAAACTTCGTTCTGATTGGAACAGATTTTTATTAGAAGATGTGGTGGCCCCGGCTTTTAATGAGTTACTGCTTTGTTTGCGGAAGCTTGTTGGTCCAACTAAAGAATATTTTTCTTTGTGGCCATCTGGTTCATATGAGGAGCCTTGGAATATTTTAGTTGAACATATCTACAAAATTATTTGTTCGTCTCCAGTGTTTTATTCAGAATTTGAAGGAGGAAGGTGGATATCATTGGGTGAAGCATTTGTTCATGATGAAAAGTTCCTTAAGAGTAAAGAGCTTGGCGAGGCTCTTGTCTTGTTGGGTATGCCTGTTGTCCATCTTCCTGATGTACTAGTGCATAAATTGTTTCAGTTTTACCACAGTTTTCAGGACAGAATTGTGAGTCCTGTTACAGTAAGGCATTTTCTTAAGAAATGTGTAACATTGGCTATGTTAAGCAGAACTTATAGGTTAATTTTATTAGAGTACTGTATTAGTGATTTAGATGATGCTGATGTTGGTAAATATGCAAATGGTCTTGCATTGCTTCCCTTGGCAAATGGAGAATTTGGAGTTATCTATGAGGTCTCCAAGGGGGCTTCATATTTTGTTTGCAATGATTTGGAGTACAAGGTGCTGACCTTAGCTCCAGATAAAATAATTGATAAAAGCATTGCTCCTGACTTATATAGAAGACTTTCCAAAATTGCTAATAGTTCTAAGACAAATATTAGGTTTCTTGATGACCAGAGTCTCTTGGAGTTCTTTCCAAGGTTATTCCCTGCAGGTTGGAAATACAAAAACAGAGTTTCCTGGAATCCAGAGTTGGGTACTACATTTCCTACAGAAGATTGGTTTGTACTTTTCTGGCAGTACCTGCGAGATCAACCTTATAGCTTGTCTTTATTAAGTGAGTGGCCCATATTGCCATCTACTTCGGGATACCTCTATCGTGCTTTGAAATTCTCTAAGCTGGTGAGTGCAGAGTTGTTATCTGATAGAATGAAAGAGCTTCTTGCCAAGATTGGTTGCAAGTTATTGGATACCAAGTATGGCATTGAGCATCGCGAATTATCTCTTTACGTTAATGATGGTAGTGCTGCTGGTATTCTGAATTCAATTTTTGAAGTACTTTCTTCGAACAATTACCAATTGCAGATGCTTTTTGAAGGCTTTTCTTTTCATGAGAAAAATGAACTCTGCCAGTTTCTTCTTGACCCTAAATGGTACTATGCAGGTTCTCTGTCTGACCTACACATAAAGAATTGCAAAAAGTTGCCTATTTTTCAAGTTTATTCCAGAGACCAGAGCAGCATACAATTTTCTGATTTAGAGAGTTCGAAAAAGTACTTACCACCCAAGGGCATTCCTAAGTGCTTATTGGATGGCGAGTTCATTTTCTGTATCTCTGAATATGATGAAGATATTTTATTGAGATTTTATGGTATTGAGCAGATGAAGAAGACAGTATACTACAAGCAGAATGTTTTTAACAGAATCGACGAATTACAGCCAGATGTTCGTGATATGGTCATGCTATCAGTTCTGCAGGATCTGCCTCAGTTGTGCTTAGAAGATTCATTGTTTAGGGAGTCATTGAAGAAGCTTAAATTTGTAGTTACCATCAATGGGAGCTTAAAGAGTCCACAATCCCTTTATGATCCTCGAGTGGGGGAACTGTTTGCACTTCTGGAAGAATCTGATTGCTTTCCTTGTGGCCCATATAGTGAATCAAGTGTTCTGGACATGTTGCTTCTTTTGGGGCTTAGAACATCTGTATCTACTGATGCAATTTTACAGAGTGCTCATCAAATTGAATCCCTGATGCACAAGGATCAACCAAAGGCTCACATGCGGGGTAAAGTGCTGCTTTCGTACCTTGAGGTCAATGCAGCAAAATGGTTGTATAATGTACCAAATGACAATTTTAGAAAGGTAAATATGGTGTTCTCAAAAGTTTCTTTGGCTCTCAGGCATCATGATGTGACTTTGGAAGATGATCTTGAAAAATTTTGGAATGACATGAGAATGATATGTTGGTGTCCTGTCCTTATCACGGCACCCCATCCATCTCTACCATGGCCTTCTGTCACATCTATGGTTGCCCCCCCAAAGGTAGTCAGATTGCAGGGAGATATGTGGCTGGTATCTGCTAGCACACGCATATTAGATGGTGAATGTTCGTCTTCAGCCTTGTCATCTAACTTAGGTTGGTCTGCACCACCTAGTGGTAGCGTAATTGCTGCTCAATTGCTCGAGCTTGGAAAAAATAATGAAATTGTGACAGATCAGCTCCTTCGACAAGAATTGGCACTAACAATGCCAAAGATATATTCTCTGTTGACAAATTTAATTGGTTCAGATGAGATTGATATTGTTAAAGCTATTTTGGAGGGTTGTCGGTGGATCTGGGTAGGGGATGGTTTTGCAACTGCAGATGAAGTAGTTCTTGATGGCCACCTTCATTTAGCTCCTTATATACGTGTTATTCCTGTTGATCTAGCAGTTTTTAGAGAATTGTTTTTGGATCTTGGTGTCAAGGAGCTTTTGAAGCCGGTAGATTATGCTAATATTCTCTTCCGAATGGCTGCAAGAAAGAAGTGCTCTCCACTGGATGGACAAGAACTCAGAACAGCGGTGTTGCTTGTCCAACATTTGGTTGAAGTTCAATCTCAGGATTTGAAGGTCCAAGTTTATTTGCCAGATGCTTCATGTAGGCTACTTCCTTCAACTGATCTAGTTTTTAATGATGCTCCATGGTTGCTTGTTTCCAGTGAGAGTTCATTTGGAGATACATCTACTTTAGCTTTTGATGCAAAAAGAGAAGTATATAACTTTGTCCATGGTAACATCTCGAATGACCTCGCAGAAAAGCTTGGTGTTCGTTCTCTTCGTAGATTGTTGCTTGCTGAGAGTTCTGATTCCATGAATTTAAGTTTATCTGGGGTTGCTGAGGCCTTTGGACAGCATGAAGCCTTAACAACAAGGCTTAAACACATTGTTGAAATGTATGCAGATGGACCAGGGATTCTTTTTGAACTTGTGCAAAATGCTGAAGACGCACATGCTTCTGAGGTATTTTTTCTTTTGGATAAGACTCAGTATGGGACTTCATCCATTCTTTCTCCTGAAATGGCTGAATGGCAGGGTCCTGCACTTTACTGTTTTAACAACTCTGTTTTTAGCTCAAAAGACCTTTATGCAATCTCACGCATTGGTCAAGATAGCAAACTCGAAAAACCATTTGCTATTGGAAGATTTGGCCTTGGCTTTAATTGTGTGTATCACTTTACCGATATCCCTAGTTTTGTTTCTGGGGAGAATATTGTAATTTTTGATCCTCATGCCAGTTATCTGCCTGGAATTTCTCCTTCTCACCCAGGTCTCCGGATAAGATATATGGGAAGGAGGATATTAGAACAGTTTCCTGATCAATTCAGTCCATTTTTGCACTTCGGTTGTAATTTGCAGGAACCATTTCCTGGTACACTTTTTCGGTTTCCTCTAAGAAGTGAAAGTGCTGCTTCTAGAAGCCAAATAAAGAAAGAAAAATATGCACCTGAGGATGTTGAGAAACTGTTCCTGTCCTTTTCTGAAACTGTATCTCAAGCATTGGTTTTTCTTCGCAACATTGAAAAGATCACCATATTCGTGAAGGATGGAACTGATCAACAGATGCAATTAATCTACAGTGTTACTAGACACAAAGTTAGTGGGCTTGTAAAACAACCACATCAACTTCATTCCATGCTAAATTTCATTCATGGAGATCTCAGAAGTGGAATGGATATGGATCAATTCTTGAAAAAACTAAGTAAGACAGAAGATAAAGATTTGCCATGGTACTGTCAAAAAATAAAATTCTGTGGGCCATGTATTGCCTTGGTCATCAGTGAGGGACTATAGGTGGTGGACGTGCTAGGAAGAAATGTTATCTCTGGATAGTAGATCTCATAAGTTGATCCCCTGGGCTTCTGTTGCTGCCTATATGTGCTCCATCGACTTAAAGGATGCAAAGGAACTAAATAAGGTCTAAATCAGCCTGTTTCTGGAGTAATGCAAGATAGGAAAAAGTTTGAGGGCCGCGCATTCTGCTTTCTGCCTCTACCTGTTACTACTGGTCTCCCAGTGCATGTGAATGCATATTTTGAACTATCTTCAAACCGAACGGGATATATGGTTTGGCAATGACATGGCTGGAGGTGGAAAAGCACGATCTGAGTGGAATATATGTCTCCTCGAAGATGTTATTGCTCCTTCTCTCGGTCGCTTGCTTGATGTCCTTGCACAAGAGATTGGTCCGTGTGATCTCTTCTTTACACATTGGCCCACTGCTGTAGGGGTTGAACCATGGTCTTCAGTGGTGCGAAAAGTATATGCATCTATTGCTGATCTTGGACTAACTGTCCTCTACACAAAGGCTAGAGGAGGACAATGGATCTCAGCAAAACAAGCTATTTTTCCTGATTTTGATTTTCCAAAGGCAGTCGAACTTGCAGAAGCATTATCTGAAGCCGGTTTGCCTATTATATCGTTCTCCAAGTCAATTGTGGAGAACTTTGTGGAGGTATGCCCCTCATTGCATTTTTTGAATCCTCACTTACTGAGAACCTTACTGATTCGACGGAAGCGTGGCTTTAAAAACAAAGAGACAGTGATCATGACTCTAGAATATTGCTTAAGCGACATGACAGGATCTACATTCTATAATAAGTTGCAGGGATTGCCCTTGGTTCCTTTAGCAAATGGATCATTCACAACAATTAACAGGCGCGGGGAGGGTGAAAGGATATTTATCACTTACCAACATGAATATGATCTTCTTAAAGATTCAATTCCACATCTTCTTGTGGACTGCACAATTCCAGATGAAGCTTTTACAAAGTTATACAGTATGGCAAATTCTGGGCAATCAAACATCCATGTCTTGACATGCTTTTCCCTCGTTGAACTATTTCCTAGGATCCTGCCCACTGAATGGCAACTTTCCAAGCAGGTTTCTTGGACTCCAGGCTTTCAAGGTCAGCCAAGTCTACAGTGGATGGGGTTACTATGGAGTTATTTGAGGGAATCCTGCTCAGATCTTTCGATATTTGCCAAGTGGCCTATATTACCAGTTGGAAATGGATGTCTCTTTCAACTTATTGAGAATTCAAATGTTATTAAAGATGAAGGGTGGAGTGAGAACATGTATTCCTTGTTGCAGAAACTAGGATGTTCCTTTTTGAGATCCGATCTGCCAATAGATCATCCACAGTTAAAGAACTATGTTCAGGATGCAACAGCAAATGGTATTCTCAATGCTTTGCAGGCAATTTCTTGCCAGCGGCAGAATTTGAGTGATTTGTTTGACAGTGCTTCAGTGGGAGAGAAGCATGAATTTCGAAGTTTTATCTTCCAATCTAAGTGGTTTTCTGGCAACCACCTATGTACTAGGAACATTGACACCATAAAGCTTCTCCCTGTATTTGAGTGCTACAAGAGTAGAGAACTTACCAGTTTGGTTAGTCCTGTCAAATGGTTGAAACCTGAAGGTGTACATGAGGACCTTTTGGATGCAAATTTCATCAGAACTGAATCTGAGAAAGAGAGGAGCATTTTAAGAAGCTATTTATGCATTAGGGAACCTACCAAGTTTGAATTTTACAAGGATCATGTGCTCAACCGTTTACCTGACTTCCTTTCTCAGCCAAGCATTCTTTCTTCGATTCTTCTTGATGTGAAACTTTTGGTAGAAGAAGACATTACCATAAAAGCTGCACTATCTGACATTCCATTTGTTTTAGCTGCCGATGGGTCCTGGCAACATCCTTCCAGGTACCTTATGTTTTCTGATAATGATGCTCACACTGGATGATTATTGATCTCTGATTTAAGTTAACATTTAATTATTTTTTCCATTTACAACATCTTCTAAGTAGGTGTTTACTTGTAAATATATATATTCTCTGATACCATGTATTGCTCCATTCTTAATAAAAATGTAGTGTTATGGTTTTACAATAAACTCCCATATAATGTACAAGTTTTACATGTGTAGGACAGTAATGTGGCTAACAAAACACATAAGGAGTAGTAACTCTATCCATATTTTCCTTTATGCCATGCTTGTCTGTGCATGTTTTGGAGTAAGAAGATATATTCACGTATTCCAAACCAATCTTGTGTGGGTAGATGAAATAAATTGCACTTATCGAAGCTTGTGATTATCACTGATTGACAGGCGTATCTTCAAATAAAAGTTCATGTGGTTTCATAATATACAAGAACAATTCGTACCCTTACTGGCAATCAAATCCTTTCTAATCCTATTATTGACTGGTCATTTTTTTCCACACTGTTAGCCTTTTCATTCTTTTACAACTGCTTGATTTCATGACTCATGTTCACTACTACTAACTGTAAGTCATCATGACCAATTATAGGCTCATTTGTTCTATCAGCAATTTCTTGTATAATTTTCTATTTTATGTTTACTACAGTTTACAGTTAAATTAATTTAAGAAGTCTTTGTAGAAATTCAAGTTTGTTGTTAGTTTATATTTATCTGTCTTTTTATTTTCTCTCTCCTAAATGAGAGAGTATTTAAAGAAACCTAAAACTGTCCCTTGATTTAAATTATTATAATACCAAACATATCATTTATTTACCGTCAGTCTCTACAATATGGCTTTCCTACCATAATTACCTTGTCCATTAGACTGTCGTTTTTAATCTTTCCTTCTTTATTATTTCATTTTGCTATTATATCTGATTCAGAGACTTCCACACTTTATATGCTATAAAAGTGTGGTCTTCTTTATTTCTCCTGGTCTTAGGAAAAACAATTAGTAAACATAAATTTCAACCTATATTGGCATCAATCATGTCGTATATGAACAACACTTTGGCTTGTAAGTTTGAGACATGAAAGGGCAGAAGTAATGTGGAATAATCACAATGAGACCCTTTTTAGTTTATTAAACTAGGACAACTTAGTCTTGCTTTTTAGTTTGGTATTTTGTGTCAGTCTGAGAATCATGGTTCCCTTTAATTTTTCAATTTACAGTGAAATTTATTAATCAAATTACAAATTTGGGAAACCTGTAGGTTGGCCTATGGTTTGTGGTTAAAATATATTCTGAGACCTAAACTTTTGGGTTCCATCTAAAAATAAGACAAATAGATTGGCCAAGACCTAGTCCATCTCTGCTCCAGCCAGGAGCCTGGAGCTTTGGTTTGACAAGAGAAGACTTCACAATTATATGTGGAAAGGTAATGTATTAACAGGATTATAATGATTCAACTTCAAGGTAAAGGAAGCCATATTTGAGATCAAGGAGGAGAATGTCAATGTACCTGAAGCTGGTCATGTTTAGCTTTATGATGTTATTCACATGCATCTGAGTCCAAGTTAAAAGCATAGTTTAACTTGGGTTACTGAATCCCTGTTGATTGGTTAATTGGTTTGATTGCATGTTTAATTAAAATTTAAAAATACTTTAAAATATATAAATAAATTAAGATTATATATTAAAAAATTATAAAATATAAAAATAAAATAATAAAATCTTAAACAAATGAAAACAAAATTTTAGTCATATAGAATATGATAAAAATGATAAGATCAACCAACATTATAAACATAAACTCATCCCCAGATTAATAACACATGACAATTTCTAGAAAGTAATTACATTAATCAAATTCAAGACTATACTGGTCCCTGGTCGGACCAGTACGTACTAGATCTGTATTGGTCCCTACCAGATTCGTATGTACCAGTGTTTAAAAGAGGAAGAAAAAGGAGAAGAGGAACAAATGGGGAGGAAGGAGGAGAAGGAAGAAGAGGCAACGGAGGAAGAGAAGGAAGAAGGAAGAAGAGGAAGCGATGAAGTATACCTGCAGTCGGTAGCACACTTTGGTGGGCAAGATAGGCGACGTTGAATGGTAATGGTGGGGAGGTATGCGGTGTTAGACGATAGCAGCGATTCTGCGCTCCATCTGCACTAAGAAGAGGGCTTGCATTCTCCATCCCTAATTGATAAAGAATTTTTAAAACTTTTTTTAACAGTCGTATACCGTTTGTTTCGTACCGGTAGTATCGAACATAGTTGTCATGACTTAAATAGCAGATGCATATGAATTTCTTAAGTATTAAATATCTTTTAATCATTATAATGTCATTCATTAGTTCTACACCAAGGAGCCTATTTAGCATCATGTCATGAATTTTTGAATTCATTTTTTATTTGTTATAATGTTTGGTTCATTTTCCTCATGTTCATTTTGGTGACTAGAGGGAGAAGAGGTGGTTAGAGGAAGAGAGGGCGAGCAAAAGAGAGAAGTGATTGCATGAGAGAGGCCACTTTCTTTCTCACATTAACCCAAATTTCAAAATTGATACAACTATCCTCTTAAACAAATAATAAAGAATATCTATGTTAAGGGTATTTATGTAATTATGGCCATATCTACAAAAAGGGATTGAGTTTATTCAACCCAGTTGGTTCAGATGGGTCATCCAAAAACTGATTAAGTCAATCTGTTCATTCCGATTTCTTAACATAACTGATTTAGTAAGTAAATCAGACCGGTCAATCATCTGTTCTCGGCTTGGTCAATGGTCCATTCTCAGTTTTCCAGTCCAACCACCCCCTTTGGTCCAGATAAAACAATGCTCAAATATCAATTTTTTCCTTTAGGAATTTTGGTGCTATCTTCTTCCTTTTTTTAGAATGAAATGAGAAGCTGGATTTGTTAAATTTAGGACAGTTACTATCCTAGGTTTGAATCTATCTCAGGTTCAGAATAGGTAAAATTTTGTTTGATACTTTTTTCCCATTGAAGTGTTAAGAACTTTAGATAGCCCAAGGCCCAAGAATTTTGACGTAATAGATAGAATTCTGACCTACCTTGTAAGCAGTTTTTTTAGAAATTGAATTGAAAGATCAAGCACTTGTTGTCCTCACCTGCTGGCCTGCTCTTTCTGTTGGGCTTTTGTTTCCTTTTATTTTCTCTTTCTTCACATCTTACTGACTTTTTAATAATCTATCAATCTACCTTTCTTCATCTCCTCTTCATTTAAATAATTTTGCTGGAATTATCTCTGCAATTAATACCAGCCATCTGATGAAATCATTTAAAATTTGTTGACTTGGTATAATGCCTCTGCAACAGTAATCAGGCTGCCGTGTAATACAAGGTTTCTACATGAAATTCAGGCATTACTTTGCTGTCTATTCTAGTGAGATCTACTTTATTTTCTAGTGGACAAAAGCCCTACTTTCTATTCTAGTGAGATCTTCTTTGACTACAGGGTCTGCTTTGATTTTTATGATCACCTGATGGGTTTCAGCAGCAGAATCATTTTCTTGCTAATTGAATCAGTATGGAAGGTACCCTAGGTATGCTGTGTTATACTGACCAAAAAAGGGGAAAACAGAAACCAAGCTGCAAAAATAGGAATATTGCCTTCCTCAATTATTCATTCTTCCTTCTCAGGCTCTAAGTTCTTCCTTTTATTCTCCCTTTTCTCCTTTTCCTTCTCTTTTTTAGTTGCAGCTGCCAGGGAGGGTAATGTTTTGAAAGCTGTTAATTGAGTTTGATTGATTATAACTTATATGGTTCTGAAATGGCAGTTTTGTTTTATTATTGAACCAGTTTTGAGGTTGTAAAATTTGAACATTCTTTTATGGTGACTACAACCAATTAATTATATAGGACTTCTGACTGGAATTTGTAAAAAAAATTGTCAAAATCATTCAAAATTTGACCGGTTAAGCAGTACCATTGCAAACTGTCCCAGTTTGATTAAACTCAAGTTGCTTTTACCAGCATATCTCTGAGTCAAGCTTTGTGAAATCTAGGTCCAAACCCAATCTTACATTACATGGTGGTGTTTAGTTCATTGTTGATACTGGAATTGATATTAAAATTGAAAAGCTAGTGGATTGGAATCAAATTGAATCGGATTTGGGATGACCAAGTCCTTTTACATGTTTGGTTTATGGATCTCAGAATAAAAACCAACATTAGTATCAATTATAATAACTAATTTAATTTCACATATATATTGTATAATTTTTTAGATTTTAATAATGATTTTTTATATTTTATATAGTATATATATTTTTATATTACATTTAATCTATATTTTCATATATGTTTATAGTTCTATGTTTTTATTGTTTAGTTTTTGTACTATGTTACATTTGTATTTAATTTTTTAATTTTTGGGTTTTTTAAAATTATTTTTTATTAATTATAAGTATTTATATCATGTTACATAATTTTTTTACTTCTATATTTTGGTCATATCATTTTAACTTTACATTAATTAAAATATATATTATTTTTATTTTGGAAAGAAGCAAGTGATAGAAAGGTTATTAATGTGAAACTGTGAATTGGAATTTATTCCGAAGGGGAGATGGGAATCAAATTAACATTGAAAATGTCAATTTTAGTTTCAATGTTAATTTACATTGATATTGCTGTAAGTAAAACATTTACATTGAATATAAATGATTCTCATCCTCATCCCCTTTCCAGTTTCTTCATTACCAAATGGATCCTGAAGTCTTATTCTTAAAAAAATTCTTCATCTAAGTTGCATGCATGATACCTTCTGTTACATGTTTTCAACAAGCATGCGTTCTTATCAAGGATTAATATTATTTCTTTTAACTATCTGAACTAACTTCTTTTCTCCAGGCTTTATGATCCTCGTGTTCCTGGCTTGCAGAATATGCTTCATAAAGAAGTGTTCTTTCCTTGTGACAAGCTTATCAAAGCTGAAATGCTTGATTCCCTTGTAAGCCTTGGCCTAAAAAGATCTATGAGTTTTACAAGTTTAATTGATGGTGCTAGGACAGTTTCAATTTTGCATGACTCGGGCAATGGCGATGCACTTGCTTACGGTAGAAGGCTTCTTGAATTCTTAAACTTTCTTGGGTTTCAGCTCTCACAGTCTAGCGTCAATGAAAAAGATGATAGATGCGATTCCTTGATACTGTCCAAGAGTGATAGTTTTGCTTTTGGAGATTCACAAGTGGATGCCCCTTTAGATGGACTTTGCAGATCTAATCAGGGTGAATTTGACATTTTTTCCAACTTTGTTCATGATCAATCAGAAGATGAATTCTGGACAGAGTTGGCAACCATTGCTTGGTGTCCTGTTTATGTTGCGCCACCAGTTAATGGACTTCCATGGTTCATTTCAGAAAATTGTGTGGCATCTCCAAATGCTACAAGGCCAAAATCTCAGATGTGGATTGTGTCATCCAAAATGCGAATTCTTGATGGTGATTGCTGCTCATTGTACCTTCAGCAGAAACTTGGTTGGAAGGATAAACCAAATATAGAAGTCTTGTGTTCTCAACTAATTGAGCTCTCAAGGTCCTATGATAAACTAAAAACGCAGTCAGAGGAGGAACCATCTGTCGATACAGTCTTGACAAGAGAAATCCCCTCAATCTATTTGTACTTGCAGGAATTTGTTAGCACTGATGGATTTGAAATTCTTAAAGAATATCTTGATGGTGTTCCTTGGGTATTCATAGGTGACAATTTTGTGTTTCCCAGGATGCTCGCATTTGACTCACCCGTGAAGTACCATCCATATCTTTATGTTGTTCCCTCTGAGTTATCAGAATTTAGAGTTTTGCTTTCTGAATTAGGTGTCAAATTAACCTTTGAAGCTATTGATTATGTGCATGTATTGCAATGCTTAAATCGCGATGTTAGTGAAGAACCATTATCAGCTGAGCAGTTAAGTTTTGTTCGTCGTGTCTTGGAAGCTTTTGCTGACTGTTATATTGAGAAGCGAATACCTGATGCATTACTAAATTCACTTCTGATTCCTGACTCTTCAGGCATTCTGATGCCTACCTTGAGTCTTGTCTACAATGATGCACCATGGATGAAGAACAATTCTCCTGGTGAGAAGCATCTTGTACACCCAAGCATTAATGACGAACTGGCTAGAACTTTAGGGGTACAATCACTTCGTAGCTTGTCATTAGTTGATGAGGAGATGATGAGGGACTTGCCTTGTATGGATTATGCTACAATATGTGAGCTGCTTGCCTTGTATGGAGACAGTGAGTTTCTGCTGTTTGACCTTGTAGAGTTGGCTGACAAGTGCAAGGCAAAGAAAGTGCACCTGATATATGATAAACGAGAACATCCTCGACAATCATTACTCCAACAGAATCTAGGTTAGTATGGTCTCTTTATGGCAGTTTGAGGTCATCTGGACTGGGGGTTTCATATTGCAATGATCATAAAGCAGCTTTTTTAGATGGCAGCCTTTAAACTAGGTACATCATGATTTCTACTTATAATTGATTTTGATCTTTATTTTTGTTGTCATACAGGTGACTTCCAGTCTGCTTCTTTAACAATTGTGTTGGAAGGAGCAACTTTGAGCATGGACGAAATATGTAATCTTCACCTGTCTCCACCATGGAAGGTTCAAGGCAGTGCTCTTCACTATGGGTTAGGCTTGATAAGTGGTTACTTCATCTGTGACCTCATGACCATTGTTTCCTCTGGTTATTTTTACATTTTCGATCCTCTTGGCTTGGCTCTTGCTGCACATTCAAATGGTGGCCCCTCTGCAAGATTGTTCTCCCTGATAGGTCTGGTGTTGCTTATTCTATTTACTATACAAATTCGTTGTCTCACATGTTTGACATGTTCATTAGTGCAATTCTTCAGATGATGTTTTATTACAGTTGTCATGGGCCTCATGGCTAGAAAAGATGATGCATACCTATGGGTTAACTTATTTTCGATCAATCCCATGGTTAATATAGAAATTTATGTACTTTTGCATGTTTAGGTTGCTGACTTCAAATTATCACAAATTTAGAAAATTGATGATCTAAATCATTAGCTGTGTTGATTCCGGTGGTACATCAAACTGTAAACCTAAATTTTTTATATCTTCATGTCTTTTACTATCTAAATATGTTGACTGGTACCTGTGTCATGTTCATGGAACACTATTTCTCTAGATTTGAAATCACAGGATGATTATATTACTTGGCAGGTATACATTTTCTGTAAATCTTTGATAAATCTGTAATCAAGTTTGTCTGGAGTAATAGATGAAGTCATTATTATTACATTACGATAGTCCACGATACTATCTTTCTTTGATTTGAGCCTGATTACTGCAAAATCAGATCTAAATTTTTGTGTTTTTCAGTAGGTCCAATTCTATCGTCCATGCAAGGTTCATCATACCATAGTGTACCACCCGGTATGGGAGGTATGTACTGGTCCAATAGGGGACCGATATGAACAGTATATACTGTTTTGTCAGTACACCCTGTCGTACCATGTGTCGATATGTCAGTATAGATCAATACATTCCATACCGATGGTCAATCGGTACATCGGTATGGACCGATAAGGCAAACCATGGTTCCATAGATTAATTATCACGTTTGATCATGTTAGACAAGTCAAAAAGTCAACTTAGCAAGCACACATTTTGTGAGAAGCATATTATTGTTTTTTAAAATTTTGTTGGATCAAGTAAAAATATTTTATTTGTTAGACAAGATCTTGGAAGGTTTGACACTCTGGTACATCTTAATTGCTGCTGCTATCCTTTTGCTAGATGTTTCTTGTTCCTGTGAAAATTCAATCTTTTATTGATGCCAGAGTTTCCTCTATAAGGTTGGTAGTAGAGTTCCCTAAAATAACTTTCAGGAGTAATATCATTTTCACATTCTTAATGGGTGTTGTTGTGATGTTGGCTCTATTTGATTTTCTGTCAGTGTATTCAGTTTAACCTCCATAAAGGTTCTTTATCTGTCCATATTGTTTGTGTTCTTTTAGAGGTTATGCCATCTAAATATATCCAAAACAAAAAGGTTAGCATGCATTAAGCTAATAAAGAACAAGAAACATTTGCGACCATTTAGTACCTATTTTAGTGTTTCCAAAGTTAAATGAAGCTTGCTCAGGATATCAGATCCTTCTGTTTCATATGCTCTTTACTAACTCACCGTCTATATTTCTTGTGCGGCTTATTTATTTTACAGATACTGACTTGACTAAGAGATTCAACGATCAATTCAGTCCAATGCTAATTAACAAGGAGACTTCAGTGTCCTCATCTAATTCCATGGTTATACGCATGCCTTTATCTTCAAAATGCAGGAAAGAAGAAGAATCTGATTGTCTAAGAGTGAAGCATATTTTTGACCGATTTATGCATCATGCTTCTTCATCACTTCTATTCTTAAAGTCGGTTCTGCAGGTAATAATATCGAAGATAAACATTTTATTTGATTCTGTATATTGCTTCCTTCATTTTGACCTCCTTGACTGTCTTATTGTTGTCATTTGATTCTACAGTTTATACTCAAAAGGTTGTACATAGTTTTGCTGCTTTTGCTTGCTAGCATGTTAGCACATATGTCCAGTTACTTATTTCCTAACCTGATTTTCTTTTTTATATCTTTGTAATTGATCTAAAAAAATTCTATGGCATTCTTTTTAAGAACATTGTGCTGATGATTGATCTGCATCTATAAAAATAGCCACCAACGTAGAGTTAGAATTATTTGACTACTTTGCTTAATCTCCAATTAGTTGTTGCAGGTGGGACTTGAGAACTGAAGTAGTTCTCTTCTTTTTGTAATTCATTATTGTGATCGTCACCATCAATTGTTTTGTTACAACATAATATTATGTCAATGTGCCAAATAAAGTGAAATGAATTTTGAAAAAATATCTAATATTACCCTTTTCTTTTACTTGTTTGTGTTTTAACAAATTGACATAGTAAGCTGCAGTTGCATAATCAGAAATTGAGGTTGGGTTTATCTTTTCTAAATGTAGTTTTCTGAATTTTGCAATCCAGACTTTGACAAGTTAGTTTACTAGCATGACAAGATGCAACTGAGGATTGAAATTTAGCTTTTGACATAAGTCAGCTGATGCATTTTCTTATATGTTGTTAATTGATATACTACTTGACAAAATGTATCTCCCTTGTTAGTTTTTCGCTTCCATATAGTTGATAATGTCTTTTTTTGGGGCCAAAGCATTCTTAGTTTCATTTCTGGAAGGAACTCCAAAATCCTTAGTTCTCTTTATTTGGTATGTCGTACTAGTAAAATCTGACATGTGGAGACTACTTGTTTTCTTTCTTTCCCAGAATAATACATTTATTTAAATAAGAAGGCACTATTTGGGTTTTTTTCGTTCATTTACTACAAATTGCAGCTTTCTTTCATATTTGGCATATACCACTAAATTCTTCTTCGATTTCAGGTGTCTTTATCAACGTGGGATGAAGGAAGTTTGCACCCATCATTAAATTACTCCATATCAGTGGACCCATCATTTGCAATTTCAAGGAACCCATTTTCAGAAAAAAAATGGAGAAAGTTTCATATATCAAGATTGTTTAGTGGTTCCGGTGCAGCCACAAAGATAAATGTGATAGATGTTCAGGTGATTAATGGTGGGAGTATATCTGTTGATAAATGGCTTGTAGTACTTTCTTTGGGGTCTGGACAAACTCGAAACATGGCCCTTGATAGGTATGCTTTTCAAATTGAATTTTTAAGATGTGTATTTAATTAAAAATATCATGGATCTGAGGACTTTATTTTAGTTACACAAGGATATTGGTTAATAAGCAAATAATCAAATGATATAGGAGGTAAACTTGTATCATTTGGTTCTTATCCTAAATAGTTGACGGGTTGATATTATGCCTCTGCTACAAGGATCACCGTTTCAAGTACCAATCCCATTTCAGTGATTGGGTTGGACTGTCTTGGTGTTTTGGAGAGGAAGACAAGAGAAGAAGAGGAAGGGGTGGTGGAGGAAGAGGGGGAAGAAGGGGAGGCAATGGAGGTAGAGGACGAAGAAGAAGAAGAGGAAGCGGTGGAGGTGGAGGATGAAGAAGAAAGAAGAGGAAGAGGAGTTTTTTTTTTTTTTTCAATTACTGAATTTGCCTGGGCCCAATGCTGTTTTAGGTTTCTATCATTTTTTTTATGAAGTTGGATATTTCAGGCCATTGCATAAGAAATGCACTTGTGATGACTGTAGATTAACCTATCTGCATTATGAAGTCTTTGTGCTTCACCTGGTTTTTTTTTTTCCATTTTGAATTGTGATAACTATCTGGTAGTATTGGACTGGTGAATTTTAGTTATTTTATAAATAATAATTGATATGGCTCTTATCTTTGACATGATATCCTAGTCAATATTTGTTGCATCTTTCACTGTTCAAAGGAAAAAAATACTTAAATGGCTCATCATATCATGAGAAAATAATAAAGAACTGACCTCTTTTTGAAGGCCTGCTTTTGTTTCATCATATGTTAAAAAGTTGTATTCAAAATCCAATAAAGATGTTGTGTGAAGCATGTGACACATCTTAATGTTGATAAGAGACATAACATGTAGCCAAAATAATCGACAAACATATATCTGTCAGTTGTTGAAGTTGTGATATCCTTTATATATACATAAACCTATGGCAAGACCAAGTGAAATGTGTCTTGGAGAATGATTACTTGTAACTTTAGGATTGCTACTTTCTCATTGCATTCAATTGAATAATTAAGCTTCTTTTCAGGAGGTATCTTGCTTATGATTTAACACCCATCGCTGGAGTTGCGGCTCAGATATCAAAGAATAGTCATCCTATAAATGCTCATACATCCAGCTGTGTATTGTCTCCTCTTCCCCTGTCTGGAACCTTAAGTATGCCTGTCACTGCTCTTGGATTTTTTCTTGTATGCCATGATGGTGGGCGGTATCTTTTTAGCCGTCCTCATGAAACAACTTTGCCAGAGCTACAACTTGAAACTAGAAATCATATAATTGAAGCTTGGAACAGAGAATTGATGTTGTGTGTTCGTGATGCATATGTTGAATTGATTTTGGAATTTCAAAGGCTTAGGAAGGAACCCATCAGTTCTACAATTGAGCCAAATTTGGCACGTTCCGTGTGCTCTATTTTGCAGGATTATGGTGATAAAATTTACTCTTTCTGGCCAAGGTCTAAACAACAATTTGTCATCTCTAGTGAACTTGATGTTGCTGCCAGTGGTTCAGGTTCATCTAAAAAAATTGAAGCAGATTGGCAGTCATTAATTGAGCAAGTGATAAGACCTTTCTATATGCGCCTTGTTGACCTTCCTGTCTGGCAACTTTATGGTGGAAATGCTGTCAAAGCTGATGAAGGCATGTTTTTATCTCAATCAGGAAATGGAGATGACAGCAACTTGCCACCAACCAATGTCTGCAGTTTCATAAAAGAACATTATCCTGTTTTTTCTGTACCATGGGAATTGGTCAGGGAAATTCAGGCTGTTGGAATTAAGACAAAAGAAATTAAGCCTAAGATGGTTCGCGACCTCCTCAAATCCTCCTCATCTGTTTTAGTTAGATCTATTGAGACCTATATAGATGTCTTGGAATATTGCTTATCTGACATTCAGCTGCAGCAGTCATTCGGTCTGTTAAGAACTGATGGATCTGGGGAAGGGAGTAGTTTGCAGATTGAAAGCATCATACCTTCAAACACAAATGTGCTCAGATCCCATCAAAATGCTGCCCAGAACTCCAGTAATTCAGGTGGTGATGCACTTGAAATTGTTACATATTTTGGCAAGGCTTTGTATGATTTTGGTCGTGGTGTTGTTGAGGATATTGGCAGGACAGGTAATACTCTGTCCTACAGACCTGGTACTGCAGGTACTGGTCCATATGTTGATCGGTTACTGCCATCTGTAGTTGCTGAACTCAAAGGCATACCGTTTCCAACTGCAACAAAGCACCTTGTGAGGCTTGGAGTGACTGAGCTTTGGATTGGGAGCAAGGAGCAGCAATCTTTTATGCATCCTTTGACAGATGGCTTTGTCCATCCACTATGTTTAGAAAAGCATATTTTGACTGCCCTCCTTTCTGACAAAAACATCCAAAGGTATTTAAAATTGAGAGGTTTCTCTGCTCACTTATTGTCAAGCAATTTGAGGTTTCTTTTTAATGAGCAATGGGTGAGTCAGGTAATGAGCAGTAATAGGGCTCCATGGGTTTCATGGAACACCAATACTGATCCACCAGGTGATGGACCCACTCGTGAATGGATCCAACTTTTCTGGAAAACCTTTACAGCCTTAAAGGGTGAGCTATCACTTATAGCTGATTGGCCTTTAATTCCTGCCTTTCTGAGTGGGCCAGTTTTGTGTCGTGTTAAAGAGCTTCACCTAGTATTTGTACCACCAATTTCAGACTTAAATCTTGTGAATGGAACTTCAGGAACCAATAGTGAGGAGGTTGGATTACTGGATTCTTCTGTGGATAATATTCCAAACCTTGAACTAAATAAGTTGTATTATTCTGCTTTTGAATTAACAAAGTCAAAATATCCATGGTTGTTTTGTCTTCTTAATCAATTTAATGTACCTGTATATGATGTCTCCTTCCTGGAGTGTGGGGTACCCAATAATATTCTCCCAGCACATTCTGAAACTCTTTGCCAGGTAGTTGTATCAAAATTACTTGCTGCCAAAGTTGCTGGCTATTTTTCTGTGCCAGTTGATTTATCAAATGAAGACCGTGACAAACTATTTGCCCTATTTGCTTTGGATGTTAAGTCATTCAATGGGTGTCCATATAAAAGAGAAGAGCTAGATTTGTTGAGAGAACTTCCCATATTTAGAACTGTTCTTGGTACGTATACAAGGTTATTCAGCCCTGATCAATGTATTCTTTCTCCGTCTACATTCTTTCGTCCTAGAGATGAGCGGTGTCTTTCTAATACCATGGATGCAAATGCTTTATTCCGTGCTCTTGGAATAAATGAGCTAAGAGATCAGGATGTTTTAGTGAGATTTGCCTTGCCTGATTTTGAGAGGAAAAGTTCAGGAGAACAGGAAGATATTTTGTTGTACATCTACTTGAACTGGAAAGACCTACAATTAGATTCTACTGTAGTGAACTCCTTGAAAGAGACTAACTTTGTACGTAATGCAAATGAACTTTGTTCAGAGCTATTCAAACCACGGGACCTGCTTGATCCTCATGATTGTTTGCTGACGTCAATCTTCTCTGGGGAACACAATAAGTTTCCTGGTGAGAGGTTCATTACAGATGGTTGGCTACAGATTTTAAAGAAAACAGGGCTTCGAACATTTTTGCAAGCTGACACCATAATTGAATGTGCAAGGAAAATAGAGAAGCTAGGAAATGAACATATTGGTGACAGGCAGGATGCAGATGATTTTGAGGCAGATTTCTCAGGTAACCAAAATGATGTTTCTTTTGAAGTATGGAATTTAGCTGTCTCTTTGGTAGAAACAATACTTGCAAACTTTGCCTCTCTGTATGACAACTCTTTCTGTGAGAATCTTGGGAAGATTTCATTTATACCTGCTGAGAAAGGTTTCCCTAGTATTAGTGGTAAGAAGGGTGGGAAGAGGGTACTTACTTCATATAGTGATGCTGTCTTGTTAAAAGATTGGCCATTGGCTTGGACCATTGCTCCAATTCTTGTCAAGCAAAATGTTGTTCCTCCTGAATATTCCTGTGGAGCATTTCGCTTGAGAAGTCCTCCGCTTTTTTCTACAGTCTTGAAGCATTTGCAGGTGAATGAACACATCTTTAGGTGACAAAATGAAATTTTATGTTTACATTTACATGTTTACAGTTTTTGACTTCTGAGAAAAATGGTCTTAGGTTGTTGGAAGAGCTAATGGTGAAGATACCCTTGCACACTGGCCTACATCAACAGGCATGATGACAGTAGAAGATGCCTTCTTAGATATTTTGAAGTACCTAGATAAGATATGGGGAACACTCTCTTCTTCAGGTTTGCATATTTACATACATGCATATCTATATACATTTTAGGCCATACAATTATTGTTTCTCTCCACTAATCCCTAGGCTTTGTTATATTGTACCAGATAGATTAAATTTATAGCACTTGGGTACTTTTTGTTTTGGATGATGCTAATAAATAAGGTTTCAAATACCTGTTGGACTTGTTCATACCAACCGATATTTACTGGTTTGATCAATTTAGGCCATATTTACTGGCCATAATCTCTAGGTTTTATAGCAGCATGTTTTAATGGACTATTCTTAGTGTGGAAACTGAATATTTAAGACAACAAGCTCGGAACTCTGGAGGTGGTTGCAGAGTAGGAAAATCTACATTTGCCTTTGGGTTGATGAGAACATACTGTAGACTATTGCTAGCACTTGTAATTTTTATGCTGCTCAGAGCAATTCCTATGGAAATAAAGAGAAAATGCATCAAATATATTTAAAAATGTCCCTAAGACCCTGCTAAATCTGAAAGTATTTATGCTTTATCAGGATTAAATGTGAATCAAGGCCAAAACAGTAGAAGTACATAATCTCTGAATACCTTATTCTCAAAGCTGAATCTCAGTCAAGTAGATATTGTGGAAACAGATGGATGTTTAATGGAATAATGGATTTTATTCTTCTCATTGAAAAATTTCCTAAATTCAGTTAAGGTATCTTATCATCATATTTGTCTATGTCATGTGTTATGCAAATAGACCATCTGTGGCTTCTGCAACTAGGGTTAGTCTTATTATTTATGGAATAGGTTTCACTTACCCACCTTATTGTGTATAAGCGTAGCTTTGGATCACATGAGAACAATTGTCTGATGGTCACAGCATGAATCAGATTTAAAAGTTCCAAAAGGAGAACCAAAGTCATAATCTTTAAGTTAGTCTTCAAGGTTAAGACTTCAGGTCCCAAAAACTTGAGGTGATCACACATGATGGCTATGTTTGTTTTAAGATTTATGAATTTAGTTCCTTAAATACTGTAGATGATAGTACAAAATATCCTATCAGTATTCTTTGGTAGTAGTACAACTAACCCATCAGCAATTCTCGGTTACGTATAAATTGTTGCACATATGATACAACATTGAAATGCCTTTGTCATGACTTGGATTTTTAAAATAATGTGCATGCTTGATTAGTCTTGTTCCTGAAGATTATGCTTTGGATGATTAATCTGGAATGAGAAAACATTTCTAAGAAAGGTGGATTTTGGTAAGCATCCAAAGCTACCAGAAAGGTCTCCAAAGTAAAAGGCATCTTCTTCCTGCACCTGTAGATGATCAGAATAGATCTATATCACAGATATGACAAGGAACATGCTGTCCTCTTTTTGTGCTGGTATATGCTTAGGTGATGTGCCTAAGAAGGCAAATCTTTTTACACACCTGCTTCCTAAGGCCTTCATAATGCAGACTTGTTGCATGATAAATGCTTTGAGACCAAAATGACACCAGAAGATACCTAGCTGATAGGACATGACATGTTGTTTATTGGTAATGCTAGCACTCTTAGGTTTGATCTTTCTTTTACCATATGAAAGTGGTTGCTTCCAGAAAAATAGTAAATATAGTAAAAAATGTTTGAGATTGGCAGTATATTGTTATGCTGATATTTGGTTATTTATCCTTGAATCATTGTGAAATTTGGTTAGGACACGGCATTATGGTCATTGACAGAACCAAGAAATGCAAAAAACACTTCATTTATTGATGTCAAATTATTTGCGGATATTCAAAACTTAAATTATTTTACCTTTCTAATTTAAATCAAATGTTACTTGTGGATATAGTCATCCTTCAATTCTTTAAATTCAAATGGCTTTATTAATTATTTACAAGTTACGAAGTTACAATTCATTTATGAGGTCATTTATTCTTCTATATATAACCTTCTTCTGGCAGATATTCTAGAATTGCAGAAAGTGGCCTTTGTGCCGGTAGCAAATGGAACTCGCTTGGTTACCGTGAATTCTCTTTTTGTTCGTCTGATGGTTAACCTTTCACCATTTGCTTTTGAACTCCCTAGTTTATATCTCCCATTCGTGAAAATCCTCAAGGAAATAGGGATGCAGGAGGTTCTTACTGTTTCCTATGCTAGAGAACTTCTTTTGAACATACAAAAATCATGTGGGTATCAACGCCTTAATCCTAATGAACTTCGTGCGGTAATCATGATTCTGAATTTTGTGTGTTCTGAGGTTGTTCTTTCAACATCATCTGAACTAGATTGGCTATCTGATGCAATAATCCCAGATGATGGCTGCAGGCTTGTTCTGGCAAGATCATGTGTATATGTTGATTACTATGGGTCGCAATTTCTTAGTAATATAGACACCTCCAGGTTAAGATTTGCTCATCCAGAACTTTCGGAAAGTATATTTATGGCCTTCGGTGTCAAGAAACTTTCTGACATTGTCATTGAGGTGTGGGAACAACCTTTTCGCATGGTGTAGGTTTCTCTGAAATGAACATAATGTTGACTGTAAATTGTTTCTTTTTCCTTATTTTGTGCAGGAATTGGATGAACCAAAATTACAGGTTGTTAGCCAGATTGGGTCTGTGTCTCTTAGTAGAGTAAAAGAAAAGCTTTTTAGCAAATCATTGCAAGAGGCAGTGTTAATGTTATTGGGTAACATTTCTAATCACTATCCATCACTTGAAGACCTTGGTTTATCGCAGATAAGGCGTCTACTGGAACATATTGCAGAAAATTTGCAATTTGTTCAATGGCTCCACACTCGATTTCTTTTACTTCCAAAGCTTCTGGATATTACACGGATAACCAAGCATTCCACCATTGTTGAATGGGAAGACAGTCTTAAACATCGAACTGTTTACTTCATAGACAAATCAAAGGATCACATTTTGATTGCAGAGCCTCCAAGTTTTATGACAGTGTATGATGTAGTTGCCACTGTCACAAGCCAGGTTTTGGGGGCACCAGTGACTTTACCATTTGGGCCACTTTTTGCCTGCCAAGATGGTTCAGAAAAAGCAGTTCTCAGAGCACTAAAATTAGGGTCTGAACATGGAACCATAAAACGTGAAAATAAAAACAATTCTTTAGTGGGAAAAGAATTATTATCTCAAGATGCTCTTCAGGTACAGTTCCTTCCAGTACGACCATTTTACTTGGGAGAAATAGTTGCATGGAAGACAGGAAGAGAAGGGGAGAAACTTAGGTATGGTAGAGTTCCAGAAGATGTAAAGCCATCAGCTGGTCAGGCACTTTACAGATTTCCTGTGGAGATTGCTCCTGGAGAAACCCAAGTACTACTTTCTTCACAGGTTTTCTCTTTCAAAAGTGTTTCTATGTCCAATGTGGCTTGCATGCCATCCTTAAGAGAGGACAATGAAGGCATAAACAGAAATAGAATGCTTCATGGCCAGACATCCAAGGATTCTGGAAATGAGAAAATGAAAAGCCAGGTTAGACTGCTAAGGGCTCATAATTATTTTTTAGTTGGGCTTAGCTCATTAAATGCTAAAGGTTTTCTTTATGGCAGACTTCAAAAGAACTCCAATATGGAAAAGTATCTGCGCAAGAATTGGTGCAAGCAGTCCATGACATGCTTTGGGCTGCTGGAATTAATATGGATGCTGAGAAGCAAACACTTCTCCAAACAACGTTAACTCTGCAAGAACAGCTGAAAGAATCTCAGGTTGCTCTTTTGGTTGAGCAGGTTTGTTTCTTCCTAGGTTCCTGCATTTCTTGTTTCACAAACCAAAATTTCTGATATAGTTAAATGTTGCTGAACATGTCAGATTGACTATAAAAAATTACCAATATCATAGTGGTCAAATATAGATGCAATTAGTATCTGTTGTATTCATGAAAGTTTCTTTTGTGATGTCAATGATGTACAAAATAAGATCTTTCATACACATATCATACAAAGTCATTTTTATCCTTTTGTGTAACTTGATAAAATGCAGTGAAGATGTTTCAAAATGATTAAACAAACTTTTTAATGAATAATAGCATGGAAGTATGAACCACAAAGGTAACAATTCTTTTGTGTAGTGAGGTTATTTGCTAGTAATTAATTTTATCTCAAGTTGGAATTGAAAATGAGAACCTTTCTCACACAGAGATAGAATTTAAGTCTCCCAACTAAGCCCACACTGAGAGTGACCAAATTATGATCTATTGAAGGGCAGACATCCAAAAATTGGATTCCTAAACCTCTATTCTAAAGGACAAATTAAATATGAGCTATGATGTCAATTGCATAACCAGAGAAGTCACGTCTCTAGGACAAGAAACTAGTCACATCAATTTTATGACCTTGAAACCCATATTACCAGCATATTTTTTGGACACTTTGTGTAAATAGGTTGGGAACCCATCTAATTTGGTCTTTGTGGCCAGACCTCTCCCAGACTCTCTACAGACACCTAGACAAAGTGGAGGAAAGTAAAAAAAGGAAAAAACATATTGTTTTGTACATTAAGACAATGAGTCTATCCAAAAATTTCTAGAAAAAATATTGGAGTTTGAAACAATTTTAATGAACAAATTAAACCTAAAAAAATAAAGGATTTTTCTTGATCGCCATAGTGAGCTATTTTAGTTCAAACCTCAATTAAGTTTTTTAATATTTTGTAGAAGCAACTAAACCATTCCCAAGTAACCAATGGAAGTGAAAAAAAATCATTGCTGATTGGTTTCTTCAACAGAGAGGGTTTCTTGCCCCTAATGTCTATCCATGGTGGCTCACATGAAAGTGTGGTGCTCCAGGTAAAAATAACTGGTAACCAGAAATTGTGATATGAAAACATAGGGATTCAACCTTCCGATGATCTCAAAAAGAATGGGTCTCTTTTTTTTTAATTTTTGGAACTTAAGTATCTGTTACTTTGGTTGCTAAATGGTTATCCATGAAAACATGGATACATTAGATTGCTTGTATCTACATCGGATACAAGATTTTTCTTGGTAACTGGTTAGGAAACAGTCCTCGAAGCTAAATTAGCATAGATTTAGGATAAACTTCCACTTATTTTGTTGGTGATGGAGAAGGTCGACTCTGAGAGCATAGTAGATCTGGTATATGTGATAATGAAGGAGAATTTGCTTTAGAAGTGCTGCCCTAATGGACATGAGATCTGATGACAAATTATATATCCTGACACTCCACACAATAATTAGGCAGCCCAGAAGAAAATGTGTTATTGCAGAGATCTGTTTTATTCATACTCGGACAACCAGATTTATTTAAGTGATTAACTGACTGCCAAAAATGGATTGAGATTTCATTTCTCCTTTAATAGTATCTTCATAAAAACAAGCCTAATATCATATTGTTGTACTTTGGAGCTATGATATTGGTTGTAAAGCTTGATCTCTTATGCCAACACCAAAAATAGCTATCTTGTAGACTCTCACTAGTACTCATTTATTTGTGACCTTTTTTTGTGTTTTGCCTTACTTTGATCTGTATGTTGTCATGGTAGTCAGTAAGAGTATACAAATCAGCAGGAAGTTTGCACTTAATGTCCATCAAAATATTTGCAGGAAAAGGTCGATGCAGCAGTGAGAGAAGCTGATGCAGCTAAGACAGCATGGTCATGTAGAGTGTGTCTTAGTGCTGAGGTGAACATCACGATTGTTCCCTGTGGACATGTTTTATGTCTAAGATGCTCTGCTGCTGTTTCTCGCTGCCCATTCTGTCGTACCCAGGTTTCCAGAACTATGAAGATTTTTAGACCATGAAATGCCAATGGAATGTGATTGAGGTCCATCTTAGGATGATTTTAAGGTGCTTGAGGCATACAATGTTTGAAGCATGGAAACCGAGGACCAAATGCTTTATTCCCATCAACAAAGCGACATGCCTGAGCGATAGTTTTTAATTAGAGGAAGGATTGACCATGTTCACAAGAGCATGATTTGTGGCTTGCATTGCAGGGAGAAAGCATGTCCTGTAATTTCTTCTCTTTAGCCGTAACATATCTCTGTATATGACAGGCTAATATCTGAAGCAGCCTTCTGCATGCCCATGAAAGTGGCGGAAGATGATCGATACAAGAGAATCAATAGGTTACTGATTCACTGTGACCCTTCTGCAGCTTTATCGTGTATTGCCTAAATTTGTAAATGCCTCTTAGCAGCCAAATTTACTTAGTGAAAGTATATTTCCTCTCCTTCCACAATATTTTTTGGGGTTGTACATACTGTTTCATTTCTCTGTCAATAACTTGTCCAGTTAAATGTTATTTTCTTACTGAGTTCAACTTTACTCTCAAATGAGCATAGAAGTGCAAAAGATATTCCCTGGGAATGCCATCTACTTTTACTCGGAGAAATCATTGTGGAATTCAAACGATGGTTTTATATACAAATCTAGTGGACCTCTGCTATATGGGATTGATGGCTGGTGTCTAATTAAGGTTTCAAATACCAAACGGTACGGACAATTGATACCAATTTTATTTTTTTTCTCTATTTTTTCGATTGATATCATGATATGCAGGTTGGTTTATCGGTACATATTTGTCCAATGAATTGTTGAAAAATAGTATGTTTTCATTTACACGATTGATACTATGCTACTGCTTATATTGATATTGTTTATTTTGTTCATTCGATCAATAGGAATTCATTCTGATCAAGAGCAATAAATTTTTATGTATTATCCAAATGATTAATTCCATCTGCTAATGCTCCAAGAATTTATCATTGAGTCGAGATCGTTATCAATTATAAGTCGAGATCTTATGAAATTTTGAACTCTCAGCCTAAAATAATGAGTCAATCACACAATTACAGTTACTCCACCAATTAATTAATTATCAGATGGAATTCCTTATCCAATCAGATTCCGCCGTTCTCTAATTAGAAGCGTCGGTGGAACGAATCCTAACAATGCGAAACTAGCGGCGAGGAGGGAAAGAGTAATAATACACGCACCCACACCTCTCCACTGTACGACAATGACAACCCAACTTGAAATTGCCCAAAAGAATTCTTAGACGTCCACCGGCGTCTTGACACGTACCACCGGACCCCTCGTAACGCGTCAAGCCGCAGTAATAAGCCTGGTGAAGTCTTCTCCCACTCTCTTCCTCCCCAGATTCCCACTCCATTCTTGGGGCAGCGGAGCGCTTGGATTCGCTGCATTCCACCAGTTCCGAGCCGAATCCCGTCGTGAAATCCGATGAGATCTTGATCCCTAGCTCGAGATCTATCGATTTAGGGTTCTTTTCAGTGTTTCTGGCATTGCCGATCGAACACGGAATTTTAGGTGTTCTTTTCCAATTGAATTTTGTTTGGCCTTTCTTCATTCACAGGGCTTAGATGGGATCTCTTTCCCATGAGAGGAAGAGCGATACCGGTGCTTCCTTCCCGTCGTCGATTTCTTCCTCTCCCTCTCCCTCTCCCTCCCTTTGTTCGTCCAATTCTTCGGGTGCGAAGTACATCGAGCATAATGTGTCCAAGTTGGACACGCTTGCCGGCATCGCCATAAAATACGGCGTCGAGGTAATTGGGATTCTTCTTTTGCTAAATATGGCGTAGATTTTTGTGGCTTTTGCATGAGCTGGATGGATTACCTGATGAGATTGGTTTGTTACTTGAGAACAAGGAAAACTGTTCTTGTTTGATCAATATTGCGTAAGAAATAATGGCCCCTTTTACTTTCTTCTTTTCATGCTTAATCGTTAGATGTGTAATAAACGTAGCTTGAGGAGTGTAATAAACGATAAAGCTAGCTATGCACGTCACGTAGCTTGGTTGGTAAAAATCTTGACTGATGATAGCAAGATTCTTGGATCGAACCGCAATTTTGCCATAACAATTCTTTAATTTAGAATTGAATTGAATTGAATTTCATAGCTAACCATTGTCCTTATCCGGGGAAAGCTTAGCGAGGATCCAATTTCATTAGTTCGACCTTCGTGGAAAAGAGAAAAAAAAAAAAAAGGAAAATGTCAAAGCTGATGTGATGACAGCCAGCTATGCCTTCCTATGGCAACTAGATATACATAAGTCATAGCATCTGTACTTTTGTATTGCATCACTGTTGAGATATTCGAGTGGGTAGTACACTATTGGTTGTTGGTAAGTTGCAGTCGCAAGTTTGAATCTGTGTAATGTAATGTAAGGAATTTATTGGTTGTTGGTAAGTATACTCTCGGCATAATGCACTTTATCCTTCATCGGAGAACTCTTTCGCGTAGATTAATGAACTGTTTTCACTATGAACAATTGCATTTATTGTATATGGTCCAACTAATGCTTGAAAAACTATCGGCAAAGTTCTCATGTAGCAAGGATGAATGGTCTAAAGGTTTGATTAAGTGACGAGATTGTTCTTTGTTGATTACCAAAAGGTTGCAGATATCAAACGGATTAATGGTCTAGTGATGGATCTTCAGATGTTTGCTCACAAATCATTGCTTATTCCTCTTCCTGGAAGGCATCCCCCATCTCCTCCTATTCGATCTAATGGTTTTGTTGATAACAGGTATTTCTCACATACTGCCTGCAACTTATATGAGTGCTGCTTTCTTCATAGGACAAATAACTGTGTTGATCTTAAGACAATACAAAATCTAAATAAACCTTTAGATCCTCACTGAGATCCAAGCATTTATCCTATGCTATTAGATGGTCAATCATCTTCTAATAGTATGGTGATAAGTTGATATACATTGAATATATTTGTTTGAAAAATAGGGAAGGGATAACTCTCTCAGTTTTGTAGTTCCTAACTCTCCATGGTTGACTTCAAGGAAGTATTTACTTGATTGGCAATTTTTCTAAGCAAAACACATGCTCTATTGCCCCCTCTGTTTCTATTTTCTTTCATGTGAAGGGATATGTTTTTCGTAATAATCACTATTATTATAATTGGGAGAAATAATATGATATTTTTTCTATTTTTTTAGATGTTTTTCTATTGTTGAAACATATTCTATTTTCTTTGTTAATTTGTTATTGATCCAACCAAACACTATCAAAACTTGAAATATATTTATTTTAGAGGAAATTACATTGCAAGCTGATCATGATGCTATTTATGTTGCTGCTGCAGCTGTGCATTGTCTCTTTATCTTTCTTCTACTAAATATATTAGGTCTCTGAAGGAATATGACAACTGCTGATCCCTGCATTATCTTTCACATGTCATATTCCTTACCGTGTTGCTTCTGACCTCTGTCAGCAATCGAAGACCTGGTCATGTTGTTGTAACCATTCCTTGATGACTTGCCATTTAAGTCCAAACATTAATCTGCCTATTTATCTGACTTGTTAAAGGATCTGCTTAAGTTCATATCTTGCAATTGTTGCATTCAGGAGCCTAAGAGAGCTACAATAAGTTTCTGAGTTAATTCTTGGTAAAGTTTCCTCCTCAAGAATTTGATATGCATGGAAGGTCCCTTGCATGTGCCTTAATCCTTTAAGATGCTACATCTTAAATTTGTTTGCATTTTTCAACCAGTGGAACATAGGCAAATTTAAATTCTAAACATGCATGATCAAGACATGAACGAGGGAGACTTGCAGCTTATATGAATATGCAAATTCTTACTTAGTGGTATATTAGTTGCATTTTCTGCATAATATCTTCCGGAAGGGGCAAAACACAGTCAAATCGAAAGAATGCAAATGTCAAAACAAACATCAGGAGCTGAGCATACGGTGGAGTGAATTGTTCTGGTGGCTTTTTCTAATCACAATAAAATAATCGGGTAACATCTAAGTACATTTAATGATACAAATAGCTGGTTTGGATTTTTGTAGATGGGATTAATCGATATCAAGCTGTTTTATGTAGTGGTCGACATGCTGGTTTCATATAGAGCCTTTTCCTTGATAAGGGGCCTGTGTTTTTATGCACATGATAAGCCTTATTTTTCTCTTTTAAGCACTTTATATGGTAAAAGCTTCTGTTTTTGCTTAGCCATTGTAATGTAAAATATTATGGAGTTTTAAGTATTTGTACTCACAGGGATCAGACTCCTATCTGTCGTCCTCAGAGAGATGTCTTAGATTCTCCCCAGCCATTGAAGTCGAAATCCCAACAACATCGTGAAATCTCGTCTGCCATGTGTAGCTTGCGAAGATACTATGATCTTCCACAACATGAAAGGAGTCCTACAGCCGAAGGCACCGAAATGACCTTATACAAAACAGGTGGTGCACCGAACTCCAAAGATGAACCACTTCCTAAAGTGTCACCGGCTTCTAACTCACAGCCTCGGAGGTCAAGAGGTTTCATCAACAGCTTCCTTTCGGAAGAAGGTGATCTTATGCAAGAATTACTAGTCAGTAGATCTGGGGATTCCAGCAATGGTGAGAATTCCAAGACCGATAAGTCTGTCAGGCGGCGTCAGAGAGCCGATGCTGATCCTTTCGGTGTCTCCGAGGCAGTTGTCAAGGATGAGAGCCAAAGCCTCCTAGGAAGGATGGTGAGAGGGTTAACCCCAAAGCAGTTGCTAGTGAGTTATACCGATACTGAGTCGGCACGCCAAAGCACGAGTTCATTGGAGGAGTCTCTTGTAGGCAATGGGTTTCTCGCAGTAAGGAAGTCATCAAGCACCCCGAGTTTGCAGGAATCAGAAAATGACTCTGTATGGACCTCTTCTTCTAAATGGACTTCGAAGCCTGATACTGTTACAAGGCCAATTTTCTATGGTTTATCGAAACAGATCAGTGTTTGGAGAAGCAAAGCTGCTCTAGATTGATCATCCCACCATAGAACCTGGCCACAGAAGGCTTAATTTATCCTCTGCTACGGCTGTGAGCAATGTAATAGAAAAGTCCATGTGCTCGCTGTGTGCCACTTTAATCTATCAACTGCTTAAGGCTTACTACAGTAAGGGGAAACTCCAAAAGTCCGGACATATATGTATTGGACACAGATCTTTCGATTCCATATTGCATGTTTTACATGGACTGGATTTGCCTCGTTGACTCTCTTAAATAAAAGATGTGGGAGTTCTTCTTCTTCAATTTGTTTGTCGGGCCGCAGCACGTTGCATCCATCAATGCGGTTCTTAGGCTTCTGATCGGGAGAGACGGTGACGTCAGCGTCGTTGTGACAGACGAGACCAGATGACTGAGGACCCCACTGGCCCAAGCCTATGGGTGGGGGGTGGGGGGGGGGGGGGTGGGGTGTGCTGAACCTTATCCATTTGCTTGTATCTTAATAGTGCTCGTTTACTTTCCTTTTGGATCACCACCAAACACTTCCGTGATCCAATGCAGCAAGCGTACCACTCCGACAATTTGCACATTTAATATACAAGCCAAAGTGTTAGCTCTTGTTGTTAGCAAGATCTTATAATCGACTTTCCACCTCGATCACTTACCATTACCCAACGTTCATGTCAGTGTTAGGTAACTTTCTGCCTCAGACAACGGAAATGCTCTCATTGGTTCTGCATAGTATATATCTTCTCCCTCCACGTGTCCGTAATCTCTGATCTCTCTGTTCAAGTTGTTCCTTGTCGCGAAAGCATCGCAACGTATCGTAGAGTTCAGTTGGGGCCACGTAAATACCAATAATAAACAAGGGTGCATGTGGATCTCGTGTTCACGAGTTCCTCGGTTTCCAACGCACATACACTATCGTCACGTGCACTTCTCCTTTGTCTTTTATATCGTTGTTCATGACAAGCCAATCTCAACGACGTGCTGAGCGCCATTCATCCAACTCCGATGGCTCTTCTCATCGAGCTCCTCGCCACCTTCGTCGGCCTCCTCGCTCCGCTTGGTATGGCCAGCACCGACTTCGTCATCTACTCCGACCCGCCCACCGCTCTCCTCCCGGGCCAAAGCTTCCAGTACGACCTCACTCCCCAGGGCATCCCCTACGGCCCCGCCTCCCTCTCCATGAACCACGACTGCGACCTCGTCCTCCGCTTCCACAACCAGAAGACCTGGGCCACCAACACCACCGGCCTCGGCACCGACTGCTACCTCACCGTCGACTCCAACGGCGAAGCCGCCGTTAAGCATGACATGAACTACCCGCTGTGGAGCAGCGGCAAGAAGTCCGTCCAGGGGAGCTACGCCTTCCTTATGCAGTGGAACGGCGGGCTCGGCATCTACGGGCCCGCCATCTGGTCCAGCTCCAACCCGCCATCACTGCGCGACGCCGGCAACGAGCACCCCAACGTCACCACCGACTACGTCTTCTACTCCTACTCGATCTTGCCCATCGCCACGATCCTCGAGTACAAGAACTACAAGCTGGTCCTGCGAGACGACTGCAACCTGGTGCTAGAGGACACAGCCACCGGCGAGATCAGGTGGCAGACCGGCACCAGCAGCACGCAGCACGACTGCTTCGTCACGCTCGACGCCCAGGGCGAACTCTTCGTCAAGCACAATCGCCGCGACGTCCTGTGGCGGTCCGGCGCGAGATCCACTCCCTTTCTCTACATCCTTGCGCTTCGTTATGATGGAACACTTGGTGTCTACGGTCCTCAGATTTGGACTACCAAGCCGTTCTGGTAGATCTTAGTGATCAGAGCGGCGGACATGAATGCTGCAGCGACTATTGCATATGATCCTTGCCGCCGGCTTCAATAAAATCCTAAGCACTGTCCACTGTGTGTTTGACAGATTACCATCAACCACCCAATATATATATATATATATATATATATATATATATATATATATATATATATATATATATATATATATATATATACACACCATGTTACCTTTAGGGCTACTCTACTCGAACTAGTAGTCACTGTACAACTCTTTCCTCCTTGATGCTTTCGTTATTGCCCTACGTCTCCTTTTCTCTATTGTCTCTCGACATGCCACTATAATCATTTATAACAGTGCTTTCATCTTGCTCTTCCTTCGCATGCTCATCTTGCTAGCATTGCATTTGAAACTAATAAAGAGTGATAGAAGGAATGTAGTGGGAGACGTCAGGAAGGTGGACGGAACGAAAGCGACCATGAGGGCTGTAGTTGACAAACGAGCATTTCTTTCCCCCTCGATACCCTCGCAGTCGCCTCCTCTTCCTCGTCATCACCCAACACGTTGTTACAATCCTTTCCGATAGCACTTTCGCCTTGCTTTTTCCCCTTGCGCTCATCCCATTATCATCATTGTTGAACTTGGTAAAGAGCGATAAAGACAAACGCGAGTGGGGGATGTTCGTGAAGTGGACGAGGAGAAGGTGACCATGAGAGCTCTCGCTGATGGTGACAATGGCAACAGTAGGAGGGGTGAGTGCGAGGGGGAGAGGAAGCGACGACCAAAGCCCTCACAGCCACTCATCCACCGGAATGTAAAATTTAACTTTTTACCATTTATTTTTTTATTTTCGTTGATATAACTTATATCTTTAGGGTAAATGAATCTATGTGTTTCACTTTTATAAATATAAAAATACTAATGTAACTTTTTAAATATAGGGATCGAAAAATTAAGCTTGACTGAGTAATTAGTCAACGATGAGAAAAGACTACAAGGAAATCCATAATTCTTATCATATTTAATATGAGATTGCGCACTACTATGGGCCGGCTATATAAGAAGGAAGGCCCATCTAACTTAACGGCCCTACTAACTGGCCCGGATGCAGTCCTCCCCCTTACGGTGTTTGCGCCTTTCGTGGACCGGGGGGTTCGACCTGAACTCGAGCGCGCTTCCGCCATGGCGAAGAGGAAGAAGGAGAGCGAAGACGAGGAGGTCCGTCCGGTCGACCCGGAGACGGAGGAAAAGCGGCGGCTGAGATCCCTCGCTTTCTCGAGGAAGCTCCTCCGCCACGCCCCCTCGCTGCCCTCCGCGCCCCTCGAGCCCTCCAAGGCCGTCGTCCGCCTCCAGGGCCGCGACCTCGTCAAACGCGGCCAGAGGAAGAGCCGCTACCTCTTCTCCTTCCCTGGTCTCCTCGCCCCCCTCTCTGCCGGGCGGATCGGCGAGCTCGCCGACCTCGGCACCAAGAACCCAGTCCTATACCTCGAGTTCCCCCAGGTATCGGTCTCTGATGCCCGATCTCTAGGCTTTATCTAGAAGATGTTCTAACTGGTCGGTTTTTGTGATCATCTTGATTCCTTTGGTAGGGAAGAATGAAGCTATTTGGTACGCACGTGTACCCTAAGAACAAGTACTTGACGCTGCAACTCACGAAATCGTTCAAGGGTGTTACGTGCGAAGATATCTTTGAGAGCATGGTTTGCTTCCGATGCCACTCCTTTTTCTCTCAAGTTGCTTTTTGCCGTTTTGATGATTTTGGTTATTCAATATGTAAGTTCATATTTGAAGCATTTTCTATGCAGGAAAGAAACAATAGTTAAGTTTGTAGGCTTGGTGTGATAAAGGACTCCTAAATCATGACCATTTTACTGCAAACTTTGAGAGTTCTTTTCCATGTGCTTTGATACTTTGTGTTGAGTGACAACACGTTGTTGTTGCTAAGCTGCATTTTGTTATCTTATTTAAACATCATTAGGTTTCAGTTTTTCTCAAGTAGATTATGCACAGTCATTAATTGATGGGCAAGTTGAATTGAACCACTTAATTGTTATTGTAGTAAATATTTTTACTGAAAATTAGCTGAAAAACATGAAAAAAAGGAGAAAAATAGAAGACAACAAATTATTTTTAGAAATAATTATCTTTTAAAATAAGCATTGACTCTCTTGGATCAATTCATTTGGTCAATATAGATTGATAATACCAGTGCACCCTTCTGACTGTTCACTGTTCTACTACGTTAGTGATGCCAAATTGCACTTATACCTAAAGCTTTAATGAGGAATGGTAAACTACGAGAAGCATTGTATTTTCAAGTTGGCCCTTCTGCATTCATGTTCTCCAAGTTACTAAATTTGATTGGAGCTCATTAGTAGTAAATCAATCCTGATACGAAGATGCTTTTAAGTCATTGAAAAATCAAAGTGATTGTTATCATCAAATCGGGCCGAGGTCTTTCAATCATGAAATATTATGAACTAAGCTCTATGACCTTATTGGCATGATGTATATGCTTAATACAAACATGGAGTATTGTTTACTACTCTTTCTTGCCACATACCTTATTGTTTTAGAATGTCGTGAGTTCAAGCAAATTAAACATTTAGCATCCCTCATGCCGCTTGGTGAGCATTCGGTAACTTACCACTTTTGTTGGCTAGTGCTTATGCTATGCTTATAAATGGGTTTTGGTAATCTCACCTGATTAAGTTAAAGTTCTAGGATGACAGTAGTTCACCTTGTTTTCCTGATTTTGTATATGGGAGTAGGATCTTGCGTTCACATTTGCCTTCTGTCTTTAGTGATGGTTAGAACTCCATCTTCCCCAGACGAGTAATAGGGTCAGCATCAGTCGCTATCTGTCACCATCATGCATGTTCACATTTTAGTTCAGTTTCTTTCAGTATTCACTTCAGGATTTTATAAATCACAATTATTGAATGTTGAGAATGCCTTTATAAGATCTGCACACTTAATTTATTTTTAGCTAGTCTTGTGATTCGTGTGATCACTACAAGCTGTATCCTAAACATACAACTGCAACCTCTAGGGTGGAAAACCTCTTAGTCTGGGAGTATGATATGGAGAATGATTTTTGTCTCTTTACAAGGTCATCTTATTGCAAACTCCCACTTTGCCATAACTGCATAAACCATGTCTACTGTGATGATAACATTATCTTTTCTCCATTATTAATGTTGTTATTTGATTGGCTTGTGTTTTAGCAGATTGTGTTTGCTGATGCATGGTGGATTGGGCAAAAGGAGGAGAATCCACAAGAACTCCAACTTGAGTTTCCTAAGTATCTAAGTGAGGTGATTTCATACAATAGTTTCACATTTATTTTGTTTTCCTTTTGCATTTTGATGGTTCTGGATTTCATTGTTGCATTTAATATTTTGAGTAGCAGGGAAAAGATGCAATAGACTATGACTTCAAAGGAGGTGCTGGTGCCACAGTTGGGGAACAATCAGCTGGAAATAAACCTGTAACGAAGAGAGAACCACTTTCTCCTGAAATTGAATTTGAGGATAGCTTGCCTGATGATTCTGGCAATAAAGTGGAACCAGGAACGATTAACATGGCAACACCTGTTCGCCAGTCGGCTAGAACTGCAGGGAAAAAGCTAAGGTATTTGTTCAAGTTATATGGCTTTGCAATTATGTGCCACAGATGGTTCTTAATGTAGCTGTTGATGATAAAAAGGCAATCAAGTGAAGTGTGTATGGCATTAACATTTTTATAAGTCAATTATTTATGTTTTTTATCTGTTACTAGTATTGTGCTGATTATGTTATGACCAAAAGAATGGATGTCTGGTGTGAGGCTCTCCCCATTAATGGGTTTGAGGAGAATTATTATATTCAGCCTTGCACGAGAGACTGCTTCCATGACTTGAACCATGGGGCCCAGGTTTGCAAAGAAACAACCTTATCATGACACTGCTCTTTGATATTATTATAGTTGGATGTTATTAAAATGCTCAGCTCGTAATGCCATATGTTGACTAAATTGGCTTCAACTGATATTTTGAATGTTTGAAAGACATTGGCACTAAATTGTCAGCTTAGAAGGAGCCGGTTATTATTTTTATATCACTGAATTACTTTGTGCCCAATTATCTAAAGTTTGGTTGATTCTTCTCCTTACAATTGGTTGTTCCATGCAAATTTTTCCTTGAAAAGAATTCAGGACTGTTAGGCTACTTATCCCTATATTTTACTAGTGACATTTTAATTTAGAAACTAAGAACTTAGTTTACACTTGATTGTTCAAAGTTCTAACACTCAAATAAATGTTGCGGAGGGCTTACTGCATCTAAAACTTTATTGGCATAGGATTTGCCTTTTGTCCATCCAAAAATTTTTCCTTGTTAGCTGGTGTTTGCAATTACTCCAATGCAGGATGCTGACTACTGGATAAGTTATTATTGGCCTGCAATACAACTATTTACCTATTTTCCACAATACATGATCAGCAAAATAAATTTACCATATGCAAATGTTACAAAATTTCCTGATAGTTTCCACCTTTCTTTGTTTATTAGGCTCAGGAGTTTCTTTCTTATCTCTTTTTTCCTTTAGTTATGCAGAATCTTCTGGAGATGATTCTAATTCTAGTTGTGATGCTGAGCAACCTGCCACCTCCCCTGGGGTCACTTCACTTGAGCTAACTCATAAGGGTGATGAGAAGGTAAATTCAGAATTAGGATCACAACTAAGAGTTTTATTATTAATCGTGTTTTTGCTTATGTGACTCCATTATTGGCTCCAATTTTAAATTTATATTTCCAATATTCTTTAGTATATTTATAGTTCTTGATTGCATAATTAAGCACAATTGCATGTTTGAAATATCCATGTTTCTCTACTATGAACTTTATATCCTTAATTTGTAGGACAGATTGTGGATTCCTGTCCAGTATCTTCTAGTGTTGTTGCTTCAACAAGTGAGCTTGTTGACAGAAAAACCTGTTCAAGGGAGAAACTGAAGCAAACTTCATCATCTGAATGGTCCAAAGGGAATCTTTCCTATGGAAAAGGCATGCTGGTTCAGGCTACTTTATCTACATTGTTTGAGAAAGTAGTGGATAAGGTTAGTGGTGTTATCTTATCTACTTTACATGCTTCAGCATAGCGGCCAATAATTATTCCAACATATTGGGCAGCTATAAGCCTTCGGTTGGTTGGCATATGTATGAGTTGTGTTAAACATAATATTATTATCTTGAGAAAAATTCATGTGCCCCTATGCTCACTCCTAATTCTACAGAAACTCTCATAAACTTGCAAATATTACAACTATCCTTCTAACGTAACAAACTTCTATAAATGTCCTTGAAATATTATTGATACCTTTTCGAAGTTTACAGACTTTCACGAATGTCATCCAAATAACAAATAGCTTAGGCACAAAAGAGAGTATAGGTGATGTAAAAAAGATTTTTGAAACCATAAGGGCTCCTATATGACCTGGAACATGAGGTTGTATATGAAATTTTGTATATTATGAAGTGTACATATGAAATTCATCCTATTATCTTACATTCTGAAACTTCCTCATGCACACATTTCATGTGCAATACTAACCACTAAGTGTTCAATGTTATTTGTCAACAACATGCATCTTTGTTGGGTCGGTGGCCCAATATTTTCTGCTCAATATTCAAGCCTTTTCTTCGATTTTATTTTCTGGAACTCCTTTATTACATTCAAATATATTGGTTGATTTGTTCACTAACGTGAAGATGCTAACAAATATTCCATGCTTAGCTTTTTTGTATGTTTGCTATGACAAAAAATTGGTGTTGTTCATAGTAAGTCACCTGAGCATGGGAATGGATATCATTCACTTTCATTATGCTTGAATCCATTGTTAATTCTTATTAAAATGTGTTACTATGCCGTTACCACGTTCATATTTTGCCTGATTCCTCAGCTTTCATATTTCAGAAACCTAAGCGTGGCGTGAATACTTCTCCTGGAACAAAAGGTTTTTCTCCTTGATTTCTTCTCTTCATTCTATATTGTTGGAAGGACATGGTTACCTTGTAATTAATGCGTGTTTTGTCACTGACTTATTTCCCTTGTGATGGAAACTTAACATCCAGGTCCTGCTAGTAAGAGAAAAAGGGCAGCCTCAAGGAAATCATCTGAACAAGTGGAAGTATGCTTCTGAATTAAATTTATTCTTGTTGATACTGAGGAAGTTCTTAAACAAATAAAATTGTTAATGATTTTTTAAACAGTGCACAAAATGGAACTTTGTTTGTGTTGTAGGTGAACGGGTCTAACAAAGAAGAGCCCAAATCTAGCAGGAAAAAGGGTGGTCAGTATCTTGTCTTATGTCTACTTTTTGCTTGTTTATTAACAGTTTTAAAATATGCAATTTGAATTGTGATCCATTTGCTTCACATTCATTTTAGTATCAAATGCACATATTGATTTGGGAAACTATTGTGATACAGTTTTGTTCTTTTCCTTATTTTGGCAATTATAAAACAAAGTATTGTTTCTCCAATTTTTGCAAGAATCTTTGTTGTATTCCAAGAAACGAAATTCTGGTAGTTTTTGCATTTTCGGTTGCATAACACCTAGACTATTTTAAATGCAGGGAAACAGCATGTGACATTGCAGCCGTCTGAGGTACAGTTGTGGACCATTTACTCCCTGGGGAATGAAAACGTTGCTGATTGTATCTAGAACTATGATTATTTGTTGTTGATCCGATGCAGATCTAAGCTGGTGTTAACTACTGATTGTGAACTATTACTATTTTCTTCTCTTGGTTTTTGTGATTTTTGCATGATGTTTTGGTACTGAAGTTCCTGAGATCAGAATCAGGTCTCTGGAACCACTCTAGGTTTTGGGATTTGGATCAACAAAATTGGACTGAAATTGGTCGGAATTGTCTGGTTATCCAATGGAATAAGCTTGTAAAGGCAGATTTTAGGCTGTTCCCGATTGGTGCTGACCAATTCCAATGCCAGGATACCTTTAGAAATTGGGTATTCAGACTAGATTTCTGCAAGATTGGGGTTGGATCAGGAGGATGGTTAGATTAGATCATCAGGATTGAGATAGTTATCAATTGAAAGAATAATTTGATAAATAGAAAATGTAAAATTACAAAAGAAAAATATAGAAAAGATTCTGATGAAACACAAATATTGTTTGCTAAAGGGTTCTTTTAACCTCATATTTTGTAAGATATTAAACTTTTGAAATAACTGGAACTGAAACATAAATGAAGACATGCATAAAACATTAAAAAATAACTATGATATATAATTATTTAAAATCGATAATGATCATATCATATGAATTTTTTCTTTTACTAGTTCGTGGTGCAAATTGCTAAAGCAGTATTGAAGATTGTGTTGGTGAAGTTGTGGTTTTAACAGTATAACTCTTAATCAATAGGTCTTCATTTTTTGTAAGACAAATTTTCTGTTTTGTTTGTACCTAACATTGTTAAGTGTTCAATAGGTGTCAGACGAGACAGATGAAACTTCTAGTGGACCTCAGGTACATAAACCAGTTATCACATTTTTATTGATAGTTGCATGTGCTGTCTTTTCTTTTGCTGAGCTATGAATGGGATCATTAGATTGATTATCACCTGCATATCTTTTGAATACTCTGATTTACATGATCAAGAAATTAGATTCCTCATATCCTGAATTGGATTTGCCTATTTATTTGCCCAAGTTAGTTTTGACATCATAGTGCAAGGAATATTACAGTAATTTTTACCCTCATCAGAGGCTCAGAGCAATACATTACCTGACTTTAGCTAGTTAAAGCTTAAAACTTTTTCTGTCTGATTGCAGTCCCAAATGTACTTTTGATATGAGAGAACAATTTAAGATTAGTTTACTATGAAAAGACTCTGTAATTGAAATCTCAGCAATAGAAAGGTTTGCCGATAAAGATTTGATGTTCACTATGAAAATCTTTAATCTTGATAACCAACATAAAGAACCTGTTGCCTTAATCTGCACTGAACCATATAGGCAAAATTTATTTGTAGCACCATTCTTTTCTTGATATTTATAAAAGCATCATGATGGGATTGTTTACTACAGTTCTACCCAGAGTGAACTGCATCAGAGGGTTTTTGTTTAATTTATTGCCATCTCTTTTACTTGAAATGTATAGGTCACTTAGTCCTGGTACTTTTGGTAATATGTGGTTCTAAAATCTAAATGTAGTTTTATAGCATTTGAAGTTATGCATTAGACACATTCTAATTCTTTCTTGAGCATATACGTCTTATTACTTATACATTAAAATATATAATTTGTTGCTAGACAGAAATTTAATCGTTCCAGTTAAAAATCATTATGGTGATTGTCTTATCTATTTGAGTTGCAAGTTGAGCTCCAATTGTTAGTTGCATCTACTCCAGTGATTTAAAAAGCGCTAGGCGTCAAAAGGTGCCAAGGTCCACAAACGCCCGAGGCGCTAGGCGCTCGCCCGAGCGAAGCGAGGCGGTAAAATTAAAAATATATAATATAATTAATAAATATAATTATTTAAAATTTTAAATAAAAATATGCTATTAAATTAAGAAAATCTAAGATACAAAATCACAATGTCACATTAACAAAAAGTTTCAAAATTCAAAACAATAAAATTTTACATCAAATAAATAAAAATTAACAACATTAAAATCAAAATAATATATTATTAATCTATTAATAGAAAATTAATCATTTCAAAATTCAAATAAACTTAATATTAAGAGTATACTGTATATTGAGCCTGATGGAGAAACGAGGAAGCAGCGGCGAGCGGCGGTAGCAGCAGCGAGAGGCGGCAGCAGCGGCGGCGAGCGGCGGCAGCGGCGGCGAGAAAGGGAAAGGGAGCGGAAGGCGCGAGCAGCAGGAGGGCTCGAGGGAGGCGCGAGCAGCGGGAAGGCTCGCGGGAGGGCTCGCAGGAGACGCGAGCAGCGGGAGGGCTCGCGGGAGTGCTTGCAGGAGGCGCGAGCAGCGAGAGGGCTCGCGGGAGGTGCGAGCAGGCACGGCGAAGCAGCGACAGCGGGAGCAGGAGCGACGAGCAGCGAGATCACGATCGGGATCGGGAGCGGAGAGCCGGCAGCAGGTTAGGGTTGGGTAAGGGTATTATATCGGTTTAGTTGGTTCGATTAACCAACTAACAACCGAATCAGGACCGAACCAGACCTAAAATCCTGGTTCGATCGCCTTGGTTTACCTAGGTGCTCGCACGAAGCGCCCAGCGCCTGGGCTCGGGCGGAGCGGCCAGGCGGCGCCCTGTTTTGAAGCGCGCCGCCTGGGACATTAGCGAGGCGCTCGCGCTGCCTCGCATCATCAAGCTAGTATATAAACTTATTGTGTTAGTTAACACCAAACACAAGGAGATGATGTTCTCAATATAGTTGTTTTTGGTATAGAAGTTGTATACACATGCAGTTTATTTGCTTCCGTGGTGTTCATCCTTCTTTTTTCCCATAACAGTTGACATCCTTGTGTCTAGATAAATTAGTTGTTTTATTTCTTTCCGAGAGCTGAACTATAGCCATGTCTTGTATCTTGAAAGATAATGGACTAGTCATCACATAGAGGTATCCTCAACACTTCGTGTGATACTTACAGTTGATGAGAGTATTTATTTACTTCTCATTGGGCGACTTATTGGCTATGTTTGTGTTCCTAACTAAACCTATCTTGGTTGGGATTTCACTCGCCTCGCCTCGCCTCGCCTCGCCTCGCCTCGCCTCGCCTCGCCTCGCCTCGCCTCGCCTCGCCTCGCCTCGCCTCGCCTCGCCTCGCCTCGCCTCGCCTCGCCTCGCCTCGCCTCGCCTCGCCTCGCCTCGCCTCGCCTCGCCTCGCCTCGCCTCGCCTCGCCTCGCCTCGCCTCGCCTCGCCTCGCCTCGCCTCGCCTCGCCTCGCCTCGCCTCGCCTCGCCTCGCCTCGCCTCGCCTCGCCTCGCCTCGCCTCGCCTCGCCTCGCCTCGCCTCGCCTCGCCTCGCCTCGCCTCGCCTCGCCTCGCCTCGCCTCGCCTCGCCTCGCCTCGCCTCGCCTCGCCTCGCCTCGCCTCGCCTCGCCTCGCCTCGCCTCGCCTCGCCTCGCCTCGCCTCGCCTCGCCTCGCCTCGCCTCGCCTCGCCTCGCCTCGCCTCGCCTCGCCTCGCCTCGCCTCGCCTCGCCTCGCCTCGCCTCGCCTCGCCTCGCCTCGCCTCGCCATGCAAAGTTCCACCTAACAGGATGGTAAATGTTTTTATTTTTCTGGACCTTTTTTTTAAGAATCATCAAGCTAGTATATAAACTTTATGTGTTATTTAACAACCAAACACAAGGAGATGATGTTCTCAATATAGTTGTTTTTGGTATAGAAGTTGTATACACCATGCAGTTTATTTGCTTTCCGTGGTGTTCATCCTTCTTTTTTCCCATAACAGTGGACATCCTTGTGTCTAGATAAATTAGTTGTTTTATTTCTTTCCGAGAGCTGAACTATAGCCATGTCTTGTATCTTGAAAGATAATGGACTAGTCATCACATAGAGGTATCCTCAACACTTCGTGTGATACTTACAGTTGATGAGAGTATTTATTTACTTTCATTGCTATGTTTGTGTTCCTAACTAAACCTATCTTGGTTGGGATTTCAAAATTAGTGTCCAAGATTTACTTAAATTTTGGATCCTTCTTCTTAGTCATTGATACCTCACATCCATTATCAAGATTGAATGCTCTAAAAGGAACCATGGGAATCGATTAATATTTTGCAATTCATGCCTTAAGAAGATTTGGAGCGTCACTACTTCCAAAGACAATGGTCATACTCTCTTTCTTACTATCCTGATTGTTTTTTTTTTTTTTTTTTTGCGTTGTTTTTAACATTATTTTCCCAGACATGTTGCTTCAATTTCTCCTACTACTTTGTCAGGATGATAGCGATGAAGATTGGGCTATGTAAAACCATGAGTTGGAGAACAGATTGCTATTTGCAGAGCCCTTCTTAGCAACTATATCTAGCAGCGATATGCCTCGACGAACAGTTCAGTGAGAACAAATGCATTTATTCATTGGCACCGGGAGCTTGGGCTGCGCTTCCAGCGCTAATCGATGGATGCGTCAATGGAGTTTGGTGGTGGCTCTGCATGTCTGTATTTGCACAATGTATGACTCCCCAGACCATAGGCCATTTTATTGGCTTCTCCTCATACTTACTGGAGTGTGTTTCTATGATTCACAAATATACTAATATGATTCATTGAGATCTTTTCCGAGTAGGCAATAGTCATATATGAAACAAAACCTATTAGTTCTGTTTCTGGCTTTAGCAAGATTAACTATATGGTTCATTGCAATCTGCTGCGAGAGTATAGAATGTCCGAAGATTGCCATAGCAGGATGGTTGGAATGTAGGTATTTCGCAGAGACTTTTCCATCTCGGAATCCTTTCCATTGACGCCACGGCGGAGCCCGCCCGTCCCACCGGCCGCTGGCCTTCTCGCGTCCATCCTTCCTCCCACCTCTTCGTCCTTGCCCATCTCATCAGCTAAGCTCTCCGACCAGAAACATCTGCACTCGGATCCGCTGGAAGCTGTTGATTCTATGAAGATGCAAGCTTTGGAGCCTGGGAGGCCGTCGCCTGAGACTTCCTGAGGCATTGACAGGGTCGAAGGAGCTTGAGGTGGCAGCAGAAGCAGTGAAAAGCATGGCCGGGAACGACTCGATGGAGGAGACATGGAAGGCGATCATGGAGAAGTCCTGCCGATGTGGGGAGAAGAAGGCCGAACAAGAGCAAGTGCTGCCGGAGACGGTAGTGATTGGCCGTGATGACTTGAATCGGCTAGTCGACGAATTCATAAAGATGAACTACGAGCAGATGCATCTTCAGAGGCGGATGGCCAATTCCGGATTGTACTCATCTCTAATAGCTCAGGCCCTATCATTTTCTTTTCTCCTCTTCTAGATTTCTCTAACATTTTGATCTCTAAATATAAAAATTTTATATTAAAATTTTTATAATTATGAAAGTAAAATATTTAATATCATTTATCCTAATATCGTTAGCTTTATCTATAGAATATATAGCATGTGATAATACGATATAAAAATGATGGGCAAAAATATAATTTTAACGTCTCAGTTATATTTTCATTTGTTATGTTATAATTAAAACTTCTTAATCAATTGTTGTGTTGGTGGCGGACGACAACGTTGTCGACAAATGACTATTATGGTGGTCGGTGAGAATAACATGATGGTCACCCTTGCAAATGTTGATTCAAGCATCGATGACTAAGCTGGGACGACGATTGCAACAACGGTGGAGCTTGAGGGACTTCTACAACTTCTTACGAGAGGAGGAGAAGAAAAAGGAGGGAGAGCGTGTTAGAACCCTTGCAGATTCTAAGCTTAGGGTTGATCTCTTTAGGGGATCGGCCTCCTGGAACTCTATAGGGGTTCCTTCCTCCAAGTTGCTGCTCAAAGGCTGCAGAAAAGATTCATCTATTGCTTATCAAAAGAGTAGGAATACATGACTATTTATAGGGTTTCTAAACCCTAACTCCTAATAGGACTCTTACTCAAGACTCCTACTCAATTAAGACTTCTACTCAAGACTCCTAATAGGACTCCTACTCAAGACTCCTATTCCTTTACAACTCCTAATTCTTCTTTAAGAAATAACCTCCAAACCCTAGCCGGCCTCTTCACCTCTTTAATAAGGGTCGACTTAGGTAGGTTTTACATGAATGCCCCAATCAATTAGGACTCTCCTAGCTAGAGTCCTAACAGACCTGCCCTCTTCAAATCAACCTTGTCCTCAAGGCTAACAATCCATGAATTCTGTGAATTTGATCTTCAAGTCGTCATAGTTCTCCCAAGTGACACCTTCTACTAGTAAGTTCACCCATTGTATTAGCACTTCAGTAATGGGTCGTCGTCGTCGAGTCACGATCCGTCGATTAATAATGACACTCAACTGGGTCTGGAGTTCTCTTTGAGTAGTCATATTCGGTGGGTGGCTTTGGGCTGTCTCCAAGCACCTGTTTATCACTTCCGTCTGGCCATCGGTTTGTGGGTGGTACGTCGTACTCGTTTTCAATTTAGCGCCCTGCATATGGAATAACTCTGTCCAAAATCTACTTGTGAAGATGCAAGTAGAATTTGACACAAGCATAATGCGTCCCTTATAGCGTAATTCTTTTGAGTCCCAATTGTAATGAGCCACGGAGTTTAGTGCTTCCTCCAATTTTTTTATAATCTTACTAGTCTCTGGATCTTCTTGCCATTCCATCTTAATATCCTCAAGGAAGTTGCTAGTCGAAAGTGAAACGATTGAAAATTTAGCTTGCTCAGGTAGTTGTGAAAGCGCATCTGCAACAACATTCTCTTTCCCCTTTTTGTAAGTTATTTCATAATCAAATCCAAGAAGTTTTGTTACCCATTTTTGCTGCTCAAGGGATGATATCTTTTGCTCCAAAAAGTACTTGAAGCTTTTATGGTCAGTTTTAATTTGAAATCGTCAACCGATCAAGTAGGGTCTCCACCTCGTTGTTGCGCGCACAATGGCAAGCATCTCCTTGTCATATGTTGATATATTTTGATGGAAGGGAGATAATGCCTTGCTAGTGTATGTGAGTAGTCGACAATCTTGCATGAGAATGGCTCCAATTCCGATTCCAGATGCATCGACCTCAATAATAAAGGGTTGGTTGAAATTTGGTAGTGCTAGCACCGGCGTCGTCGTCATGGCTGCCATAAGTTTGTCGAAGGCAGCGGAGGCTTTGTCCATCCATTGGAAGATATCTTTTTTCAGTAAGGGAATAAGTGGTGCACTGATCTTTCTATAGTTTTTCATGAACTTGCGGTTGTAGTCTATTAAACTAAGAAAGCCACGTAGCGATTTTATGTTCCTCGAGGTCAGCCAGTTTTGCATTGCTCCAATTTTAGAGGGGTCCACTATCACACGTTCCTCTGATATGATATGCCCAAGATATTCCACCTTCTGGTGAAGAAAGCAAAAATTTGTAGTGGCCGTTGTGTGTTCAAAAGGTAGTTTTCGGTATATCTTCTTTGCACCCTCATATTTAATGATACCCGGATCGAAGGTCCAGCTTTGTGAAGATTTGTGCTCCCTTTCATTTAGCAATTCATCTGCTATTGGAATAGGATATTTATCCTTGACGGTTATTCTGTTGAGGGTTCGGTAATCAACGCACATTCGCCATGTTTCGTCCTTCTTTCGTATGAAGAGCATTGATGAAGAGTAGGGGCTGCAACTTGATCGAATAACTCCTATTTTGAGCATCTCTTTTATAATCCTTTCTATTTTATCCTTCTGCAGATATGAATGTTGATATAGCCAAATATTTGCAGGAGATTTGCCCAGAAGAATCGGTATATAATGATCATGTCGATGGGCAAGAGGTAGGTTGCGCGGTTCGTCAAATATATCTGAAAATTCAGCAAGCAAAGGAAGTAGGTTTGGATCTTCAAATTCTATTGCCTCTCCCTTAGTTTGTTGCTCAAGTTGTACCAAAAAGCCGCTGCATGCTTTATGCAAAACCTTCTCCATTTGTTGTGTGCAAATCATCATTACGTCGCCCCCACGTTTCCCGTGTAGAATCACCTGTTTCTCTTTGCTGTAAAATCTCAAAATTAGTTTTATAAAATTCCAGGAAACATCACCTAATGTCATCAACCATTCAATTCTGAGCATGGCCTCATGATCATCAAGAGGGAGGAGGAAGAAATTGGTCATAATTTCTTGGTCTTGCAGCAATAGTTTCACCTGCGGGCATCTTTGGTCGCACTTTAGGATTCTGTCGTCAGCAACCTTTACATCGAACTTGCTGCAACCTTCTATATGTAGTGCCATCCGAGCAGCAACCTTACTATTTAGGAAGTTATTAGTACTGCCCGTGTCGATGAGAACAGTGATCGGTTGTTGTTTGAGAAGGCCTCCAACTTTCATCATTTGCGGGTTGGAGTAGCCGGCTAATGCGTGTACCGTAACGTCGGTTGGTTGTGGCTCTTCTTCTACATCTTCTTCATTATGTTCAAAGCTCTCTTCTGGATGTTCAATGACCTCTTCTTCTACTGGTTCAATCATAAGAAGCCTCCCTTTTCTACAGCGATGCTCGCGGCTCCACGGCTTGTCGCAATGCCAACATAACTCCTTTGTAGATCGCTCCCGAAGCTCTTCTCTTGTCATCATTTTTGGTGCAAGAACTTGATTGATAGTAGGGGGGGGTGAGGCCTTCTGTATTGTAGGTTGAGAAGCGATCCTAGTTCTTCGGGCTTCATGGTTCAATCGCTCCTCTTGATGTCGTGCGAAAGAGATGGCTGCCATAAGCGTGTACGGTTGTCGTGCTTTAACTTCTCCCCGAATCTCCGGCTTCAAGCCCTCAACGAAGGTCCCCAATAGCTGTTTTTGAGACCAATCACGAGTTTGATTAGATAACATTTCAAACCTGGTTTGGTACTCCCGAACGGTAGAGGTTTGTCGGATCTTTGCTAGAACGTCAATGTTCTCGTAATCGGTTGGTCCGAAGCGGATCAATAGTCCTTCTTTAAATTGTCGCCATGAGAGAACTCCATGAGCATATTTAAACCAGTGAAACCATTGTATGGCATCCCCTTCAAGATGTATAGCTGCAATTTCCACCATAGATGCATCCACGGTTTTGTGGTACCGAAAATATCGCTCTGCACGCGAGATCCAACCAATCGGGTCTCCTTCTTCCCATCTAGGGAAGTCCACCCTCATTCGTGGATAGTTGAGATCAGTCATTGAACCTCTCCTCTCTTGGAAGTCATCTCTTCGGGCTTGGTGCGATTGGTTAGAGCTCTCTCCTTGATGTGATTTCTTCGAGCTTAGTGGTCGGCCCAAACTGAGTTCGGTAAAGAGAGTCCGAATCTTATCCTCCATTCGCGCCTCCAAGGCTTCGAATTTAGCATTGATTGCCTCCCTAGATGCCATAGAATATGCCTCCAAATCTATGATGTTTAGATCTCTCTTTTGTTGTCAGGTTAAAGGCAAGTATGGGTTGAGAGAAGTGATGGTCGAAAGGGTTGGTGGATTGGTGGATGTAGGCTGCGGTTTAGGCTTGTTTTGTGGCAGTTTTGGGTGCAATTTGAGGGTGTGGTTTGGTGGAGTTTTAGGGCTGTGGATGAAAGTTTTAGATCTGTGGTAGATGGCAGCAAAGGTTTGATAGAAATCAGCGGAAGTTTGCTGCAGAATTGTGTTGTCTTGTAAGAGCAGAATTGTCGTCGAAGAAACAACGGTTTCTCAACAAAATTTCCACAAAAAACTTGAGAGATTTGAGGAGGGAATTGATAGCAAAATTTCAGTGTATGTGACAGTAAGTATGTCCAATTTAATCAAGAAAATTTCGGCAGTATAAGAGCAAAGAAATTGGTGCAAGTTGCGATAGCAGAATTCTCGTCGAAAAATTTCAGCGGGTTGCGACGAAAATTTGCAGCAACACAAAATTGTTTTTAGAGATGAATTCCTCAATAGATCAATCTTAGATGGAAGCCAAGATGATCTATAAAGTGTAGAAGAAATTTCGTTCAAAAAAGATTACAAATAGATCGGTTAAGGCAACAATATGCGGCTGAAATTTTCTGCAGCACAGATTTTCAAGTATAGCAGATTGGACGTAAAAGACTAGTGGTTTATATTGAGAATTTTTTGATAAAACCAAAAAGAAATCCTCTATTAGGAAGTATCAAATCTATCATAAAAATTTCATAGACATTTGGATAGAAAAAATGCAGTAGCAAGATCAAACAAACTATGCTATGCGGCTGAAATTTTATAGTGCAGATTTTTAAGTATAGCAGATTAGACGTAAAAGATCAATGGTTTATATTAGGAATTTTTTGACAAAACCAAAGAGAAATCTGCCTTTAGGAAGTGTCAAATATGTCATAAAAATTTCGTAGAGATTTGAATAGAAAAAATGCAGTAGCAAGATCAAACAAACTGTGTTGTGCGACTGAAATTTTACAGTGCAGATTTTCAAGTACAGCAGATTAGATGTAAAAGATCAATGGTTTATATTGAGAATTTTTTGATAAAACCAAAGGGAAATCTACTGTTAGGAAGTGTCAAATCTGTCATAAAAATTTCGTAGGGATTTGGATAGAAAAAACGCAGTAGCAAGATCAAATAGACTGTATTATGCGGTTAGAATTCTGCAATGTATCTTTCGTCGTAGAGATGAAAACTTTGCGACGAAAAGTTTATGCAGCAATATAGGAACAATTTTTTTTTTTGGATTTTTGAATAAGGATAACTAAATTGCAGCAGCAGTAAGGTATGGAACCAGAACATGTTGCAATTCACGGGGAGATCAAAGAATGATCCGCGGGGGTGGAGATGATGGCGAAATTTAGCGACGATCTTTTAAGCAATTGTGGGAATTGCTTTGGGCGGCTGTGGAGAGATAATGGATGGCTATGGAAGGGCAGCGAGACGCCAAGAACGCTGCTCTGATACCAAGTGTTAGAACCCTTGCAGATTCTAAGCTTAGGGTTGATCTCTTTAGGGGATCGGCCTCCTGGAACTCTATAGGGGTTCCTTCCTCCAAGTTGCTGCTCAAAGGCTGCAGAAAAGATTCATCTATTGCTTATCAAAAGAGTAGGAATACATGACTATTTATAGGGTTTCTAAACCCTAACTCCTAATAGGACTCTTACTCAAGACTCCTACTCAATTAAGACTTCTACTCAAGACTCCTAATAGGACTCCTACTCAAGACTCCTATTCCTTTACAACTCCTAATTCTTCTTTAAGAAATAACCTCTAAACCCTAGCCGGCCTCTTCACCTCTTTAATAAGGGTCGACTTAGGTAGGTTTTACATGAATGCCCCAATCAATTAGGACTCTCCTAGCTAGAGTCCTAACAGAGCGATGACGGAAGGTGAGACAAAGGGAGGAAGAGAACGAGGACGATGGTCGTTCTACATCATCCTGTAATTATGTCGACATCATTCTGCATCTGCGTCTACAGGAAGTGAGGCAAAGGCCCTACATCTCGTCGACACAAATGCAGAGTAGCACAATGCTAACGCAGATGTCTCACCTCTCGTTGATACAAATGCAAAGCGATGACGGAGAAGGAAGATGAGGGAGAGTAATAAGCAGAAGGTGTACCGGTTGACGTCCTCCATTGATCGAACCTCAAAATGTTTGATTGAATGAGACCACAGGAGCTTCGTCGTCTACTACTTGAATTGCAACCGGCCGACAGCCTTAGCTTCCAATCTGCGTCAATTACATGGCTACCTCCTTGTGCTCCTCTTTCATTGGCACCACTGTAGGTCCATGACGATGGCAACATGATCTAATAGCGGGGTAGTGGTTTCAGGCCGAAGACTCGTTGCGTCTATAGTAGGGGTAGCTATAGGTAGTAGGTTGAGGTTGTTGTTGATAGCTTGCTCAACGAAGTTGGCATGGTAGATGGGGCAAATTACATGGGAGGCGAGCTAGGCATCAATGCAGTCCAAGTGTAAGACGTGACTACAACGAGGGAGGAGATGGAGCTCCTCATTGTCTTCGAATTCACTGAGGCACACCGCACACTCAAGCACTCCTTTCTCGACCTTCTGCCTCTTAACCATAGAGTACACTAGCATGAGGAATGTCTTGAGGATCTCGGAGCTCAACCCTTACTATCATCGAGAGTGGGCTGCACCGCTCGCAACGCGATGGTGCCATCGTCCGCCACCACCATAACAATCAAATAAGAAGTTTTAATTAGACTATAACAAAAGAAAACATAACTAGAATATTAAAGTTACTTTTTTGTCTATCGTTTTTATGTCATTCGTGCTATCACGTGTTATATCTTTCGTCTATAAAATCGAGATATTAGGATAAATGAGGTTAAATGCTTTACTTTCATAATTATATGAATTCCAATATAAATTTTTGAAGTCTAAAAATCGAGATGTTAAAGAAGTCTAACCACAAGAGATAATATGTAATTAGCCCCCTCTTCCTCCGCCTCCTCCTCCTCATCATCATAATTATTATTGTTTAAATGCTTTCTTATCAATTTTAAGATCAGAAACAGAGATTATCTTGTGGAGAAAAAAATACATTTTTGGGAACTAAAATTAACACATCATTGGCCTAAAACTATGTGAGAACGATTGTATATTTATTTACCTAAAAAGGTTTTTTGAGGGTATAGGGTGACTAGAAGCCAACTGAGTACTGAACACACAAAGAGCTGCCCTTGTCTATTTTGATTGCCACAACTTTCACATTTTGCATTCCTGAATCAATAGTTTCCTTTAATAGCTTATTTTGACATGATCCAGTCAGTAATCAAGTAGTTGTACAAATACCAGAACACAGTCATCCATAAATGTGCTTGCATCTCTTAGCTTACTTGACATTAATGAGAAGTAGATGCAAGGAGGAGCTGTGGCATTCTCTTCTACTTCAAGATTCCCTTGTCCTCAGCTACCAGATGATGTGGGAGGCATCTGATAGGTAGTCGATGAGATGCTAGCTGGGGTTCGCACTGGATAGCCAATATGGGATCCAGCAGGAACAGGAAGATTTACCGGAGTGCCTACTGCAGGCATAAGAGGACCACCGACCACCGGCTGTCCAATGGTAGTTCCAAAGATACCAACTCCAGCTGGGTCGGCAGCTGATTGAAGAGAATGTTTGGCAGACTTCCCTGCAGTTGCCACAGATGCATTTATTTGACCAGTGATTGGCCCTTGAGGAGTCGGTGTGTCTCCGTTGGTCACAGTGGTTATGTCATGGATGCTTGTTCTTCTCCGATCTTTGTTCATCGAGTTCAACCGAATAAAGTACTTCTGTGCATGACTTGCAACTTGTGTAGGTGTTCTCGAGATCACAAAGTTCCGAGATATGCTCCTCCAATCACCTTTTCCGTACTTCTCAAGTCCAAGAAGAAATAATCTGTTAAAAATAAGGCAAGAATGCTAATTTTTATAAGCAGTTGCAGTATGATCTTGATGATAAGAATCACTCTGAGAGAACGTTTACAAAAATATTTGCAGATTAATAGGCAACCCTAGAGGTGAAGAGAGATGCAACAAAGAAGCTGGACAAAAACAATTTGTTATATTTGATATAAGATTTTAGCAGGAAACAACAAGAGTTCACTTCTCAGGGGACTAATTGATAAAATAATGTTCTAAGTTAGAGTGAATTTTGCTGTAAGAGATATGTGGCTAACTAGAAGTGACAACCTTTTGCTTTTAGGATCTTAAGATCATTTGGAAGAGCAAGGAGACAGATGGTCTTCATACCGAGAATATCTTATTTGTCTCTCATACATTCTTCTGCCTATGGTTCTTATGTTATCTTAGTCAAGTACTCTAGCCACCATAATCACAATGATCTGAACAATATCTTTAAGATGAAGAAAAGAACCAATTGCAAGACCAAGGCCTGGTTCAACAGTTGCAGATGATCCACCAAAAGCAACTAACATATTTCTTGGTATATCAGGCAAAAACTTGAACTATGCATACTTATATTTTTGAAAAGAGGTAAAGTCAACAGTGATATAATAACTGATGTTAATGAAGGAATATAATAACCTGACTGGTGGAATAAACCCAACCTATGTCTTCTTCCATGAGAAGAAAGGAAACAAAAAAATGTCATTTCTCTCTTCAGATTCATATTTCCACATTCCAAATTGTCTAAATCTTTCAATCATTAACACTTAGGATCATAGAGTAAGTGACAATTTTTACTTCCCATTTAACATTATGCCTTCATGGACTGAAAGAAGATGACATCTAAAGTGCAGAGAGCATGATAACCTTCATACTAACATTGCATCATTTGTCATCTAACCTACTTAAGATGTTAGTTCTGAGTCTTGAACCATCTGCCTTCCGCTGGGATAGCTAATTAATATGGAATGGTCATCTCCTACTGTTCTTTTATTCATCATCTAATACTTGTTTCCATGAAACAAGATTATATGATCAAGATAGAGAGTGAGCCACAAAGAATGTGAAGAAATTCAACAGGGCAAGAGGATTTGAGAAGCAGAAAACAACCTATTGTTTAGCTTCCATATTAATTATTGCCTGTCCTTACTTGAGTCTTAAAAATAATACACATTTCTATGACAATATCTTGCAAATTCCTAAGTTTAGAGAGGACATAAGCATATATAGTTTGCTGGCACCTCTGAGAACAATATATAGGAAGGTCCATTGATGTCCATTCTTTGTTCTTCAAAATATAAATCTCAACAACTCACAAGAAAAAATGTCAGAATCACCCAAGAAAAGGGAAAAAGAAGAAAAGTTAGATAAGAACAATTAGTTTTAAGGAAGCTAGCCTCATTTGTTTTGCCCATTGTCTTGTTGTATAAGGGAAGACATATCCCTTGTTTTTTGGATAAAGAAATCAATTTCAACAACTCATGAAAACTTAAGAGTCAGAATTTTGTTAAAGAAGCATGTAAAGTTTTATGAAACAATTATTTCAAGGTACCTAAACCCAAGGTTCTCAATTTCGGTCCGTACCGTTGTACTGAGCCCTGCTCAGTATGGTACATACCGGGATATACCGACGATATACTAGGGCGTACCGATAGTATGCCCAAAAAGAGCTGAAAGATCTCCAAAAATACCGGGATGTACCAACTGGTACACCTCGGTAATGGTCGAAATCCGTGGTATACCAATCGGTACACCTTGGTAAAGATCGAAATATGGGACGTACCAATCGGTATGCCTCGATAACGGTTGGATTTCGACCATTAGCACTTGGTACAGACCGTATCGCCTGATAGATGATGGTCCGCATATCAGTATCCTCTCAAACTGATATGTACCGCTCGTACTAGGCATTACACGTCGAAATTGAGAACCCTAACTGAACCAAAGAACAAGCCTAAATAGTGCTACCTATTTAATGGAAACAACAAAATTGTAAAACAGTGCCAATCAAGAGAAATCTTTGGAAAGAGACAGTATTTTTTTTTTCTCTTAGAAGCAGCGGCATTTTTAAGTATATGACCTATATCCTCCTGGAAAGGTTGTACAATGTAAGCTTAACCAATTTGAGATGAAAATTCACATTTTTGAATACCAATCAGTCTGACATCTTGAACAAAAAATGGACAAAGATTTACTTCTGGAGGTAAGAGGACAAGCAGGTATAAAGAAAAAATAATTTCAATAAAAAGCTTGATCATGTTTGAACAAAAAAAGGTTATTATGGCAAGGTAGAGCAGATAACTTAATACAATCTGGCCCTTGCTGTATCGATGTCAGAAGATGAAATGGCAATGAACTTGATTGATTAGAAGTTCAGGTAAAATAAGTAAACTTCGAATGACAGTGTAAGTTATCTTTTGCAAAATGATTTACCACAGATTGTGATTTACCCTTAGAAATGATGCAAAATTTTTCGATGCTATATAAGATATCATAAATCAACTAATAATGAAAAACATATAGTTCAGACCCAGAACATGCATAGAGACATTCCTCAAAAGAAAACAAGACAAAAACAACATCAATAGAGAAAGGACACATCCAATGCCATATACAAGTCTTCAATTCTTTGTTACTCGATCATCACCACTGGCTTCTGGCTCATAGATGATAAAGACTAGAAACATACTGCCAAACCACACACCCTTTGTAAGGTAAAAGATGTATCACCGTTTAACAAGTACTAAATCAATATAGTTCTAGTGACTACAGGGATTAAATCTGGGATACTAATGGTAATATAGTTCTAATGACTACAGGGATTAACCTGGGATACTAATAGGAATATTCTTCTTCATCACATATTGGAGAAACAACTAGGTTATTCCACTCAAAGTGTGCTTTTTCTAGGGATCCACTCTAGTCTTTTGAACAAGACCAAAAAGAAAATGATGTTCACCACATCAGAAGTATAAAAATACATAGACGAAGACCATATAAATAAATAACCATTATAATAATTTCCAAGACAGTTTTCCTAAAGTCATCAATATTTATGTTCTTTAAGTGTATGTATAATTTTTTTTGCTAAACCCGTGACTTTCTTAAATAGCACCGATCGCAACAATAAGCTGAGTGAGATAAATGCACCCAATGACCGTCAATCGGAAAGGCGAAGAGAAGATGAGATTACATCCAGGTTCACTACCCGACATAAAATGGGGGTTCCTGAAATTACCAAGAAGAAATAGGGAAGCCAACACCTGAGCACAAAGGCAACAAGAATGCAGTTGGGGTTTTGGGATTGGGCAATCGAAAGAGACCTGATCAAGCAAATCCAAAGACACTCTTAAGTGAAAATCTCATAAACTATGCTTTCACGTTTGATTACGCAGTAAAAATCAGGTTTTTACTCCCATCCCAACCAAGAACACCAGAAAGGCACCCACCTTTTTGTTTCTAGTGATCGATCCAGAAGTCGCACTCGCACAACATCATACCAATCGCTCAAGTCCAAGAAGAAATAGGGAAGCCAACACCTGAGCACAAAGGCAACAAGAATGCAGTTGGGGTTTTGGGATTGGGCAATCGAAAGAGACCTGATCAAGCAAATCCAAAGACACTCTTAAGTGAAAATCTCATAAACTATGCTTTCACGTTTGATTACGCAGTAAAAATCAGGTTTTTACTCCCATCCCAACCAAGAACACCAGAAAGGCACCCACCTTTTTGTTTCTAGTGATCGATCCAGAAGTCGCACTCGCACAACATCATACCAATCGCTCAAGTCCAAGAAGAAATAGGGAAGCCAACACCTGAGCACAAAGGCAACAAGAATGCAGTTGGGGTTTTGGGATTGGGCAATCGAAAGAGACCTGATCAAGCAAATCCAAAGACACTCTTAAGTGAAAATCTCATAAACTATGCTTTCACGTTTGATTACGCAGTAAAAATCAGGTTTTTACTCCCATCCCAACCAAGAACACCAGAAAGGCACCCACCTTTTTGTTTCTAGTGATCGATCCAGAAGTCGCACTCGCACAACATCATACCAATCGCTCAAGTCCAAGAAGAAATAGGGAAGCCAACACCTGAGCACAAAGGCAACAAGAATGCAGTTAATTTTTTTGCTAAACCCGTGACTTTCTTAAATAGCACGATCCATCAGTACCTAAAAATGCTATTCAAGAGGATTTTCTGCATCAACACGATCACATTCATGAATCTAAAAAACCAAAATAGTCCAACATGATATCTATAAAACCCAAGAAAAAAGATGAGTATGGTGGTTCAACCTGTGCTCATCCTCGGTCCATGCTATCCCCTTTCTGCGCTCTTGATCAGACCTCGATGCTTTCCCACCATGGCCAGAATCACCATGTGAGTGGCCTCCCTTTTTGCTGCCGCCACCTTCGTTGGCCAGGTCACCACCTTCTGAGGAAGATGGGTAGCAAGGCAAGGGCACCCGGCCAGACTCGATGCCATTGACATCTTCCACAAGAAGTTCGTAATGGTGCTTGATGTCCTCAATGGTTTTCCCAGGCACATCCACAGCAATTTTCTCCCACCGGTCGTCGCAATCCTCATGGTGAGTGGCCAGAGCGTACTCAAATGCCTTATCCTGCTCCCTGGTCCACGATGGACTGAAGCTTGCTTCTTCCATCAGCATCCCACCAATTTAGCAGCAGATCGAACTTGTTCTTCACCGAAGAAAAGGATTGAAGCAAGCAAAAGAGGTTTCCCAAAACTCCCCAAAACCAGTCAAGTGACTCACAAGTGCAAGACAGGAACCTTCACCGAGTTCACTCAAGTAGCTCTTGGATGCCAAATCTCAGCAATAACAGTTACTAACTAGATAATTGTCGCTGGAAATCATGCCCAAAATAATTCTACAGAAACATTTCAAGCATGCAGAAGGACAAACACATAGGTGTCAAGGGGAAGCATTGCAAGGAAGGATAACCAATCACTGCAACAATAAGCTGAGTGAGATAAATGCACCCAATGACCGTCAATCGGAAAGGCGAAGAGAAGATGAGATTACATCCAGGTTCACTACCCGACATAAAATGGGGGTTCCTGAAATTACCAAGAAGAAATAGGGAAGCCAACACCTGAGCACAAAGGCAACAAGAATGCAGTTGGGGTTTTGGGATTGGGCAATCGAAAGAGACCTGATCAAGCAAATCCAAAGACACTCTTAAGTGAAAATCTCATAAACTATGCTTTCACGTTTGATTACGCAGTAAAAATCAGGTTTTTACTCCCATCCCAACCAAGAACACCAGAAAGGCACCCACCTTTTTGTTTCTAGTGATCGATCCAGAAGTCGCACTCGCACAACATCATACCAATCGCTCAAGTCCAATTGCCATCGATTATGTCTGCAACAAACGGATTGAAGAAACCATATGAATGAGTACAAGATGTCTCACATCACGTTCGCTGGAATCCAAAACGGCACTGCTGACTTTTCTATCGCTTCTCCAGTGGATAAACATGGCGACCGGGCGTAAAATCGCCGGCCAAAACTTACATTTACGACTTCACCATGGAACCGAAACCACGTGTATGGAGTTCACGGGAAGAGGAGGAGCTACACGGGAGAAATCGAAGAAACTGGAACGACAAGGATCCGAGGAGACGTGTGAGATCCGAACACCGAGAACCTCCCTCTAAACCCTGCGGCGGACTACAAAACTTGATTACTATTTTACCGTCATATATGTATATATATATATATATATATATATATATATATATATATATATATATATATATATATATATATATATATATATATATATGTATGTATGTATATATGTATGTATGTATATATATATGTATGTATATATATATGTATGTATATATATATGTATGTATATATATATGTATGTATATATATATATATGTATATATCAACTAAAAAATAATAGACGAATTTTCGAAAAAAAACTCCTGACCTTTTCTTTTGGTCCGAGAACACCTCTACTTCAAAAAAACCAAACAGCACTAATATATTTTTTAAAATATTAGTACTAAAAATCACTTGAATTCGCAAAAGATTAACTCCGATAAAAAATTAATTTAACTTAAATAAGTGATTTTATAGTAAAATATATATTATTATTTCACCTTTAACAATCCATACGATATGTGCGGTACAACATTTTACCTTTAGTTGCTCTCTATACCAACGTTGTTGTTGTTGTATTATACTCTACATCTTTTAAGCATCATCAACTTTGTGTGTTATTATATTAAGGGTCAGAGTTTCATCACTAGCAACACTAATTTCTTTGAGCTTCTATTTCATTGTTGACATATTGTTTGTAATAGAGCTTCAATGGTTCTTTAAGGTATATTTTTCATTTTTATAAAAATATTTGTTAAAACATTTTAACTTTTGATTTATTGTATAGTTAAGGTTTTAAAGTTGCATTGATGTTTAATATTATATCGTTGTCATATTATATAGTTGCTCTCTATCCTATCATTGTTGTTGTATTATACTCTACATCTTTTAAGTATAATCAACTTTGTGTGTTATTATATTTAGGGTCGAGTTTCATCGTTAGTAATACCAATTTCTTTGAGCTTCTATTTCATTGTTGACATATTGTTTGTAATAGAGCTTTAATGGTTTTTTAACGTATATTTTTTATTTTTATAAAAATATTTGTAAAAACATCTAAACTTTTGGTTTATTGTATAGTTAGGGTTTTAAAGTTGTATTGATGTTTAATATTATATCGTTGTCATATTATTTGTGACAAAACTTTGAAGGTTGTTTAAGGTGTCTCTTCATTTCTTAAAAAATATTTGTTAGAAAATATGAACTTTTTAATTATTGTGTAGCTAGAGTTCTAGGGTCACATTAATATTTAATATTCTAAACAGTGTTATGAAAACATGTTGTTTTACTATCAATATTTTGAGCATTATGTATAAAAATAAAGTCTTTGTGTACAATAATATATTATTTTTCACCTTATTTATTTAATTTTCAATAATTATAATTCATCAAAAGCAATATTTTTCACAGTTGAGCCTCTAAAGAGGCCCATAATATATGTAGAAATTTTGGTTCAGAGAAAAGATTTTCTAATAAATGATGTAATTTTATTGAGAAAAAAATTAAAAACAATGTATCAAATAGATGCACAATTTAAAATGATCTCAAATTTTTAGGAAAGCTTTGAATAGGATACTTATGGACATATGTTATCGATTTTCTATTTCATAGATTTTTTTGATATTTTTATAATTTTTTAGCATTTGAACAGTGTATTATTTGTATATTTTCTCTTTTTTCTATTTTAAAAAAATTATAAGGCACCCATGCAATATTTTTTCACATTTGAGATTTTAAATAGGTCAAAAATATATGCAGAAAATTTGATCTAGGAAAATTTTTTTCTAATAGGTGATGCACTGTTATTGAGGAAAATTTTAAAATAGTGCATCACAAATATATGCATTGTTCAAAATAATCTTAAATTTTTAAGAAAACTTTGAATAGGATACTTATGGACATATGTGACTGATTTTCTATTTTAGAGATTTTTTTGATATTTTTATGGATTTTTTTATTTTTTATTTTTTATTTATATTTCTAATAAATTATAATGCATCTATACAATATTTTTTCACATTTGAGGTTCTAAATAGGTCAATAATATATGTAAAAAATTTGGTTTAGAAAACAAATTTCCTTATAAGTGATGTATTATTTTTGAGAAAATATAATATAGTGCATCACATAGATGCACTATTCAAAATGATCTGAAATTTTGAAGGAAAGCTTTGAATAGGATACTTATGGACATATGTGACTGATTTTCTATTTTACAATTTTTTGATATTTTTATTATTTTTTGATCATTTGAACAGTATGTTATTTTTTTATTTTTTATTTTTTATTTTTTATTTATATTTCTAATAAATTATAATGCATCCATGCAATATTTTTTCACATTTGAGGTTCTAAATAGGTCAATAATATATGTAAAAAATTTGGTTTAGAAAACAAATTTCCTTATAAGTGATGTATTATTTTTGAGAAAATATAATATAGTGCATCACATAGATGCACTATTCAAAATGATCTGAAATTTTGAAGGAAAGCTTTGAATAGGATACTTATGGACATATGTGACTGATTTTCTATTTTAGAGATTTTTTTGATACTTTATGGTGTGTCATTTTTATCCTTATTTTATATAATTTAAATAAATTATAATGCATCTATACAATATTTTTTCACATTTGAGTTTCTAAATAGGTCAATAATATATGTAAAAAATTTGGTTTAAATGCCTTGCTTTTGAGGGAAAAAAAAAACAGTGATCATATAGATGCATTGTCAAAATGATTGAAAGTTTTTAGGAAAACTTTGAATAGGATACTTATGGACATATGTTATTACTTTTCTATTTTAGAGATTTTTTTGATATTTTTATTATTTTTTGATCATTTGAACAGTATGTTATTTTTTATTTTGTCCTTTTTATATTTTTAACAAATTATAATGCATCCCTATAATATTTTTTTACATTTGAGCTTCTAAATAGGTTAATAATATATATTTATTATTTGATCTAGAAAAAAAATTCTAATAGGTGATACACTGTTTTTGAGGAAAAATAAAAAAAAAACAGTACATCATATAAATGTACTGTTGGAAATGAACTAAAATTTTTGGAAAATCTTAGAATAAGATAGTTATAGACATATGTCACTGATTTTTTTATTTTAGAAATTTTTTTATATTTTGATGGATTTATGATCATTTGTGTCTTATTTTTTATTTTTTATTTATATTCTAATAAATTATAATGCATATATGTAATACTTTTTATATTTGAACTTCTAAATAGGGTCAGTAATACGTGTAGAAAATTTACACTAGACAAAAAATTCTATTAGGAGATGAAATTTTTAGGAAAACTTTGAATATGACTCTTATGGATATATATGGTTTTTCATTTTAGAGTATTATTTTAGTTTATTTATTGATATTTGATCATCTAATCAATGTTTTATTTTTTTTCTTGTTTTTTTAAATATTTTAATAAATTATAAAATATATTAATATAATATTTTCACATTTGAGGTTCTAAATAGGTCAATAATATATGTAAAAAATTTGGTTTAGAAAACAAATTTCCTTATAAGTGATGTATTATTTTTGAGAAAATATAATATAGTGCATCACATAGATGCACTATTCAAAATGATCTGAAATTTTGAAGGAAAGCTTTGAATAGGATACTTATGGACATATGTGACTGATTTTCTATTTTACAATTTTTTGATATTTTATGGATTTTTTAAGCATTTGAACCATGTGTCATTGTTTATTTTCTCCATGTTTTTCTAGTTAGATAATTTTTCATTAAATTGTTAACTCTAATCCATTTGGCTTTAAATAGAAAATAATCATGTCATCAAACTCTTATTATAATGCACAAGACACTTATAGACATATGTCATTAAATTTTTATAGTTGAGAGATTTTTTTGATATTTTTATTATTTTTTGATCATTTGAACAGTATGTTATTTTTTATTTTGTCCTTTTTATATTTTTAACAAATTATAATGCATCTATACAATATTTTTTCACATTTGAGTTTCTAAATAGGTCAATAATATATGTAAAAAATTTGGTTTAGAAAACAAATTTCCTTATAAGTGATGTATTATTTTTGAGAAAATATAATATAGTGCATCACATAGATGCACTATTCAAAATGATCTGAAATTTTGAAGGAAAGCTTTGAATAGGATACTTATGGACATATGTGACTGATTTTCTATTTTACAATTTTTTGATATTTTTATTATTTGATCTAGAAAAAAAATTCTAATAGGTGATGCACTGTTATTGAGGAAAATTTTAAAATAGTGCATCACATAGATGCACTATTCAAAATGATCTGAAATTTTGAAGGAAAGCTTTGATTTTTTTTATATTTTGATGGATTTATGATCATTTGTGTCTTATTTTTATTTTTTATTTATATTTCTAATAAATTATAATGCATATATGTAATACTTTTTTATATTTGAACTTCTAAATAGGTCAGTAATACGTGTAGAAAATTTACACTAGACAAAAAATTCTAT
>CM017188.1:15745359-15810359 GCA_004837865.1 Musa balbisiana | reverse complement strand
CAAAGATCAACCTCCATCTTACAGCTCTTTCTCATTTTACCAGGTTTAGGAGATAACCCTTACACCCCCACTCACTTCTCTCTCAAACCATTCTAATACTTAGAACTTTGAGAGGAGTTTCACATAAGATTACAGTATAGTTTCTTTTCTTTTTACTCTCAATACTTTTGTATTTTAACCAGGGATGAAATGGATATTTATAGGCTTCAAGTTGATTTAAACTTGGAGCCTAAAAATATCTCATCCCGAGTTTTCCGGGTGCAAGCGGTACCACCGCTTGTAGCCTTCTTAGAGATTGTGTCTAGGTGGTACCACCGTCTGACATAGTCTCGAAGACTGTGCCACGACGATACTGCCTCTTGGGTCATTGTTTGGGCCTCTTATTGAGCCCAACACAGTCCTTATATGGGCCCAACTGGCCCTTAATTGGGTTAGCCCAAATCTAAACTCAATTACGTGCTAACTATGATTCCTAAAACATATTCTAAACTAAATAAGTCTGTAAGTCTAGTTTCTTTTGGCGAGCTTCCGACGATCTTCCGGCGAACTTCCAACGATCTCTCAGTAATGTTCCGACGAACTCCCAGCAAGCTTTTAGACTTCATGACAATCTTCTTGGCAAGTTCTGATAAGCTTCTTCTGGCTAGCTCCTAGACTTCTCGACTGGTTCTTGTAAAACTTCCGAGGAACGTTTGGACTTCCAACGAACTCTTGAACTCCCAACGAAATCGCGTCTTTGACTCCGGGACTTCATTTTACTATATGTCTTGCTATCGTAGTTAATCTTGCACATGTAAAAACACACTTCGATCTAGACAATCAATACTAAGCATTAATCATGTTGTCCGGCATGTCATTGGTCCCTCAACGCTTTGTCCGATTCTTCGGTGCATCGTCCTCTCTTGCGGCCTATTGCTCAATCGACCAGTTGACTCCAAAACTTCGATATCCTTGGCGCAATATTCGCTCTTCTTGGCCTGATGCCCGAATCCATGGCCCAAAGCCTTCTGTCGATATGTCGACCGATCCTCCGGCTCGACATCCAATCTTCTGACATATTTTCCTCTAGCACAATATAATTCTTCTTGTTTTAATTGTCTCATCTTGATTGAAGCATCTTGCGTCACTCAAAACGCAAATCAAATCATAAACACTTATCAATTGGTTTCATTATCAAAATACAAGATTCAACAAGTTATGGTGGGAAGAGAGCCATGAAGATGAGTGGTGCTATGAGAAGTGCATAGATTTACATATTGGTGAGGGATGTGACGGGAAAAGATTAGAGAGTTGGGATGAACGCGACGAGAGGAGACAAGAGAAAATATATTTTTGACATTACATAAATTAGGGGTATTATATTGGACAAAACAAAAAAATAAAGGGTACTATTGGGAAAAAATAAAAGAAATATTTTTTTAAAATCACTATATATATAATAATGTATCATCATAATTATTACATAGATATCGTCAAAAATTAATAATATTTAATTTGATCGTCGACACTATGTACTTGACTTGACCTAACTCCATTTTCTTAAGAAAAAATATCTTTGAATTTTAAATTCTTATTGATTTGACATACAGGATTTCTATAAAACTAGTATCAAGGGACATTAATACTTATCCGAGGTGGAAGAATAATATTAAGTGCATAATAAAGAGAGTACTAATATCCTATTTGAGTTGACCTCTATTTTAGTGTTGTGGCCATAATAGTATGCAATTAGGAAAGATTCGTTACACCATATTTGATTTAGAAAATATTGTATCTAAGATTTAGTATACTGTTAGTTTATTTTGATACAACTTTGACAGGTTTTGATTGATGAAAAATATTTAACATAATAAACAAATAAATCAAAATATTATGTCTCATCTACCAATTTAAAACAAAAAAAATTAAAATAATATATCAATGAGAACTTGGAAAGGATATTCACATTATATCTAAGGAAGTCAACACATGGCCAAAGCATTCCTTAGGCTTTGTTGGACTACATGAATGACCCAACTTTGTTTCAAACAACAATATTCTTTCCTTCTCTCTTTTATAATCTGAAAATTCTCATCAACTCCAATGATAATTTAAAGATACCTTGGAATATACTATCAATGATCAAATGCAAATAAACTGAGGTAATGGCTAGGCATGTTCAGACTGTGCATGCAATATGCTTTAACATGTCTGCATGCAACATCTTCTGAGACAAATGACATAAATTGGTAGATGATACAAAGAGAGAAGTCGAGATGTGAGAAGGAATCAGAGCTTCAACTTGAACTTGCAGTGGCTTGATCTGAGGCTGATGCTGTTGCTGCTACTCAAGCTGTTCACCACGATGTTGCACCTCACCTTGAAGCTCACCTTCGGAAGCTTCAGCCTCCCTAGCTTTACCCTCACCGGCACACGTCCCCTGAAGTCCAGAAGTACCGTCCCCGTCTGCTGCTGCTGCTGCTGCAGCTCCTGCAGCAGTCCGCTCCCCAGCTGCGTCTCCCCCGCGAGCAACAGGCTCACCACCGTCGTGTTCCGGTGTCCCTGGTAGAACACGGGGAAGGCTCCGGTACACAGCCTGGTGCCGTTGTACCACGCACTCAGGTGGCTGCCGTGCCCGTAGTAGATGCCGATCCGTTTGTTGGGGTTCCTCGCGGTGACCGTCAAGTTGAAGGTGGCGCTGATGGTCGTGTCGTCGTCGACGGTGAAGTTGGAGAGGGTGAGACGGTCGACGGAGTACTTGGGGATCTTGGGGCGGAAGACGAGGTACAGGATGCCGACGGTGGCGCCAATGGCTATGATGAGGACGACAAGGGTGAGGACCGTGCAGCACAGGCACCTGCAGCAGCAGCTCCTCCTCCTCCTCAAACTCTTTGGCTGCTGTTGGCCGTTCTCACCGCTCTTTGCGGCTTGCGACGGCGATGGAAGTGGAGATTCGACGTCCACCGCAACCGGGTGGATTCTGTGGGGCTCAGCCATCTCCAGGCCAAGGATGAAGTCGACGGCATGCAAGGAGGAGGGGTTATGTAAGCTTGTTTGGCGGCTAAAAGCTTCGTGGGTTTCCAAGCTTGACTTCGCTTCATTCGTATGCAATATAAGACTTCGGTATCGTTTCCTTTGGAGGCTTCTCGTCCTGGTTTTCTACTGATCTGACGATGAGACCTGAGCTGCATCCAGAAGAAAGGAAATCTTTACGAGGATATATTACTATGGATTACGTGACAAACTTGTGTTGCAGATAGCATTTGGTCTTCCTTCGAAGTCTCTCTGATAATTTTTCTTGTTCATGCGTGGAAATTTCTGTTGAATTTTTTACTCATTCCTTACTTGATAATTTAGGGTGTTTTTTTTTTTTTTTGACAATTCAATTTTTCTCGACATATACGTATTATTCACAGACTAAAATGTGGGATAATTGTTAAAACAGGGATGTTTTCATGAAATATAAGTATCCAATAACTATTGGATCTTGACAAAATCTTTACCAATCAAGTGAGTTAATATCTTGAATTTTCAATCCTTTATGAATTTATATTAGACTATTAAATAAATGTATTTAGTATTTCCAATATAAGTATATGATATGATGGTGGATATATTGAGTTACAAAATAAAAAAAATTGTGACATAATAGAGGACTGCTAAGAAGATCTATAGATACTTAAGCTTAGAGAAATGAGATAATTAGTATTGAAGGAAATATTATTTAAAATTATAAATAAATATATAAATATCATAAAATAATATATCCTAAATATGTGGGATATTAGGGGGCTAATTATAGATTATCTCCTGTACTTGGACTCTCTTAATATTGTGATCTTTATACTTTAAAAATTTACATTGAGATATTTATAGTTTTAAAAATAAAATAAGTAATCTTATTTGTCTTAATGTCATTAACTGTATTAATAGAACACATAACATACGACATAACATATTGGATCAGTAAGAAAGTAATGGATAGAAAAATAATTTTAATATATCTTTCATTTATAATGACTTTATCGACAAAAAATTTAATTTCAACATTCCACGTATTAGAAATAAAACGAATATTAAAATTATTTTTTTATCTATCATTCTATCCGTCAGGTATTATATTTTTATTAATGTAATTAAATAAAATTATTTATTTTACTTTCAGAATTATAGAAATCTTAATGTAAATTTGTTTAAGTACTAATAATAATATTATTATTAATTATTAGCTATCGCATATATGCCACATGAATGCGAACAACATATTCATATGCAAAGATTAGGATTTGGCTTGCGCATATGCACGCGACAAGGCAGGCTGGTCGAGGGTGGGAAACTGCGTCGGAAAGTTCGCAACCTCCACAGCGTCACCTGTGCAAATCGAAAGCGATTTCTTGCAGAGATGCGGTGGCGCTTAACGCGACCTCGTCGCCAGAGGAATTGAAGCGATTTCTTTGGCCGGTCGTTTTGAGATGGGCGGCATTTCGCAAGGAAGGAACGAGGCGGCATTCATTCAAGGTGTTTGCGCAATTGTCTCAAAGGGGAATTGGTGTACCCTGTGGATCCCCCATGTCAGCGATCGCTTCACCACCTCCAATGTGCACCAGATCCTGCTTCAGCTGTCCGCTGACACCGCCCTCTCCTGGAATTTCTTCAAGTGGGCGCAGTCTCTTCCCCACTACCACCACTCCCTCCCAACCAACTTCACCATGGTACACCTCCTCACCAGGAGCAGGCGATTCCAAGAAGCGCGGAACTTGCTCCAGAAGTTCGCGTTTAAGGGGTTCCTTTCGTCGCCGACGGTGTTGAGTGCGTTGCTGAGCGGTCATGGCGATCAAGACTCGAATTCGAAGATCCTGAGTTGGCTGGTGTTCATATACTCCCGGTCGAACAAGACGCAGGATGCAATCCAGATACTTGAGCTGATGAAATCTCGTGGATTGAGGCTTGATCCACATGCCTGCAGTGCCCTCTTGAGCGCGCTAGCCAAGGCAAGACTGACAGCCACAGCTTGGAATGTATACGACGACATCCTCCGCATGGGGGTTGTTGCCAATGTCCACATTCTCAATGTCATGATCCATGTTTGTTTCAAGTCGGGTGACACTGAGAAGGCTGAGAAGTTGGTCAGTGAGATGGATGGGAAGGTGGTACGTCCTGATTTGTTCACCTATAACACCTTGATCTCATTATATTGCAAGAAGGGCATGCACTATGAGGCTTTGGCTGTTCAGGAGAGAATGGAGAAGGAAGGAATTTATCCCGATATTGTAACTTATAATTCTCTTATCTATGGATTCTGTAAAGACGGTAGAATGAGGGAAGCCTCGAGGCTTTTTAAGGAAATCAAAGGTGCAGCTCCAAACCAAGTGACCTACACTACACTTATTGATGGCTACTGCAGAGTTAATGACCTTGATGAAGGGCTTAGATTGCGTGAAGAGATGGAGGCAAAAGGAATGTATCCTGGGGTGGCTACATATAATGCAGTCATCCGTAAGCTATGTGAAGAAGGCAAAATGAGGGCTGTTAATGATCTCCTGAATGAGATGGATGATCGAAGGGTTCAACCTGATAATGTCACGTGCAACACCTTGATTAATGCATATTGCAAGAGAGGAAATATGGATTTTGCATGGAAGCTTAGGAACAAGATGCTGGAATCAGGGCTAGCGCTAGACCAGTTTACATACAAGGCCCTAATACATGGATTCTGCAAGGTTCAGGAACTAGACGAGGCTAAGGAAGTCCTCCTAGACATGCTGGATGCAGGTATATCAGACTCTATTGTACATTATCAATTATGATCTATTTAACTCATAAACTGATTACTAATTGGCAGGAGGAAAAAGAAAAGTAAGAATAACATGAGCGGTAAAATATGTTTGTTTTGTAAACTCAACCAGATAAGGTTCAAATTGTTTGCAACTCCAGCAGTGCTTACTTAATGGAACAAGACTTGTTGTATAATATTTGATGTTAGTAAGAATCCAAGTAAGATTGAACAAGTGATGTATGTATGATATTTGATGGCTTTGATGTCTATATTGTATTTGGTTTTTGTGATGCACATATGATATTTGATGTTTATACCGGATACACTTTTTATATATAATCAGTAGCATCAGTTATACTTTTCATATTTTTCTTTAGCAGGTGCCTGGTATGTATGACATGGTGCATCTCTTGTATTAGGGGGTTTGTTTTTAGATGCATCCTGGCAAATTAAATTAGATTGTATCTAAATCATATTTTAGATGAACCACCTTCCTAGAGTAAGCACAGCACCACTTCCTGAGTAAGAGGAGTATTAACCACTAGGCCAATAGCTGGTTTGTGAGTTAATAGCTTGACTTGCTAGATTGTCAATATCTCCCTTTGGTAATGTAATTGTGCTTCTTGTGTAGCAATCTGATATTTTTTAACTTTCATCTACATTCACATTTACTATTTCAGTGCTTTTCACCCTTTGAAGAAAATTTACATTGGTGCTAGCATCCCTAGTTTAATCCTCTATGATAATTTACTTGCTGATCCACTACATGCAGGCTTCGCACCAAACTACAGTACTTACTCATGGCTTGTAGATAGTTACTGTAGCCTGAACAATGTGGAGGCCGTGCTAAGCATCCCAGATGAGATAGCACATAGAGGTATTTCTGCAGATAAGTCGTTATATAGAGCTCTAATAAGAAGACTATGCAAACGAGGTTTAGTTGATTTTGCACAGAAGGCATTCAACAAAATGCTAGAAAAAGGTTTATTAGGTGATAGTCTTGTGTATGCTAGTCTTGCATATGCTTACTTGAGCACAGGAAAGCGGATCGCAGCTTGTGAGATACTAAATGAAATGGTTAAGAAGCAATTGATGATAACAGCTAAAATTTACGAGTCACTCTCTGCTTCACTTGCAAATGATAGTGGCATTCTAGATTTACTCTGGAGCCATGCCATTGAGAGAGGTCTGTTTGCTAGGAATGTCTACAAATTGATGCAAAAAGCCAAGCTAAACTCTCAGAATGATACTTTGAATATGTCAAGTCCATTTTAATGAAAAAACACTGTTCATTTCAATTATATGATCTGGTGATATTATTTGGCAAAGTGACAAAAGTCTTCATATTGGGAATAATGCTTCAACAATATGCTGAACAAACAGATGCCAAAAATATAAAGGTACATATTCTTTTTTAATTATTAACATTTTGTGTTGTCTCCAGACCACATTTCTGTTTCCCTTTGAGTCTATAGATTTCAGGTTCACAACAACTATTAAAACAGGGGAACCTGAAAAGTTACTCCATGGACTGACAGTTGATCAAGTTGAATGTTCACTCAACTTGGGTGAGTCAAAGTTTCCAACATTTGCCATCTTGAGTGCTGAAACCATGAATACTCGAGGACATTGAAATAATATGCTATCCATTTGGTGTGCTATATATTATATAGATTTTTTAAAGATTTGATAACTGCAGATGATTGTCCTGTGTATAAAGCTTATGTGAAATGGTCGCAATTGAATTTTATCTCAGTATGCATTTTAACCTATTGGACATTTTGATCAACCTAGACATATGCTAGGTATTGAAGATGAGGGCATCCCTTTCAGGCATCATGAGGCCAAGTTAAAAAGGTAAAATATGTTATTTCAGCTCAAAGAAAGTTTGCCAGATGTACAAAGGAAAAAAGAAAGAAAAAAACAATAAAATACACAATCAACGTGCCATTCCATAGGGATTTGTCAAAGTGTAGTATGACCAAAATTGTGATGTAATTTCCTTGAATGTCTTGGTTGCATGGATGTATTTTCTTCTAATGATACTTATTTGCTTCTTTGAATTGAATCTTGTTGAATTTTCACATTGACTGTGCTCTAATTATTATTATAATTATTATAATTATAATTATTATCTCCATTTTCCTATGTATTACTGTTTGCATTAGTCTCACACATTGTGCTCAGGAGGAATAAAAGACCTGACTTGTGGTATAAGGATGTTTATGGTCCCAGCTACCTGGACCAAAGTATACTGAACTTCATTTATCCTGTTTCCTTTCTTGTGCAAGTTTATCTACTTTGTAGTTCCATTTTTTAGTTTATCTGAAAACAATTAGGAGATCATTATGAATGCAATTTGAGATTGCATATTTGTTTTCATGCCTTTACTTAAAGGTCCAGTGTAACCATTAGCCCTAGCATTATGGAAAACTTATTCAATACCCCCGTTGTGAGCCAAATAATAGCTGGAATAATTGTATGTGGACCCATAAGCTGAATACAAAGCACAATGTTAGCAGCATAAACAGGATACATACATGGGGCATTAGGGATAAACTACAATTTGTCTTTAAACTTTGGAGCAAAGTTCACTTGAATTCCAAATCAATAGTTGGCATATGACTTTTAAACCTATAATCATTGTAGCTAATCCCAGATACTTTTAGGGCTATCCACTGATTTCAGTCAGTACAAAGTTTTGTCATATTTGTATCCTTCTCCTTGCTGTCTGAACCATTGTATTTGTTAAATTACAGTCCATCATAATTGTATGATTAATTAAAATCCTAGAATGGAGTTGAAAATACAGGAACAAAACATGCTTGAATTGGCTACTTTATCTGTCTTGAGAGTTTTATGTCATATATTTTTCAGCATAGCTATGAGGAGTTCAATTCTGCATCAATTGGCAAGGTAAATGGGGTACTACAAGAGAGGAGGGGGGGTATGGTAGCATCTGTGTTGATACTGTCCCTACAGAACTGTTACATATTTTATGCTCTGATCTCTGTGGAAATTTTTATAACAGGATGTGATCATCAATAAACTTTTTCTTTTTACCAGAGTACTTCAATTAACCTCTTTGTCTACTAACTGGTTTTGAGAGGCTGCACATGGCTCATGCATTCTAAATCCTTGATCAACAACTAGTTCTTACTTGAAACAACAATGCAGTAGGAAACAATTTTTTTTCTTTACTGAATAGGTTTTGCCAAGAAGTTACCAACAATTGCCAGTTGATTATTACTATGTGCTTGGATCACTGATCATGGCCTTAATCAGATCTTTGCAACTTTCTTTTTTTCTCCACAAAAAAAAAAACAGAACAAAATATTTTTTTATTTTTAAGTTTCAGAAAAGCAGAGTGCTGAGAGTTGTGGTGTTAAATTAATGCAAGGTTTTAAATTTGATTGTGTATCATGTGTTGATATAAATCATATATTAATGAACTTATAATGTGTAATTAGTACCTTAAACACTTTATTAATCAATAGCAAAGTACAGGAGCAGTTGCTCCACATCATACCTCACAATTCTCAAACATAATATATAATGCTTACACACTTGGTATCATCACATAATACTGACCAATCTTTTTATATAGACTAAGATTCTATGCTGCATGAGCTGCTGCTGCTACTGCTCTCAACAGCAACACAATACCACCTTATTCATACTAAACCCCCTTCTCCGTCCTTCAGTGTCTCCTCCTCTCTTCTTCCTCGTATGATCTCACGCTCCTCACCTCCTGCAGACTATCCCATATCCATGGCTCATCTTGCTGGTGCAGTCGAAGGAGGCAGCAGAAGCGTCGACCACCTCAGGCGCCACCGGCACCTCCGGCGAGAATATGCAGCGCTTGCAGTCGGTGGCCAGCAGAGAGGAGGTGAAGTAGCGGTCCTCGCCGCTCATGATCGGCATCGGTACCCCCCTCTTCACCGGATTCTGGAAGTTGGGCTGGTAAGTCTGCCCCAGCACGCCCTCCACCCGCTCCGACAGCCCAAAGAACTTGAACTGCACGTCCAAGTGGGCGAAGCAGTCGTCGGCGGGAACGTTGTACTTGTGGATCCTGTCGTCCTCTTCCGTCACGGGGACGACCGTCGCCCTGATCTCGAACGACCCGGGGAGGACCACGATCACGCTGTTGACGGAGGCGGTGCGCTCCACGAGGAGGTCGCCTGCGGCAGGCGAGGACCAGGAGGAGAGGTGGCCGATGCCGAGGTCGAAGGGCTCGCCGTCGAAGGTGAAGGAGAGGTGGTCGGCGCTGCGGTCCCAGGCGGCAGCGGGGGTGGCGGAGACGGTGACGGTGTGCTTGCCGAAGAGGATGCCAAGGGACTGGATCCACGTGTAGTCGTGTCGGCGGCCGGCGGGGCGGAGGCCGATGAAGCGGGCATTGATTTGGAAGCCGGCGTCGGAGACGAGCGTGAAGTGCTGGTTCGCCTTGCCGCGGAAGTAGAACACGATGCCATCGCCGCCGACGAACCTCGGGTCCTTGCACCCTGAACCAGGCAGGTTGCAGTCCGGCTTCCTGGCTGCATACCCAACAAGAGGAGATCAGGTCAGCAACCAAAGTGGTACAACTATGCATGCAGTGCTACTGCGCTTACTTCCACAGACAGCCTCGCAGGTGGGATTGTTGCAGTCGATGAAGCAAGCCTTCTCATTGGGGTTGGCCGGCCGGAAGGACGGGCACTGATCGGGGCAGGTGATGTTGGCGCCGAAGCATTCGCTGTTGGGGTTGTTGCAGATGAACTCGTCCGGGGGGAACTTCTTTCCGGCCACTCTCGACGGCGGTTCAGCCGGCGGCGTGGGGTTGCCGTATAGGTCGGCGTGGCCTCGAGCCACGAAAGCCAACAGCAGAGCGAGGAGGAGAGGAGCCGTTGAGCTGCTCATGGTCTCGTGCAGAGCTGCACACGCCACTTCAGAGAGGAGCTGAGGACTAACTCGTTCAGGTATCGCCTCCATTTATAGCTTCAGTGGGCGGGTGAAGAGAACTCGTAAGTCAATGGAGTTAATTGCAGTCGGTGCTTCGTGATTAGTGCTGGGCATATCTTTCTACCTCTAATCATAGTGATTCGAGTGCACTTAATGAGATCACATGCACCGGATGGGATGCTCGTGATAAAGGTCAGCTCTACTGTCGTTAGTGCAGCAATTAAATTCCACCCCTCGAATCTGCCACCATTTAGGGTCACTCGTCATAGCACTTGGCCTACTTGCAATCTTACTGCAGAGTGAACTGAGCACAGTGAGGTTACTGATGCAATGAAGCACATGGTGCATACAGATTTAAGCTCAGGATTGGCTGCATCAGCTGCAATTTCTTCTCCTCTTTGATCAACTCAGGAAGGACTGGTGGTGGACTAAGCATCAGCAAGAACTGAAAGTTTCTCTGTCGAGTTGATATCCCATGATAATTCTTGAAGGGCATTTTCTACTCAGAAAGCTTATGATGAGCTTATATTAATGCTGGCTTCAAAGTCTTCAATGTTATACGGCAAGCTGGGGAAGCTTCAGGGACTGAGATAGAAAATAGCTGCTGTGTTAGCTGATGCCTCGTGGGAGCAGACAATGCTTTGGATTTCAGTGCAGAGGAAGTTGGGGGGAAGAGCTCACACATTGGCCTCAGTTTTCTATTCATTCTTTCTCCATCATGAAGCACTGGACTGATCTGGGGATCTCACCCTCCCTCCATTGTACAGCTTGACTTTGTTTATTCCCTTCGATGAAGTCAAAAACCTTCCATGAATTTTTACCATTGCTCATGGCTAGCTGGCTCTGTGTGCTGTCAGAATAGATTGCCTTGGCTTCTGCATCGAGTGGTAGTGTCTAATTCTCTTCTCCATTCAGTGGTGATCAGAATGGTCATTACCCCACCATTACCTTGTTAGTAACTCTGCAGTATCCTACGGTAGATAGGTATCAGAGTAATCAGTACCAAAGGAATCATTCTTCACTGCTGTATGTGGATGGATTGAGTTGACCTGTAGGCATTAGGGACAGGGTAAGGTTGACAGCTTCTGAAGCCATCAAGAAACCCTCCTTCACAATGTAAGTGGCATTTGATTGTCATGCTTTCTTGCAGAAGAAACATCTAACGTTTAGCATCCATCTGTAGTTTCTTCACTGGCCTACTTCTTAGGAAAAGCTCTTTAGTTTTCTTTTTTCCTTCAGATTATGCTCTCTTTTTTTCTCTATATTTTCTTTAAGAAAAAAAAAATCAAAACACCCTTAAAAAAGGGTTGTCTACCAAAATTTAGTTTCTACAGATTTTTTTTTTTTGTGTGAATAGAGTTAGAGTTGTCATCCTTTATTTTGAAATATATAAAAATATTCTTAATTTTCACTCAACATGACTTAAAAACTCTCAGATAAAATAGTTTATGTTTGTAAAAAATTGAATTACTAAAAAACGGCAACGATCTTAAATAGGACTATAGTATTTTTTTAATTTAGTAATAACAAAATGATATAACCCTATTCAAAAAATACTACAATTGGTTTGATTGGTTCGGTCTATTTAAATTTCGATAGAAAATTCGAAACCTAAAACTACCTCCTCCTAGTGAGAATATTTTCACCATGTAAAAAACTAAAAAAATTAAAAATCATAATCATAAGTTAGATCTTCTTAATATTTCACTTAAAAATTTATATTAAAATCTATATAATTATGAAGGTGAAAAATCTAACTTAATTTATTTCAATATCATTGATTTTATCGACGGATGTATGAAAATAATAAATAAAAATATAATTTTAATATTTTAATTAATGATGATAAATGATTGAATCTTCGAATAAATAATTATTATAGATGAAAAAAAAAAACGACGAGAAAAGATGAGGACTGCAAGTCGTTTGTTGACCCAAAAATTACCCTTCGGATCCTCCGACATCTACATCCGTCGACAACCTCGAAGTGGAAGTGGAAGTGGAAGTGGCGTGCACAATGGCAGAGCAGAGCTGAGGTAGTCGCATCACAGTTATTGTCATGAATCTCGCACACCGTCTCTTCCTCCACGCCGATGCCATTTAGCAAATCGAAGGAGGCAATTAATCCTACCATTTAGTTGACTCAAGAACACATGGATTAATCTAATCTTTCTCCACGGCTTTGAAGATATCTCCACATGTTTCCAGTTCAGCCTCAGTCAATCCACCTCCCATGTATGTCCCCACGCGTTCTCGTAGCTGGACTTCCCCCTTGTGTGCTTCTCAGCAGAAGAAGAGCCATCACCATGTAAGAGAAGCATAAATGTGATGGGATGAATCCACAGAGGTTTTATTAGGCTTGCATTAAACGCAACAGTAGTCAAACACAACAATTGAATATTTGAAGCATCCATCATTTAAGGCATCCAAGGCCTAAATCCGTCCTACTTTCACCATGCATGAATCAACTGGTGACTTGCTGATGAACAGACTCGATGAGAATCCATACCTGAAAACAAAAGGCTAAGATCCAGATCTCCCTTGAGCTGAGAGGATAATGAAAGCTCTGATCTTTACTGGGAAAACAGGTAGAATCTTGTGAGCAACATTCTCATCTCCAAACAGAAGGTACATTGAGCTTGGATTTGTCATCGACGCGGTCATCTCGCATGAAGAACAAAATAAAGAGGGCATTCGATATGCACTTCTGTGCCATAAGTCCCTGCTTTTTTATCAAGCTATACAGTATACAAGAAGTCCCGACTTTTTGTTCCGCTAAGAGACGAGGATATTTACCCAACAGACCCCTCTAATTTCAAGTTCATGAGTGCATTCACCTCAGAGGCAAACTCGAGGGGGAGCTTGTCGAAAACATCCCTGCAGAATCCGCCTATCATTGCAGCTACGGCCTTTTCGTGATCAATCCCCCTCTGCTGAAAATAGAAGAGCTGATCTTCGCCTATCTTCGAAGTGCTTGCTTCATGCTCAACACGGGCTGTAGGGTTCTTTACCTGGTCGATACACAGTCAACTTATCAATATAAGCAATTGACTAAATTTACAGACATGGAAAGTATGTTGTTTAATGATGCATATAATCTGGAAACTGTATATACAAAGATGGAAGTTAATCACACAAACAAGAACTATTAAACAGATGCCAATTGGTACAAATAATCTAGCAAGAGTAGGTACAAATAAGAAGTTCGATTCACAATCAAGATTGATCAAACCGATGCCAAATCGATCTATAAATAGAAGCCGTTATCTATTGTCGTTTTTTCCTCAACGATCAAGTGCAATCAACATTTGCTCTTTAACATAAATGCTAAAGTTATATGCATAAATGCCCATGGATATGTAGAGCTTAATTGTAAAGGTGACAAACATTGCTTACTCAATCTAATCAATTGGCTTAAGAGAAATAGCAAGTAGTCATTAGCTATTTTCCTCGAGGATCAAGTGCAATCCATATTTACTCATCACCAGAAATGCTAAGGATACAAAGCAAAAATGCACATGGATATATAAAACTTAACTGTAAAGTAACAAAATTGAAACTCTTCACTGTTACTATAAGGAACAGCCATATATATGTATATACATTAATCAAAATTCTAATGAAAAGACAACAGCCCCATAAAAATGCATAGAAAACAACCACCTTAATGCAGAATACCAGATGACCTCGATATAACCTAACAGAAAATCTGTTGCGCACTAATCAAAATGACTGTTGTAGCTAATGGGCAATGGAATGAATTTCGTAAGTATTAACATTTCAAAAAAATGGTTTTGTCAAAAATTCCACAGGTATTGGGACCGTTAATTAAAGAATACAGATCTCTGTGGATTATTTGAAATAAAAAAAGAAGTACCATCTGGGTAATACTTCCAAAGGATTTGCTAACAAACACATGTTCTACAACTGCTAAGACAGCAGATATATCTAAGGAAAAAATATCCAAAACAATGGTGGCACAAGCATAAATAAGAATTTAGCAGGTTCAGAAGATATTTTGTGTGGTAAAAACCAAACCTAATAAAACCCCATAAAATAATGAAGACAACAAGTCTATAAAAACACGTAATCTCAATCTCTAACCAATTAACATCTGACTATGTTGCTTTGGCCAATCACAAATTCATAATTTAGCATTCAACCAATTCTATTGACCACACTGACCACCAAAAGGTCTAAAGGACAAGTCTCTTGAGAAGCAAATACAAACATAGTTAGTGGAGCGTCATATTCTATTCACCACTTCTCTTGCTATCTCCTTTCCTGTTGTAATTGGCAGAGAACACAATAATGGCATCTATTTCAAGTCATATACACGAGTGTCTTTTTCTCCTTCATCTTTGTATGGCATACATACATGACATCTTTTTGTGTAACTGGTTAATTACTATAATGATGTCTTTATACAATACAATTAATATTATCTTCTGACAAAGTTGCATTTTGATCATTACTTTTCATCCTCTTATATATATATATTATCTTTGATATTTTTATTTTTGTAATTCTTAAAGTTAGATATCTTATTAACTATGCAGTTAAAATCTTTCAGCACATAATATTTCTTATTTTTATCATATTTTATTTTTTAAAATTATTTTTAGGTCAATCTTAATCATGCTGATCTGATCCGACCAACCTCGAAAATATTGTCCCTAACTGATATAAGCCTAATCTTATGAACTATGTTCATGATACTCACATTTTGCTCCTGCAAACTAACCAAATCAATGAAGATGTGAGAATTAAACACATAGAATACATATGTATATTTTGATGTCTGCATGTAATTAAGTGCTTACATAATGCTCAATAAAAGAAAACAATAAAAATGCATCACACTAGAAGCACTACCACCATTAAACATTTTTACTTAGAAATAACCTAAGTAAGACATACAGATGTTCTCATCGGCTACTAGCATGAATGTTTTCAATAACCTTAACCAATTGTCTTCTTTAAGTTTTCTGTCAAAATGTGTACAAAAAATTTATAAAAAAAATCAGTTCTTGTTTACTAAACAACCATATCCAATTTCATTGTTCTGGTTGCATATATTTGTCTATGCACCATAATTTATTGTCATTGACCACATTAAGCAAGTCACTTTAATCAGAACAATTTGGAAAATATAGGCCAGGCTCCACTATTAAAGCAAAATTTCTAAATTGTCGACTTGCAAGTAGACTCACAACTCTCATGTAGATGCAAATCATAAATGCATAACCATAACTGCATTAAACATCAACCAGATAGATCCATTTAAAGTCTATCGCATGCATGTCTGCAGAGTTTAAAGGTATCACCTAATTCTTATGGAAGTTCAAAGAGAGAGATTAGTAACTCCAATTCTTTGAACGGACCAAAATTGCTTGGCCTTGAAGAAAAATAGGAAACTTGATCCAGCATCTCACATTAAGGAGAAAAATTACAGGTCATAATAAATATAAACAAGACATGATAAGCCAATCTATAACGATAAATGGGCAGCTTACCTCTATGTAGGGATATGTGTTTGCACCAGCTGTGTCACCAATAAGCATAGAATCACATTGTGAAAAGTTACGAGCATTTTCTGCATCAGGCTGGACCTTAACAAGCCCCCGGTAACAATTCCTCGATTTCCCAGCAGATATGCCCTTGGAGACTATTCGACTCCTAGTATTCTTCCCTTGATGAATCATCTTTGTTCCTGTATCTGCTTGCTGAAAATCCTTTGTCAGTGCTACCGAGTAAAACTCACCTACTGTGTCGTCCCCCCTCAGAATTACGCTGGGGTACTTCCATGTTATTGCGGACCCAGTTTCCACCTGTGTCCAAGAAATTTTAGACCCTTTACCTTGACAAAGCCCCCTTTTTGTCACAAAATTGTAGATCCCACCGATGCCTTGCTCATCCCCAGCATACCAGTTCTGCACAGTGGAGTACTTGATCTCGGCCCCCTCATGACAGTAAAGCTCCACCACCGCAGCATGTAGCTGGTTCTTATCATAGGAAGGCGCCGTGCAGCCTTCCAAGTAGCTCACATAGCTCCGTTCATCAGCGATGATCAGAGTCCTCTCGAACTGTCCAGTCTCCCGGTCGTTAATACGGAAGTAGGTGGAAATTTCCATGGGGCTCACAGTGTCCTTGGGGATGTAGCAGAAGGAACCGTCACTGAAGACAGCAGAATTGAGCGCGGCATAGTAGTTATCCCCCGGGGGGACGACCTCGCCGAGGTAACGACGGACGAGGTCTGGGTACTCCCTGATTGCCTCAGAGATGGAGCAAAATATGACGCCTTTCTCAGCGAGGGCGGCACGGTGTGTGGTGGCGATGGAGGTGGAGTCGATGACGGCGTCGACAGCGACGTTGGCGAGGCGCTTCTGCTCGTTGAGGGGGATGCCGAGGCGGTCAAAGGTCTCGAGGAGCTTCGGGTCGACCTCGTCGAGACTACCAAGCTTGGGCTTCCGCTTGGGCTCGGAGTAGTAGCAGATGGACTGGAGGTCGATGGGTGGGTAGCGGTTGTCCGACCACTGCGGCTCGCGCATGGCCTGGAAGCGGCGGAAGGCGCGGAGGCGGAACTGGAGCATCCAGTCAGGCTCGCCCTTCTTGGCGGAGATTAGGCGTACGGTGCCCTCATCAAGGCCCTTGGGGATCGAGACAGACTCGATGTCAGAAACAAAGCCCCACTGTGAGTAGTCCCGCTTCAAGAACCGCTCGATGGCGTCGCCGTCCTCCTTGCCGCCACCGTCGTTGGGGGAGCGGCTGGGCTTGCGGTCGGTTTGCACGGCGCGTATCGGATCCGAGCGGGGACTCCTTTGGGGGGTTGGGACTGGGATTAGGGTTCTTGAATTGGGGAAGAAGCTGATGCGACGAAACCCTAGGCGTAGATCCGAGGGATTCGTATGTTTGTATCGGGGTGGGGTTTGGAGAGGGGAGAGGGGGGAGAAGAGGGACGTGGAGGATGATGAGGTGGTGGAGGAAGCCATTGAGGAGAGAGGAAACAGCCGATGCGCGAAGAGAGGTAAGTCTGGGGAAGAAGAAGAAAGAAGAAGAAGAAGAGGGCGTGTGGAGGGTATGCGACGGAAGGCACACCCCTGCGAGGTCCGCTCGAATGCTGCCACGTGGTTAGCTCCAGTAGATTGGGTCGGTCACGCCGGCACGAATTAGTGTCATCGGCTAGATCGAATCCGACCAAATCCGAGTCGAATCCGAACATATCCTAATCGTCCAAATCCGAATCCAGTAGTAATTCTCATTCACGTGCGTTTCACGTGCAAAGTTCTCTCTCACTTTCTCTATATAGAAAACACTAAACCTGAATCATCATCAATCACCCAGACGGTAATCAATCGAACTCGTAATCGCGAGGGAGGGAGAGCGGCAGAGGACGATGTTGCAGATTCGACTGCGCAAGGAATCGGCGGGGGACGGCGGCGGAGCGTCGGTGAAGCCTCACCCGCGGGCGAACACGGTGACGGTGGCGTGCCCCGACCACCTCAACATCGCCGGCCTCCCCGTGGCCAAGAGCCTCGGCGCCGTCACCTCCTCCGCAGCCGTCCGAACCGTCGGCCGCCGCTCCCGGCGCAACCTCGGCGAGCGGGTTCATTTCTGCGTGCGTTGCGATTTCCCTATCGCCATGTACGGCCGCCTGGTATTGTTCACCTTCTCGTCTTTACCGTTCGATTAGGTCTTCTCTATCTCCGTTATCTACTATTAGTCTCTCTTCGTGTTTCTTCCTTCTGGTAATCTGTTTTGTTGAGAACGAGCCGTGGTTAGGCCTGGGGGAGTCTTAAGTCCTGAGAAGTACCGCACAGAAGGTTTATTATTGGGAGGATCAAATCTATAATATTGGGAATCAATGAGAAGACTTTTGTCCTGTGTCGCGGTGGCCACAATAAATTTCAGAAGATAGGTTATTGAATTGTTCGTTTTGACATTGCAATAGTTGATGCTGGGATTATTGAGGAGGAATAGGTTTACCAATTCGGGTAATATAGTCATTGAGGAGGAATAGTGGAAAGATTTATTTTCTTGTGTCCTGGTGCTGGAATTAAATATCAGAATGTAGATTGGAACTAGGGAGATGTAGTCTCTCTTTTGCGAAATATGGACATTGAATTGTTCTTTTTGACATTGCATCATGAGATGCTCCTATTTTCAAAACTTTATTTCATATTAGCTGTCATTTTTACAGATTTCTAAAGTTGTTCTCATAGACTCTTATTCGTTTCACTATAGATTCCGAAAATGCTGATGGACCCATAGAGCTGTGTGGATCTTTGTAGAAATAAGTTGATGATTAACCTCTTTGACTAAATTTAACTATCTGGTTTTATGATAATTCAGTTAGCATGCTGAACTTGATGCTTCTTTCCAATGTGAATTTTGTTTTTGATGGAAAAAAGAACTGTGAGTTGCACATGTTATGCAAGATTTTTCATTTATAGAATATATCATAGACTTCTGATTCAGATTTAGAAAATGCTGGAATGCAGGCACATGTTGCAATTACTGTCATTGAAGACTGTTTGCAAGATAGGGCTAGACATTTGTTGTTTGAACAGGGGAAGAAGATGTTTCTAGAGATTCCTTTAGAGATTGAATATTTGAATTTGTGAAGGACTTAGTCATAAGAATTATAATGATTAATGTAAGAACTACTTAATGCTACACTGGAATCAGTTAATTGACATGTATTCTGAGGCCTTATCCTGAAATAAAAGATGACAAACTTTATGAACTTTAGAAACTTTTATCATGACTGGTTTATGATTTAGTCCTTATAATTTATCGTACTATGTATCTTAGGCTTAGTCTTGGTGTGTATAGCAGTTGACATGGTATAATCGTGTAGAGGATTTTAACATATTGACATAATGACATGGATATCTTTCTCAGTCCAAATATTGAATGCAACTTACAAGAAACATCAAACTATTAACCCCCTTGAGCTGGACAATGAGATTTTTGCTTTTGGTTGTGAGAGAAATGCTGTTTTACTTGATCTAAATATTGGAATTTTTTAGTAGTAGAAGGCATCTTGTACACTGGTTTCCTTCTTAAATGAAAAATTAAATGAGACTTCAGGATAAGAAACCAGAAAAAGAAAAAAATAAAACAAGGAATGAAACATCTGCATTTTATGTATTTCAAGAATATGGCAAAACTCCTGCTCCTTTACAGTCTATTTTATTGAAGAAAAAAAATGCTGATAGAAGCTTAGAAAAACAACTCCTAGATCTGGAGAATGCACACTTTTTGATGCTTTTTTTTTTCTTTTCAGTTCTGTGTTACCAATTTTACCGTGTTTGCATGGTTGACAAGATGCTTATCTAATTGATCAAAATTTTGTTCCCCTATGGTGGCTTTGGTAATTGACCAGTCACTGTAGCTTCTTTATTCTAACAACAATAAATTGAGCATTTTGGAGGATGACACCTATCTTGCAACCATTCCCAATAAAATTAGATAAGCTAATTAAGACCTTGATATTTTCTACTTCCAAATTTTTAATATTTTTATACTACTCATCATCCATTATATATATAAGTGTTCGGAAGTCATCATTTTGCTGGATAAATTAGTCCTTATAATTTTATCTGGAATGCTAGACAGGTTTAAATTTGAAGGTGGCTTGTATGGCTGAAGATTTCATTTGTTTTTTGTTTTCTGTTGATGACTATGATTTGCATGCACAATAAAATGGGTAACATAGTGTTGAACTTTAGTTGGTTATGGTCTGTGTGCTGTTACTATAACCTAAAATATTTGCAGGTACCATGTGAACATGCTTTCTGTTTGACATGCGCAAGAAGTCATGCTAGCTGCTGCCTGTAAGATCTTTTTACCTGAGCTTATCTATTTATTTATTTATGAATTGGCTATTCGATCTGCATTGGACTTGGGTTTTGTTTTTTTGGTGTCTCTTATAGTATTCAAGATCCAAATTTTGGAATAGTTTGTTCTTTCATGCATTGTAAAATGGAGTTATTAACTGTTTGATTCTTACCACTTGACAATAACTTTAACCAAGTGTTTTCTGTTGGTCTACCTTTGACAATCAAGTTTACCATTGTCATTTAGTGGTCAACATGTTTAAACGGTATTAACATTCATCGACTACAATATTTTTGTTGTTACTAATTTCCAATCATCTCATTATCAGTCACCATTTATTCCCAAAATACGTCCAGCCTATTTTAATGAGCATAGACAATTGATGGACTCTTTTATAGAGCATTGCCGTTGGAGAGACTTCTTTCTGTTCCCAATTCATCTTATCAATTAATATTGAAGTTTTTATGCATCAAATCATCTTTATTGTTACTTGGACGACACATTCTGGTGGTTGAAGATAGACATGAGCTTCCAAATTAGGAAGTGTGGCCACAATACTCTCTGTGCAATGGATATTCTTGGTGTTTGATTTGTACATTTGTTTGAGAGAAAAATATTGCAGCACCAACTATTAGAAAACTTTTACACAAAATGTATAACAAGGGTCCTGTTTATATTGATTCCACTGCAAAATTATGTTCCATTATTCTTGGATTTTATTATTACCGATTTTACTGGATATGATTGTTGTTATTTCCTTTTTTGCAGCTGCGATGAACGTATTCAGAAGATCCAATCTATCAAAATGATGGAGGGCATCTTTATATGTGCAGCTCCTAACTGTCTAAAGTCCTTTCTCAAACAATCGGACTTTGAATCTCATATTCGTGAGGCTCATGCTGACCTTCAATCCAATACCAAGGAGGGTGGCACTGAGAATGTGGCAAGTGCTTCATCTATCGACGCTCGTAAGCAATCATTACTGCAAGAGACATCCATTGCTGGCGCACCACCAATGTCAGGCTTCTCCCCGAGCACAAACTCTCAGCATCATGATCGTGATGAAAGAACTCGTCACCAACAGTCTAATGATCATCCATTTTCGGTGGTGCCACTTCATTTGAAGCCAATGCCATTCAATGGCCCCCAACAGTGCCAGCCAGGTGATATCCAGGCAGACAATAACCCACCTCCCAACAGCTGGGTTAATCAGCCCCAAAGTTTTTTGGGCCCGTCTCGTTCTCAGAATCGACAAGTCTCTGACCAACTGCTTTCCGAGAAACAAGGGAATGCTTTCGTGTCCTCATCCTCAAATTACCCGCCTTTGCAACCCGCTTTACTGCCAAACTATCAGTTACCTATAAATTCCAACCAGGCCATAGTTCCCCATGCAGCATTTAGTTATGCTCATCATTCTACAGAAGGTTCTCAACAATATTACAATGCTCCCTACGAAATTCCACACACACAGCAGGTGCCAACAGGTGGGCCAGCCGAGGGGTCAGTATTAGGGCCTTCTCCGGCTCCAGCAGGAATGCCAAGTTTTCCAGGCATTGCACAACGCCCTTGGGGTTCTGGCCAGATGATTGTACCCTTGAACCAACACTTCATGCAAGCTCAAGGGGTTCCAGAGCGATACATGAATCTGACGGATTCTCAGGGAAGAATTCAGTCGATGCAAGGTGATGGTCATCAGATTTCAGGAGGATGGCTGCTGAATCATCCTCAAGTTGGTCAGCCATCACAGCTCCAAGGTGTATCAGCCGTTCATAGTGAGAGTAAGGGTGTGTTGGCACAGCAAGTACCACTTCCACCACCACAATCGCAGTCTCTACCGATGTCTCAGCAGCTTAACGCAGGGAAGGTCTCCGGATTTAGCTCCGTAAATCAATAGGATCAGGACTATGGTTAGCAGAATTGCAGGAATGGTTTTGCCAATGATCCACATTGGTAGTTTTTGCTTTTGTTAATGCGATGTCCATTTTCCCCTGAAAGTTATTCCGGTCCTCTATAGAGTGTTTTGATCGTTTGAATGTCGTGTCTGATTAGTGTAATAAATTCTCCTTTTACCTTTTTTCCAGTGCATAATGCTTTTGAAGTTGAAAGGAAAATAATGAATTTATGATATGCCTTTCTGCCTCTTGCGTGATGCTCCAAAATAATGAATCAGATCGTTGTTCATCGACAACAATTATCACAAACAGGATCAAGATTCATCTTTATCTTTAGGAGATGGTCTAATTCAACCTTGTGTGGCTTGTTCGACTGTATTTAGGTGATAGAGATCAATCATACTCATGAAAGATTTGATCAACTGTAGTTTGTTCATCGCATCTAGGTGGGACGAAGACTCGGCTTCTATCTGGTAAATCCTGATGCGAACATGCTCCTGGGAGGGCCCAGCGTGATGATATCCCCCTCTCTCATCTCGTGGTCAGCCATCCGCCAGGGCGAGCAGGCGACTCCAAGATTGCTCGAGGAAGAACATCACGTGCTCGCGTGGGCCATCGGCAACCGCAGCCTGCAGCGAAGAGGAGGGAAGAAGGCAGCAGAGGGAGGTGGGGGGGGGAACGCATTGGTTGGTTGGCGGTGTCTCCGTGAGTTGACAGCGAAGTGCGTCGATGGTGAGTGGTGGATTTATGCCCGCTGTCTGTACTACTAAATCCGCCGCATGTGCCCTTTGCTTCCTCTTCTGCGTCTCCCTCCTCCTCCTCGTCCACCAATCAGGCTGTTAATCTCGTTCACCAGACTCCAAGCTATCTCATTCTCAACACTGTAGTAGGAATGGCCCTGTTCATGGCCATGAACTACATCATTCGTGCTTTTATTCTAATCTTGCATGATTGATTTCAGTACGACAGTGATATTTGTTTAATTCCTCCTTCAGCCCCTCATTGTGCAGCATTGTCAACCCTTCAAGATTCTAATTCTTTCTTCTTCTTCTTCTCTTTCATGAAAAATGGTTCTTAAGTCAATGGAAATATATATATATATATATAAAATATTGCCTTGAGATGTACTACTCATCAAGTCATTCTTATTCTGAATCCAACTTCAATTATTGTCACTGAGAACAGAGCAGCATTTCACCCCCATCAGAAGTCTTTACCGAGACAGGATCATTGGAGTGGCTGCATATTATCCATGCAAGCAGTAAGCCACAGCCCAGGAGGAACACCCACACACCTTCTCATGGTGCTTTTCTTGTGATCTGGTCAGCCACAGCGTTCTTTGCCATCAGCCCAAGCCATTCCTAGTTTCTTCTCTTACGGGCGTTGTCCTCTGCAACATGCTTGTGGGGGCTGTTCCTCTGAAACGATTCTTTTGCCGCGAACAGGGCAGGACATGGTCCCTTCTCATCGACGTCGACCCCTCGATCGCTGCTGCTCACAAAGAAATGGTGGAGTTCGGGAACAACACTACTTAGAAGCTCCTTAGCTTTGCCTGTGAAGCTGTTGCGGTCAGTGAGCAGTACCATTTTGTTCACCTAACGTAGGTAAAACAAAGATGCCATTACCTAGGCTGATCCAGCAAAGGGAGGAACAGCTAATAGTTGGGTACCTTTGGTGAAGGGAATGGGGGGACCTTCGGGCCTAACAGGACTACTGCGTTGGGAGGACCACCGCCATGAACCGCTTGGGAAATGGTCCGCCCTGTCGGATTAGCTCAGACAAGTGGAAAGAAACAAAGATAAAGGAAGGATAGAGCGAGAAAGGGAGAGAAGGAAGACAGCCATCACACACAACAAGTCATTTGCAATGCCCTGTTTGCCTCTCGGGGAAGCGAGATTAGAACACACTGCAAGCAAAGCGCCATCATAGCAAACACCCTTGCATGCCTCGCATCAAGCAGCTACAGTCATTATTATGAGAGAGAGAGAGAGAGAGAGAGAGAGAGATTGGCGGAGAGGTCGATGAGCAGAGAGCACGGATGATTTGCTAAGATTAAACTAGTTTGTGATAGAAGATCCAGAGAAAGTGGTGTGTAAAAAGGCAGCTGCCACCTTATTACAGTGGAACAGAGAAGAACGTGCCGAGCTCTCTCAGCCCACATATTAATGCCAGCAGTATCCAACGTGCTTTATTTATTCCCTTTTCAGCTTTCCCCCGCTGTACTCCGCTTTATTTTTTACTCCTATTTTTATTATCTTAAACCCTCTTTTCTTATTTTAAGATGATGAATAAGACTCATCTATCGAAGATATAATAAGATCGAGGATTCGAAATCTTATCGATCAATTTTTATTTGTAATATATAAGAATACAGTTTAAAAATATATCTAATAATATTTTTTATAAAAAAAATTCGTATTTTTATAATATATAAATATATAAATATATATATATGTGAATTATTATGAGGTGACATTAACGATGGAATTAAGGGGATGACTTTGGGAAGGGGTGGATGTACTTCGTGAGGGAGAACTGTTCCTAACGCCAGCCACTGCTTTTTTATCTACGGAGTGGGGCGGGGCGGGGCGGTGACGACATCGCATAGGACTTCGATCCCCTGTGTGTTGGTTCCCCGTCCCCCTCACTATTTCTCGCCACGTCCGATTGGAGCCCCGAATCGGGTCGCCGTGTCGGTCGGCAGCCTCGGGAACGGAATGCGGAAGCGGATATGAGGAGCTCGGCGACGGCGGTGGAGTGGGAGGCGGCGGTGCAGCCGCAGCAGCAGGAGGGCGACGAGGAGGAGTTCTACGAGTCGTTGGATCGGATCCTGTCGTCGTCGTGCTCTTCGACCTCCGCCTCTGACGACGACGCCGACCATCGCCACCGCCACCACCAGCGCCGCGCCGCCCACTTCCCGCCGCCGGTGGCCAGCTCCTACGACGTATGGATCTCCGAGCCGTCTTCCGTCGAGGAGCGCCGCCGCCGCCTCCTCCAGCGGATGGGCCTTATCGGGGACCCCGCTCTCGCCCGGGCTAAATCCCCTGCCCCCGACGTCGACCCCGGCTCCGGTGCGCCTAGGGCTTGGGAGGCGGAAGTTGGGTCATCCGTTCCGTCCCTCGATTCCTCGCCGCCTGCCGTGTCTGTAATCGTCAGATCCAGATCAGATGGCTCCGTCGATCCCAATCGTGTGATTGCGGAACGGCCGCAGCGGCGTGCTATTTCGTTTGGATCTGCCACGGCGACCAACAAGCCGCCCCTAGTCGGGCGATCTTGGGCGCTGGCTGGGGGAAAGTACAAAGAGACCGACGGCAGCTGCGGCGGAGACGGTGGCGGCGGTTACCAGCAATGTACGATCAGGAATTTGGACGACGGGAGCGAGTTCGTGGTGAAGGAGGTACGGGAGGACGGGATGTGGAACAAGCTGAAGGAGGTCGGGACCGGGCGGCAGCTCACGATGGAGGAGTTCGAGATTTGCGTCGGCCGGTCCCCAATCGTACAGGAGCTCATGAGGCGGCAAAGCGTCGAAGAGTCTGGGAGCGGCGGCACCAAGAGAAACGGCTACGCCTTCGAGGGCCCTGGTGGCGGGTTGAAGGCCAACTCAGGGAATCCTGCGGGCGCGAGGTTCAAGAAGAAAGGTAGCTGGTTCAAGAGCATCAAGAACATGGCGGGCACGGTGGTCTCTGGTGGGCACCATCACCGGGAAAGGCGGAGCAGTGATGAGAAAGACACATCGTCTGAGAAGGGAGGGAGGAGGTCGAGTTCAGCCACGGATGATAGCCTGGATGGGTCGCACTCCCTCCACCACGGCCCTGAAAGGATCAGAGTCCGGCAGTATGGTAAATCATATAAGGAGCTCACTGGTCTTTACATCACTCAGGAGATTCAGGCCCACAATGGGGCAATCTGGAGCATCAAATTTAGCTCGGATGGGCGATATCTGGCGAGTGGAGGCGAGGACTGTGTTATCCATGTATGGGAGGTCGTTGAGTCGGAGAGGAAGGGGGAGTTGTCAGATGGAGCCATAGGGGAGAATGGGAATTGTAATCCTTTTCTGGCTGCAATTGGTAACAGCTCACCCGAACCTGCAGTGGCAGTGAGTTGTGTAGAGGGGAGCCACTGGGAGAAGAAGAGAAAGGCAAAAGTCCCTAACAGCAGAAGGTCTGTGAGTTCCGACCACTTAATGATGCCAGACCATTTTTTCGCTTTATCGGAGAAGCCCATCTGCTCTTTCAGAGGCCATACAGAAGATGTTCTTGATCTATCATGGTCCAAGTCTCAGGTGATTTTTTCTTTCTTTGTTTGTTTCACAAAAGTTAAATAGTTGTTCTGTAGCTACACAGTGTTGTTTGATTAATCAACACTTGGTAAAACTTCCCTGTTAATGATGCCTACTAATGTCTTAACAAAATCAGCATTAGTATTGTTTGTAATTGATGAAACACTAATTAACTCTAGATGAAACACCATTACATTCCAGGGAAAACTTTGATTTGTGAAATTCTGATCCTTAAGGAACTCGAGACGAAGCATCACTTGCAGGCCGAATGCTAGTTGATTGAACACAATAGATAAGTTTGAGGTTTCTCAAGACATATGTGGGTCAAAGAGTATTACAAACTTAAAGTCTGGGTTTTCGGTATATTGAGCCTTCATAAGAAGAAAGACTGATCATTGGTTCTGCATATACTATGTAAGTAAATGCTGCTGCATTTGCCATTGACTAGCGAAGATAAAGAGGGAGCTTATCAGTAATCTAACTTTATTATCCCATATTAAGGCCACCTATCAACTCTACTTTTTTCCTAAATATGTTGCCACCTTTGGATCGTCCCAATTCTGTTTTCTGGTTGACCACAGTAATTTATCATTAATCTCCTCATTGACCAAATGGATGAATGAAATTTTCTCTGAAATACAATTGCATTACCAGCTTCAACAAATGGCATATAGTAGGCTAGTTTATTCTTTGAAATTATCTTATTTTTCTACACATCATTTTTCTCTTGTCAGCTATATTGGTTAAGCCCAAATAACCACTTCAACTGTTGCATTCACTGATCACTGTTACAGATCGTGTTATTAATCCTTTAATATGTGGATTGTTTTGGGTGTTAGCATATGTCACCAACACCCATGTACATGATGTCATAAAAATACAAACAAATGCTTGATTAATCATTCCAAACAAGTTGAGGTCAGGAAAAAGTAGTACTTTAGTTAACTTGCAAACTTTATGAGAAAAAAGTTTAATTTATGTGATTCTTTGATCCATATTTGATGCCAATATTCACACATGGGATAGCTCATGGTCATGAGCTCATTCCTGAGCAGGTTGAACTTCATTTAGTGAGCATCGAGTAAGTAATTAGACATTTTTTTCTGCTCTTGCAGAAAGTCCATGTTCCTCATCTATCATTCTGATTTCTAGATTCTTAACATGTTATAATCTGATCCTCTTCAAGAGTTGGAAAAACATTCTGACCTATCCTTGATGAATTTGTGAATGTCTTCAATAATGTAACCTTTCTTTCCAAACACTAGGCATGCTTTAACAATAGACTTTAAGCAACAGGGGTGGGTCAAAGAGAAGCTATACCTTTAAAGGGTTTTCACTTTAAAATGATTCATGACTCATGAGCACTAAAGCTAATCTTGTTTCCCTTAATATGAAGTGATTCACTAGATAGAAGAACCCTCTCCAACTATAGGTTCCATCTGAACTGATGTCTAAGATGCAAGAATATAGGTGGCAAATGGGATCAAAATTTAGAGGCATGACCTGGAGAAGGAAATGGTATGAAAAGGAATCGTCAATTGAAAAGTAGAAGGCAAATTAGTAGTGGTTTCTTGATGGGTGTTGGAACATCATTTTATGCCTTCCCATGTATACATGCTGTAGAAACAATATCTAATAGTAAAGTATTTATCTGGCCTTAGCAGTGCTGAAAACATCTGTAGTTATTTGAATCATTATTCGTGTTGAATCTTTGGCTTTCTTCTGTATAATACATTTGATATTTTGTGCTTTGGTTTTGAGGACTTTAGCTTCAAAATCTGATTGTCATTATTCGTGCAGACTATATATGCCATATTCTAGTGGTCATCTCAATTACATATCCTACCGCACTACATCAATTTTGTGTATAGGTTGGCTATTAATTCATCATCATAGACAACTATATTAAAGATATTTCCTAGTCATCTACCAAGTCCAACTTCTAGTTGGAATACCAAATTTACTTGAGTTTGCGTGTTCATGACCTAGAGATGCTGAATGTTATCTTTTTCATTTCACAAGTGCATATTTGGTTTTATTTTTCTACTTTTTTTCTTCAAGTCATCTGATTGTTCTACGAAACTTCTTCTCAGATTTATGAATCGAATGTAAGATAATTCCTTGATTGCTGATGCACATCTTTATTATTGTCTAAGTTGTAAATTGCTTAGGGTTTCACTGCTAGTATGGCAGCTTCCTCCAAGGAAGATCTGGAAGACAACCTAGATCTTACCTATCAGAGAGCTTGTGATAGGCCTTCAAAGGAAAGAGATCTATTACAACATTGATGCCATAAATATATGCTCAGAACTTGTCAGTTTTGGAGTGTGTTTTTTTCCCCCTCTCTGTACTATTTTTGAGCTTCAGACTCCGACTTGAAAGATTTGCTTGATATCTTGATGGTACATCATGCTGTTAATGATTTGTATACATCTTTGATTAAGACAAACTACATGGAACCTGCAGAAAATTTATACTTGTGCTTTTCCTAGATTTATGGAAAGTTCTTTTTTTTTTTCTCTTTTACATAATGCTTTGGCATAATCAAAGGTGCTCAATGTTTTTACTAATGTTTGATCATCTGGTAGATAATATGATACTGATAATGTTATGATTAAAAGTCTTATCTAAATGATATGCATCTACTTCTTAATGCAGTATCTGCTATCATCTTCAATGGACAAAACAGTCAGACTGTGGCACATGTCTAGCAGTTCTTGTTTGAAAACATTTTCTCACAGTGACTATGGTAAGCAAAAATTTGCTCTGCATTTCCTGTTTTGCTTAAATGATCATGTATTGAAGTTGTAATGTTTTATTAGAGAATGACAATTTTGTACCTACTTTGATCCAGTGACCTGCATCCAATTCAATCCTGTAGATGACAAATACTTCATCAGTGGATCCCTAGATGAGAAAGTCCGCATATGGAGTATTCCAGATCGACAAATTGTTGATTGGAATGATCTTCATGAAATGGTTACTGCTGCCTGCTTTACCCCTAATGGACAGGTAGCAAATGCTTGACAAATGATAAATTTGATTCCACATTGAGTAAGCTTTGAAATCCCAAAGTCCATATGGATGTTATGATTCAGCTGTTGGGACTTGCAGGCTGCTCTAGTGGGTACGCACAAGGGCAGTTGCCACCTGTTCGACACATCTGGTATGTGCCATAATAACGATCATTTCTCCAATCTATTTTTGTATTTGTCTCCCTGTTCTATTGGGATATTTTTAGCTTCATTATTCAATGATCTTTGCATTTTCTTTTCCTTATGTTAGACTGTTGTAATTTCCTTTAGATAATAAGCTACACATCAAGAACCAGGTTTACTTACAAACGAAGAAAAAGAAGTCCAGCCACAAGAAAATTACTGGCTTTCAGGTATCTAGAAATATATTAAATTCACCAAATAGGTGAATGTAAATATTTTTTCATGCTTTATACTTTTTTTTATTTTTTTAGAAATTTTCATTTATTACGTGGCATTGAACTGAGTAGTTCATTAAACAGTTTGTTCCAGGAAGTTCCTCTGAAGTTCTTATCACATCAGCAGACTCAAGAATTCGTGTTGTCAATGGCATTGAACTAGTTCACAAATTTAAAGGTAAATCTTGGCAGTGATGGCTTATGGATTTTCTTTCTTAAATTTATGAACATTGTACCCACCCTGCTAAGGTAAAGATCCACTAAAACGAAGGGATAAAATGAACTATATTAGATTGACTGAACAACATCCAATTTCATGACAATACATTGATAAAAAAGAAGGAAAAATAAACATCGACATAAATAATGACAACAAATGAGAAGTGATGTGGTCAATTTTTGGCCCCTTCCGGAACTAAGGCCGCAAAGGCTGACTCAGGCCTTCTTTTCTGAAGTAGATGACAAGGCACACTATTGCCTGCATGGGTTGAGGTAGGGTGTACAAAGGTGACTTGAAGTGAGGTACCAAGTTGAGCAGAAAAGTGCTTCTCTGGTTCATTGCTGATGTAAGGTGCCCTGTTGTAGTAGATGTACTCATCAAGACAAGTCTTACAGAACAGAGAGATAGCATAAATGTGTTTAGTGGAGTCCTCCTCAAGTCAGAATAACATAAGATACGAGATGGAGAATAATCTGAGATGAAGACTCTAAATGGCGAAACTTTGAGAGTTTTATTCTGAATTTTTTAAGCAATTTTTAAGAAGCTAGACTTTCAACAATGGGGTGACAAATTCTAGTTATTCTCCACTATCATGAGGTCAAACTCAGTTAGACATCACATTCAGAATGTAGTAGGATCTTGTAGTTTACACTTTAGGATGCTTTAATAACGTGACACGAGATAACCAAAGTTTTGTATCTGATGGTCATCTGAACTAGGAGTTCAATCTTTCATATTCCTTTTTTTTCTTTTAGAGACTTAAGAACCTATGTGTTTGATTTTCTATCATGTAAAGGATCAGGAAATTCAGAAAAACTTCAAGTTCTTTTCTTAAATTAAAAAAAAAAAGATTCCTACTTGAACAGCTGGAAATATATATTTATGTAGATTTGTGGTCCAGTGTATATGTGGTGTTATGCAGCCACCTTTCTTAATCAACGTGATCCAGTTATTTTCTGGTGGTGATGTAACTTTTTGTTCTTGTGATAAAAAATGATAGACTTTAGATATTATATTATCAACATTTATGGCTATGCTTTGTTTTATACTTTGTTCCTTCTATTAATCTTAGAATTCTGTAGCTAAGATAGAACCAAATAATATGAATCTGCCAAAAATTTTCACCCAAATCTATTTTTTTTACCCTTATATCAAAGAAGCAATACAGATTATTGATTATTGGTGCATCTATTTTTCACGTCCATAAAGGTTATTGCTCTGTGCACTTAACTTGCATCAACTTGTGATTGTAGATTCACCGAATAGTTGTTTTGTTAGTAATTGCCTTGGTAGGAAATTCTGTCATGTATTTTCCTGGACAGTAATATGAAAAGATCTTGATCTGGACTTCATCAATCTTTATGATTTTGTTTTTGAATTTCAAAGAGGTGAAAAGCAACTTCCTGTCAACTGGCATATGAAAATGCTTTGAGCCTGTTGGTATGATGATCTACACGCTAATTCGTCATCTGTCGAATAATCCTGGAGAAAGCAATCATCTAAATCAATGTTCAATATGAATTCATGCTGTATGGCCACTGCCAACGCATTATCGAGTGACTATCTTGCACAGATCTTCGTAATAGGGCCTGGTGTTCATTGTGGCTGTGCTCTCACCAAAGAAATCTTACCTTATGTAGACAGTTTTGAGTATAGGACCTGTTTAAAGAACATCCTTAGAAGGGAAAAGAAGAATAAGCAGTTTTTTCCATGAATTATATGATCTTCCAAATCACGAGCAACTTGTTCTGTGTTGGACCTTGGTGATTTATTTAAAATTTCCATTGTGTAGGACTTACATAGATTACTTAACAGTCCTCAGTGTTCCAGATTATCTCGGGAACAATCTGTAATGGAGGATCACAGCACCAGATGGTCACAATCAGAAGGGATCTTTGTTGTGTCATTGGCTTTTCTGAAAGAATCTCATAGATGCACTAATGTCCTTTCAGCAAATTTGAACTCAAGGATGTTGGTCACTTTTTTGCTAAAGAGTCATAGGCAGCTCACTCGGCCCTCGGTTTCATACCACTAAATAAAATATATAACTTTTTATTTATATGTTGCAATTTAAAGCATCAATATCTTTGATGAAACACATTTGAAGTTTCATTATAGTATGTCAGTACTTCTTTTCCCATTGACTATGTTGTATTCTGTATTCATGGTCGCGCGGACCGTGTGTATCGAATTTTGTTATCAAGGTTGATTGGTCTGATGCTGTTCCATCTTTTTTTCAGGCTTTCGCAACACAAGCAGCCAAATCTCAGCCTCCTTGGCCCCAAATGGGAAGTATGTGATCTGTGCTAGCGAGGATTCTCATGTTTATATGTGGAGATATGATGCTGATTCTCAACCAAGTAGGACCAAGGGTGCCATCAACTCCACTCAATCTTATGAGCACTTCCACTGCCAGGATGTGACGGTGGCGGTTGCATGGCCAAGCACCACTGCTTCAGGGTTGGTTGTGGGCCATAGCAACAGACAGAATGGTCTTGACCTAGCATCCAAGTGTGAATTGGAGGTGCATGCTCAGAGCAATGGGCATGAGAGTTCAATGTTGCCTATCTACTCCGAAAGCTCTCTTCACAGTCGCATCTTTTCGAACGCCAACTGCTCCACCGATCTGGATTTTGTGGCTTGGCCTGAAGAGAAGCCGCAACGGAACAATCATAGCCCTCAAACCAGCAGTGAGCTTTACAAAGGGGCTCTGCAGGTGCAAAGCAGGTCAGCATGGGGAATGGTAATCATCACTGCTGGACGAGGAGGTGCAATAAGAATATATCAAAATTTCGGCTTCCCGTTTCGGGTATGAAAGCATGCATTGCGCCGAAAGTTGATGGTGCGTGAAGTGCGAGTTGCATGTTACTCCCAAAGTGCAGTTGTTCTGTGTATAGATAGGGTATATGGTGTGAATTCTATCTTCCACAGCTTGGTTCATAAGCTTTCTTTCATCTGTTTCACCTGAAAAGTTTCTGGGAGATGGATCTAAGCCAAAAAACCACACATCTGCAGATTGATATGTATGTAATACTAAACATTTCAGGTGTTCCCATATTGTTTCTCTTTCCGATATTGTGAAAATATTTTATTTAAAAAGAGCTAAATTTCTGGTTGGTGAATGTTCCCAGTAATTTGGCTTTGGAATAGTGGAATGGATCTGTGTGCATCAGCAAACTGAAACATCAAAATCTCAGAGATTTCACTGAGAATGTTCAGATGTGTTAATCGATTTGCCTAGAGAATATAAGCAAACAGTGGAGTTTGATTTCCGGAGGACAAATTCCCATCGGTGTCCTCTTCTTTCTCCATCCACATCGTAGAACAAAATCCAGTAACCAAGAGCAGTAGGCAGTCGTTGCTTCAGTAAGTCAAAGTGTGATCCACTCGGTCGGGCGCCGGCGACTTGAGTTCGAGGTTGACGAGGTCGATTATGTCGTCCCAGTGACTCAAGTTGCTCGCCGGCAGGTGCAGCACCGAGCTCTCCATTGCAAAGAGACGATCATCGACAGTGAAGGAGTCTTGCCCTGTGCAATCATAGAACGGTAATGAAGAGAAAGGATGAGTGCTTTCATGATAAGAGCTCAAGACGAGCGGTTCTTCAGATCCGGCGCCAAAATACTCCGGCGGTGTTGGCTGACGGATGATCGGCAGATTGGAAGCGTCAGAGAAAACGCTGCTGCTGCCGTCGTCGATGCTTCTTCCGTTTCCATGACCATCTGATGCATCAGCGGGTGTGGTTTGAGCGCCCCGGGGGCGCTTGTTCTTGCGGCTGCCACCCACAGGCACGTTGCGGAGCGCGCCGCCCTCGGTCCAGTGCCTGCGACAGGCCCGGCAGTAGTGCCGCGGCTGCAACTTGCTGTAGTTGTTGTAGTAGCAGAACTTGGTGTTGGTGGACTCGCACCGCGGGCATCTCAGCGCCGCCACCGCCGCATTCCGCGTCTGCCTCTCCCGCTGCTGTGCTCTTCCACCGACCAGATCTGCGTCCTTCAAGACAAACCCAAACAAAAGAATCATACATAGCACACACCAACAGTCATCGACCTTCCTCACAACCACGATCAAACACCTGTGAGCACTTCAAGCTCTCTCCCATGGCTACGGTGGAAACGGCAGGACGAGCGATTTGGGAAGAGAAGGAAGCAGTTGCTGGCAGCGAATAGAAGCAGAGAGCATGTCGGATTTGGGATAGAATAAGAAGTTGGCCGACGGAGATTGGAATCGCTGCTGCTGCTGACGTTAATACCTGTGTATTAAATGTGGAAGAGGAAAGTGATCAATGTAGTGTGTGTTGTCGTCGTCTGCAGGACTGGAAGCCACAAACTCCAGAAGTTAATGCATGCGGCACGTAATATAAAGGGAAGGAGAGGTAAAGAAGCAGAAGAGGAGTGGGAGAGGAAGAGGCATTGCTTACTTCTCAAGCAAGCCTATTGTTACAGAGAAGAGCACGTCAGTGTCGGGCTGAGGTTTCAGTCGGCATTAGAAACTGGCAATGACAGCTACCGCCAATAATAGCTTTCGTGCGATCATATATCTGTAATGTACCTCAGCATAAGTACAATAAATCACGTCGGTATAACGAGCGATTTGATCTACAAAAGAAACTATCGATCTTTAGATGAGAAGAATTTACTTTTCAGAGTTGATCTCTATATATATATATAATCCTGAAATCTGTAGTATTTTCATAGTAGTTTATGCAGGAAAGGAAGCTCAGAGATTCCATCGATTACACGCCAACTCAGAGTGAGGTGTCGGTGAGTCATCAGTTTGACGGCAGGAGCACTGCTCGTTGACGAGGTGGACTCGGTTGGTGATGCTGCGGTGACAGACTTCCCCGTCTAATTCCGGGCTGGTGAATGGGCTGAGGAAGATGGCGATCGGGGGGCCGTGGCGTTTCCCCGAACGGCGAGTGGCCGACAGATACGACGCACACCAGCATTTGGTCGGTGGCGACGAATGGAACGGTAGGCGCTGTCGGGGGCCCCGCGAGGAAGAAGATGGAGGAGCCGAGCCGGTGCGTCGCTGGAGCTCGACGCAACGTCGGCCAGGTCTTTGTTCTTCTACAGCCATGCAACAGTGGAGGACTCGAGAAAACGACGACCACAGGAAAGACTTCCGACACACGTTCCAATTAGAATCCCGGCCCAGCCTCGCCCTTATTGACCGTGGCATGTAGTCCGTGTTGTTCAGTCAAAGTTCGGGCTCATTAAATATTATTTAATATAATTAATTATCTTTAATATTTCGATTCTTATATTTTTTAAAAAATTATATTAATATTTTATAATTATAAAAATGATACATATATATTTATTTACATAATACTATCGGTTTTACTAAAAAAACATAAAAATATACAGTAAAAAGGTAATTTTAAAGTTTAATTGATGATAACAGACGACAATACCGTTGAAGCCATTGTTATGGGTTAGGAGAGAATTGATGAGAGGTAAAAGTTACTCGACAACTGTGTTGACGATGGGTATGACAACATACTCAACGTCGAATTCCGAGACTCATATTTTTCTAATGTCGTCGAATATGCTCGTCGGGAGCTTGATAACCACTTGCCTACCTTCCTTCCAAAGCTTTCATTCTTGGTTGATGACAATTATAGTGAATAAAACTCCTCCGACGAGCCCCTTATCTCCTATTTTTCATATCCATGCTGAAATTGACGCGATAGCAAAGGGAGCAACAAGAGCTCTGGTGACCCAATCTACATCGATACTAATGTAGTTGTCGAGTAGTGAAATGATTGCTTGACGTATGCATTAGCATTGACGTAGCTATAGAGTAGCGTTGCTCGATAATTACATTGGCGACGATGCAGATGGTGGTGGTCATCGCGGCATCTATAATGAAGATGGTGGTTAGTCATCGCTGACCCGTTGGGCGAATCGCTCAACCTGAAGTTAGAGTCATCGGAGTTCTCATTGCTCCTCCTGCTATCACATCAATTCTAGCATAGGCATGAAAAAGGAGAGAGGGGGATCATGAGAGGAGTTCTATTCATTATGATTGTCATCAATTAGAAAGGAAAGCTTTGTAAGGTTGATATGCAAATGGTTGTTAAGCTCCCAACGGACACATCCAGCAATGGTAGAAAAATATGGGTCTCGGAATTCGATGCTAGGTATGTCATCGTAATTATCATTGACATAGTTATCGAGCAGCCTTTATCTCTCATCGTCACTCTTCTCATTCATAACAATCACTCGTAGCTCTAACGACATCGCGTCTATCATTACCAACTAAAACGTTAAAATTTTTATTTATTTTTTATTTTTATGTTTTTATTAGTAAAACCGATGATATTATGATAAATAAATTTAGATGTTTCACTTTCATAATTATATGGATATCGATATAACTTTTAAAGTATATAACTGATAACTTTAAGATAACTATATAATTAGCCTTTAAAGTACTATGTGCAATTCTTTCTTTTTTGAAACCAATATAATAAATCTTGATATACGAATCCCAATAAAAAAGACCTAATTTATCGAATCCCACGATGAGTGGTGAGTGTAAGGGAGTTTAAAACTTCAAGATTACCTTAAAAAAAAAATAGTCCCTTCAACATTCATGTAAGTAAATGTTGAAGGTGGATTTAGACGATTGAAATGATCCAAAAAATGAGAAAGCTTAAAAACAAACCTATTCTAAATAAAGTTAGACAATGTTCATAAGGCTATCAATGGAATGAATGCTAGTCTCCTATTTTTTTTGTCTCCTTATGTTTGCACTGATGAATAATATTTTCCTAAGATAAATAATAATTATTATTTAAGAAAACTAATGCGATGTTTATCCTAAAGATCAAAATGCAAACGGGAGGTAAATCCTCCGATCAATTAGTTCTCAAGTTATAGATTACTTTCACAATCAAACAAAATTAGTCATCAACCAATTAACCTTCTAATTTTCTTTCCTATGCACATGTTTGAATTTGTGGTCGAATAAGATTAACAAGATTTCGATATTTGATGAATATAATACCTTTAATTTAAACTTAAATACTTTGAATTAATGATTCAACTCATCAAATCAATAGGATATGGCTGATTCTCCCTTCCAGTCCACTTTCTATTTCTCTCCAATGTATATATATTATGTTATTACAGTACTAATAATTATTTATATTCTTTATTTTTTTTACTATTTGTATCAACTTATAATTTTACCATCTGTTTATATCCAACCATCAAAATTCTTTTAGACAATGTGAGAACTCAATAAAGAAGGCAATTTTTATATTAGTCTCAAATCTAATCATAATTAATTTACCTTATCAAACAGCATGTTAACCCTTTTTTTTTCTTATTTTATAAGTTATATCATCAACAAAGAGACAGAGAGAAGCCAATCATATAATCTAATCATAATTAATTTTCGTCACTTATATTTTAAAAAATATTTTTATAAATTATATTTAACTATTCACGTATATTACCACCGAGAAAGAAGCATACAGAAGCCAACCACAGAATCCACACCGTCAATCTCGCAACCATGTTCATCCTGCGTTTCACACCGACGGGTAAGTTCTTGGGTTTGTGTACGGGCGCCCCAAAGATCTGCACTTAATACAAAGATTCTTGGAAGACGGAGCCGGCAGTAGAGGAACCCGACAACCGCATGCGGGTCCCCTGCTTATTGCCCAATAGCTATAAGGGTAGAGAAGTGAGCGGATAAGACGGAAAATAGATTCACTAATAAAACCGAAAAGGTTGTAGTAAAACAGAGTGTGAAGTCAAAGCTTCCTCATCGCAGTCGGCGCTGGTCGTCCTCCCCTGTGGGTGCGAAGTCTAAGTCGCACTGCAAGGTTCTTCCCCTCGGATCGAAGCTAAAACCCTCCCCAGATCCCGGAAAGCCCCTCTCTATTTCTCGATCCTAATTCATAGAGAGAGAGAGAGAGAGAGAGAGAGAGAGAGAGGGGTTGGGATGATGGCGTCGGGCGATGACGCGGCGTTCAGCAACGAATCCGGGACCGGGAACCGGAACTCCATCCTGCCTGGAATCGGAAGCAAAGGGAAGTATGAAAGGATCGACGCCGAACTCACCAACGATCGGCCGACACGGGGAAGCGAAAGCAAGAGATATGTCTTCGTCTGTGCCGTTTTTGCTTCTCTGAATTCTGTCCTTCTCGGTTACGGTGAGGAAAACCTCTTTTTTTTTACCATCCCAATCTGCGAAAGTTTGTTTTTTTTTTTTTTTTGGCTTTCGATGCTTTTGGAATGACGAGCGGAGATCTAGATGTGGGTCTCTGAGATCTGTTCTTCAGATGATCGTGTATATTAAGGGAAATACTAACTGGCAAGTAGAATTAGCAGCGGGTTTTCTTCAAATTGAGTGTTTTCGATCGTATAATAGGTTTGTAATTGTCAGATTCCGGCATGAGCGGCACCAATTGGTTCTGTTATGCCAGCCAAAATCTCTTTATTTCTCATCTTCACAGCTGAAATTGGTGATTTGGTTGATTTGGTTGTTTTTCATTTGATTCTGTGGCCAATGGTGCTCTTCCACAACTCATGAAGAGCAATACAAGGTCTTGGTGATGCAATGTTCAATTTAAAAAATTAACCATTCTTACAGAACACTAGGAAATACCAAGCTCAAATGATAAAGGATGAGATTTGAAATCATAATAAGATTGCTGGTGAAAACAGCCTCACTGCTTGCAGGGGTAGGAGGGCTACTGTTGACCCTCACCAGATCTCATACTGGCAAGGTGACCTTGTGATTTGGGTCATCTTTTACCATGTTTAAATGGTGTTTGCTCTCTTTCAGTAAAAGAAACTGTTATATATTTCCTTAGGCTCATGCTTGACTAGTCTATGATGGTTTATATCTTTTGATGCTTATCCAATACCTTTGGCTAATATATTTTTTATACAATTATGTTTAACTTGTTTAATTCTGATCAAGTTGCACCATCTCTTTCTCCCTATTACCAAAAAATGTTAGTTAATATTGCCAACTTTGTCAGAAACTTGATTTTTTTTTTTTCTTACTGAGCACAAAAGTTGCCAGTCACTGCTGGACTGCATTTCAGCTTAATTGTCGGCTCATTGTATAGAGAACAGTTGATTTAATAGTAAAGTTATATCATAAATGTTTTAAAGTTCTTGTGATAGCTGAAATCATGATTGTAATCTTTTGATATCTTGGGAGGGAATGCAGAGACATGCTTATGTTTGATTATTCTAGACATATATAATGCACCAAACTTACCTCTTCCAGTCATGGCCTTCTTCTGCAGATGTGGGTGTTATGAGTGGATGCATTCTTTTCATCCAAAAGGATTTGCACATAACAGAAGTTCAGCAGGAAGTTCTAGTTGGGTGTTTGAGCATTATTTCCCTTGTAGGTAGTTTAGCAGCTGGAAGAACCTCGGATGCTATTGGCCGGAAATGGACCATTTGTTTAGCTGCAATTATTTTTCAAACTGGTGCTGCTATAATGGCTTTTGCGCCATCTTTCCGAGTGCTGATCATAGGCAGGCTTCTGGCTGGAGTTGGAATAGGATGTGGGGTCATGGTTGCACCGGTTTATATTGCAGAGATATCTCCTACTGTCTCTCGAGGATCATTCACCTCTTTCCCTGAGATTTTTATAAATCTTGGAATCCTTCTTGGTTACATTTCAAACTATGCCTTCTCTGGTCTTTCAGAACATATAAGCTGGAGGATAATGCTTGGTATCGGAATTGTCCCATCCGTTTTCATTGGATTCGCGTTGTTTGTAATCCCCGAATCTCCTAGATGGTTGGTCATGCAAAAAAAGGTAGTAGAAGCAAGATCAGTGCTAATGAGGATCAGCGAGAGCGAGGAAGAAGTTGAGTGCAAATTAGCTGAAATAGAGGAAGCTGCTGGTGGTGTGAAGGGAGAGAAGTGTGAGGAAAAAGCTGTGTGGCTGGAGTTCCTGAGGCCCTCCCCTGCACTTCGTAGGATGCTGATCACCGGGTTTGGCATACAGTGCTTCCAGCAAATCAGTGGTATTGATGCAACTGTGTATTACAGCCCAACCATATTTAGGGATGCAGGAATCAGTTCTGACAGCAAACTTCTTGCTGCGACTGTTGCTGTTGGTTTTACTAAAACTGCATTCATCTTGGTTGCGATCCTCCTAATTGACAGAGTTGGTAGAAAGCCTTTACTATATGTTAGCACTGTTGGTATGACCGTTTCCCTGTTTTGTTTGGGTCTAGCTCTTTCATTGCTTGGACACGAGCTGGTTTCACCTAGAGTAGGAATTTTGGTCGCGATATTGGCTGTATGCGGAAATGTGGCATTCTTTTCAGTGGGATTAGGTCCCATTTGTTGGGTAATGAGTTCTGAAATCTTCCCTTTAAGGCTGCGTGCTCAGGCAGCTGCATTAGGAACTGTAGGGAATAGAGTGAGCAGTGGTGTGGTTGCAATGTCCTTCCTGTCGATGTGTCGTGCCCTTTCTGTGGCTGGAACCTTCTTCATTTTTTCAGCAATTTCAGCAATCTCGGTGGTTTTTATGTATATGTATGTTCCTGAAACCAAAGGCAAATCTCTAGAGCAGATTGAGTTGTTATTTGATAGCGGAAGTGAATGGCAAAGAATTGAGGTGGAACTTGGTGACATGGAAGTTCTGGTGCAAAAGGAATGATCTGACCAGCATCACTGCAGCAGTATCTCACTCGATGTCATCATCATTATTGCAAAAAAGTTTTAACTGGTTCAATCATTCTTTGTGATCTTAGTCATTTTTCTCATCATTATATATCTTCCAACTTTCTGGTCACTGCAAGATATCCAGCAGGCTTTGCAATCCGAAGGATTGATCAAAATGGGGCTGTCATGCTCCAAAGGCGGGGAGAATGTCGTAACAGTGTGTAACTCTTTCTCAGAAAAAAAACTGACACTGCTAATATCTCTCATCTATACTGCCAAACTCATCAAGATTTGTGTGACCTAGAAAAGTAGTAAAGATATTGTGATATGATATTCATTTTCCTCGAGATTATTTTTTGGTGGTCAAAGGCCTAATTCTTGGCTTGCTAAATGTAAACAATGCATCATGGTTTCAGCCTTTGGGATTATTTTCTTGATGGGGATTTGAAAGCACCAACACATGTTTAATTGGAGGGAAGTAGCAAACTTGGATTAATTATGTGATTGACAAGTCATGCTTTTCTTCATGAAATGGGGTGGTTTTGGTATGAATTCAAAGAATGTTGGATTAAATTTCATAGGAAGCAATGTATGATCTCCACTTGCACAGTTTTCTTTTGAGTTCACAAAAGCACAGAAGCTGGTTAACACATGTATGATTCCAGAAACCATAGAGATTTTATCTGACAGTTATATATATATATATATATATATAACCTGCACACTGATTCAGGCATCATATTGTTTCATATCTAATAAAGAGGCTACAGTAGAATCAAGTATGTTGTTTTGTCAAAAGATCTAATGACCCATTATGTGATTTTTTTTGTCCTCTTTAGAGTACTATTATTTGGAATGTTCAAGCTTGAAATATCCTTGCAGGGATTTTATTTATTTCTAGATTTAAAATTATTTTTCAATTTGAAAGGGCAATACCGATATTTTAAAAGTTGTTTAGGATAAAAAGGTAAAAGGGGTAACAAAAGAAAATTAACGCGATCATTCGAACCGCCTCTTTCTTATCGCTTGGCTGCTGCTTTATATCGTTCCGCGGCGTTCTGCTTCACCCGACGCCAAAAGGTGTCGAGGGTTTCAGACGGAGGGACGGAGAAGCGATGTCGTCTTCTTTCGACGATGTCTTCGACCTCGACGACGAAGAGGTGGCGGTCAGGGCTTCCGTCGGCCCCTTCGACGACGACGACGGCTACGTCGGCTACGACCCCCGCCTCCCCTCCCAGCGCTTCGACACTGTCTCCTCCTCCTTCTCGCCCGCCGCCGCTCCCGACGACGTCGACGTCGACGCCGAGGACCCGGTCGCCGACGATCCATCGGGTGGATACGGGGGGTTCCACGATGTTCCCGTCCTCCACGTCTCTGGCGACGGCGGCAGCTCCCCCGCGTTGCCCGAGGGTTACGGGTTCCTCGCGGACCCGCACCCTTCCGACTTCTCGTCGGTGCCCGAACCTAACGGGATGGCCTACGGGGAGGTGGATCATGACGGGGCGTTCGCTTCGGATGGGCCGATCCTGCCGCCACCGAGCGAGATGCAGCTGGAGGAAGGATTTATTCTGCGGGAATGGCGCCGGTGAGTCCTCCTTTGCTTGACCCTCTTGTTCGATGTTACAATTTCTTGTGTATTTTTCTTGGTTTTGTTGGGTGTACTTTAGAGTTGGGAGATGCTCCTCTTGGTGATCTTTATGGTCCGGTATTAGGTTTAGTTGCTAGCATTTCGAAGTTGATCTTTGCTGCAACGAATCGAAGCTGATGTTTATGATTGTTCAGGGAAATTGGCGCTTTCAATTAGTCTTATTTTGATTCTTTGGTCTTTGCGTGTCACGGATTAGGGTGTGATAGAATCGGTAGCAGATTAGCAGTACTACTTGATGGTAACCTTTGCAAGCTGAAACGAGCAATACTAGAATAGAATATACAGGTTTTTCCATAGATATGTTTGTGCAGTGTAATTGGATACTGTTTAGAGGAACAATTGCAGTTCTTCATGCTTCTAAAGTGTAAATAGAGTTGCAACTGTATTCTGATTCAAATCTAGCAGGAATTATAATAGATAGGTTTAGATTTGATTTTATGATGAAAGATCAAGGCGGTTATGATGGCATATGTCATGGTTTGGTTCAGGGCCTATGGATGTGATGTAGTCCAAGGATTCTAAAGACGAGCAATATCAAATCTAGCAGGAATTATAATAGATAGGTTTAGATTTGATTTTATGATGAAAGATCAAGGCGGTTATGATGGCATATGTCATGGTTTGGTTCAGGGCCTATGGATGTGATGTAGTCCAAGGATTCTAAAGACGAGCAATATCAAATCTAGCAGGAATTATAATAGATAGGTTTAGATTTGATTTTATGATGAAAGATCAAGGCGGTTATGATGGCATATGTCATGGTTTGGTTCAGGGCCTATGGATGTGATGTAGTCCAAGGATTCTAAAGACGAGCAATATCAAATCTAGCAGGAATTATAATAGATAGGTTTAGATTTGATTTTATGATGAAAGATCAAGGCGGTTATGATGGCATATGTCATGGTTTGGTTCAGGGCCTATGGATGTGATGTAGTCCAAGGATTCTAAAGGTGTCGAGGGTTTCAGACGGAGGGACGGAGAAGCGATGTCGTCTTCTTTCGACGATGTCTTCGACCTCGACGACGAAGAGGTGGCGGTCAGGGCTTCCGTCGGCCCCTTCGACGACGACGACGGCTACGTCGGCTACGACCCCCGCCTCCCCTCCCAGCGCTTCGACACTGTCTCCTCCTCCTTCTCGCCCGCCGCCGCTCCCGACGACGTCGACGTCGACGCCGAGGACCCGGTCGCCGACGATCCATCGGGTGGATACGGGGGGTTCCACGATGTTCCCGTCCTCCACGTCTCTGGCGACGGCGGCAGCTCCCCCGCGTTGCCCGAGGGTTACGGGTTCCTCGCGGACCCGCACCCTTCCGACTTCTCGTCGGTGCCCGAACCTAACGGGATGGCCTACGGGGAGGTGGATCATGACGGGGCGTTCGCTTCGGATGGGCCGATCCTGCCGCCACCGAGCGAGATGCAGCTGGAGGAAGGATTTATTCTGCGGGAATGGCGCCGGTGAGTCCTCCTTTGCTTGACCCTCTTGTTCGATGTTACAATTTCTTGTGTATTTTTCTTGGTTTTGTTGGGTGTACTTTAGAGTTGGGAGATGCTCCTCTTGGTGATCTTTATGGTCCGGTATTAGGTTTAGTTGCTAGCATTTCGAAGTTGATCTTTGCTGCAACGAATCGAAGCTGATGTTTATGATTGTTCAGGGAAATTGGCGCTTTCAATTAGTCTTTATTTTGATTCTTTGGTCTTTGCGTGTCACGGATTAGGGTGTGATAGAATCGGTAGCAGATTAGCAGTACTACTTGATGGTAACCTTTGCAAGCTGAAACGAGCAATACTAGAATAGAATATACAGGTTTTTCCATAGATATGTTTGTGCAGTGTAAATTGGATACTGTTTAGAGGAACAATTGCAGTTCTTCATGCTTCTAAAGTGTAAATAGAGTTGCAACTGTATTCTGATTCAAATCTAGCAGGAATTATAATAGATAGGTTTAGATTTGATTTTATGATGAAAGATCAAGGCGGTTATGATGGCATATGTCATGGTTTGGTTCAGGGCCTATGGATGTGATGTAGTCCAAGGATTCTAAAGACGAGCAATATCAAACTCCTAGATTGCATAGTTCAAATCTATGAAACTATGATCAGTGGGAAAATAGAGGGCGACTCTGTTGGGGAGAAGCAAATAGTGGGAGGAAGCTGGTTGTACCAGCAATCGCCAGAGCTGCTGAGAGCCACCGGGAGAGAAAGGTTCTGTCACGAAAGGTGGAGGAGGGGACAACACGGTGAAGAGTGCGAATTCTAGCACAACTAGGAGGGGGAAAAGGATGGAGAGAAAGAGGAAAGAGAGGAAGGTACCTCCATTTGTGAGAGGGGAGGCATCGCCAGAGGGCCGCTTGCCTTATGCACGAACGACAGCCGCTGGCTTCTACATGTGTTGAGAATTTGAGATCGAGTCGCCTTGCACACATCCTAAGTAAAGATTGGATTAGGTTAAGGAGAGGGAAGTGCACCAAGGGGGTGGTGTTTAATGACTTGGTTGAACCGAGTTTGAGTTCAACTCAAGCTACGTTAGATCAATTTGGGCTAGGTGCCCAAGCGCACACTTAAGTGATGCCCAATTAAAGATGCCCACCCGAACCCCAAATCGAGGTGCTTGGGCCTTCCCTCGCCATGCTCGGGTGCTAAGGTGAGTGCTTGAGCCTCTTGATCCCACTAAGGGGAAGATGGTCTTTTCGATTAGATGGAAAAGCTGGTAATTATCTATTGAGCTTTGCATCCAGAGATGTTTTGAGTTTCAGATAAAGGAAGTAGACATTTTGTTTGCCAAAGTCATCTTTTTATTCTTTGCTATGATTTAGATTTTTTGATCTGCACCCGTTAATTTTGTAATGTTTGTGTTGTTGAAACTTGATTCACAAGGGATCCTACCTTTCAGATCTGAACACATCAGTGCCGAGTTAAAAGGTTTAAGAGACCTATGCACATGTTAGCTACTGCTGTGGCATACTAGTATCTTTATAGTTTGTTGGAAGAATGACTTGAACCACACATGCAGTCAAAACGCTATCCTTCTTGAGGAGAAAGAAAGGAAGGAAAAGGAGCTGCGGGATCAAATTACAGCGGAAGCTGAGGAATACAAGCTAGCATTCAACGAGAAAAGGAAATTGAACCGTGAGACAAACAAGATCCAAAATAGAGAAAGGGAGAAGGTAATATTGCTTGCTCTATTCAGTTGTGTAAACCCAGCCATTGTACAGGGACCAACTTGTTGCTTATTTGTCACCCAGCTATTCCTGGCGGATCAGGAGAAGTTTCATGCCAACGCAGACCAGAATTACTGGAAAGCAATCTCAGAGCTGATACCACATGAGATACCAAGTATTAAGAAGAGGGGAAAGAAAGAAGAGAAGAAGCCATCAATCGTGGTTGTACACGGACCAAAGCCTGGCAAGCCGACTGACCTGTCAAGAATGCGTCAGATATTGGCTAAGCTTAAGCATAATACACCTACACATCTGAAGCCCCCTCCACTACCTGCCCCAGCTAAAGATGGAGCTGCTGCCACCGGGACCAAACAGGAAGCTGCCACTACAGAAACCACAACTAACAGCAAGCCCTCAACTTAAAGAAGAGATACTGCTGCATCTTAGATATGTGCCATGTTGAGTTATTCTGGACAAACCACTTGGGGGAACCATCCATGATACTATGATAACCACGAGGAGTCCCATTTCAGATCCATTTTCATCCTTTTCTGCGTGGCTGTCAGTGATGGCATGTTAGCTTTTAATATATATATATATATATATATATATATATATATATATATATATATATATATATATATATATATATATATATATATATATATATATATATATATATATATATATATATATATATATGTTGGAACTGTGTAAAATATGACGAATCTATGCAAAGACTAAGTGATGGCCTTCCCATTCTGGGTGGTGAATCGCTCCCATGAACTCTTTTCTACTGCCCAGATAACTTGTTATGTGCCAAAAAAAAAAAAGTCATCTTGGAGACATTTCCGTGAAGGAATCATGAGTCAGGGAGAATGGGGTTGTCGTGTCGCCGCTTGTTGAATCCTTTGACCGGGAGAAAGTGGAATTCGTTGCTCTCATACCTCTGCTAGTTTTTCCGGAGTCTTCCATGTAGCCAGGCCGCGTAATTTCCTGGTTATTAATTAGCACCGGCCTGGACAGCATCTCCACAACTTGGGACATGGATGGCCTACGGCCTGCTGCTGCTTGTGTGCAGAAAAGGGCCACTTTAATGTATCTTATCACTTGGTCTTCTGGATAATCCTTCAGAGCTGCATCTACCAGCTCAGTTAGCCTCTCTTCCTCAAGAAGCGTCCATGTCTGCGAATCCATATGCAAGTTTATTTGACATCAGCAGAATTGATATGAAAAATTAACTTCAGCATTTGAAAGCAAAGCATGTTATCAAGAAGACAATTAGTCCTGAAACATAAAAGAGAAAGAGAACCGACAGCACATTGTGCATATGTATTGACGAAGGCCTCATAGAAACCAACCACCAAGTATTAGCACAAGAAGGCGTTGAAGGAAAACAAGTGCAATAACAAAAATGTCATATTTCTTTTGGTTTTCTTGCTCTAGATCCATTATGCATCTAAAGTCAGCTTTGGACATCTGCAACGTAAATGTCAGGACAATATCAAGAAAAGGAAGAATTTCTACTTCTGAAAATGCAGCACTGTGCGTGCAAAATTTTCGGGTGTGTGTTGATGCCTGTGTTTGTTTATTATATAGCAGAACTTGCACTTTTCTTTTCCTTTCAAAATTTATTTGTTGAATTTGTTCAAACGTAGCAATAAGTGGTAAGGGGGAACATGCTCAAGGTAATAACATAACAATGTGAAGGATCCAAGCAGGCTGCAAAATGTTTGTCTAGATCCATTTTCCCTTTCTAAATGGAGTTGGCTATAGTTAAAAGTTCAAATAATATGTACCTGACATATACTCATGTTCGTACAAGTTTGCCATCTGAAATCTTCCTAACAAGATAGGTCTGAGTCCAGTTGTGTCAGAATTACTAAAAATTTGGACATGTTTTAAAGTCTTAACTCTATATATTAATGTACAGAAAGTTGTCACTTGCTTAATTTTCATAAGTAGAACACATTCTCCTTTTCTATTATTATCCCCATTTCTTCTCATATATGCTTCTGAGATTTCTAGGTTTGAGGTGCTGGCTTAATTATTTTCAGTGATAAAACCAATACATGTGATATCCATTTAATCAGTATAATATAGCCAATTCCTTAACTTGTTTTAGTTTCAATATAATATGGCTATTAAGTTAGTATCTGTTTAATACATGTATCAGAATTTGTCTGCTCTTTTAAGTGATTGCGACTATGAGTTTGTTTCCAATATCATAATTTTTTCACTCGAAAAAGTTGATGAACAATCTATAAAAGCCCAATGACAGGGGGACACATAAAAGGTAAAGGAAATTGAGCAAATTGTTCAATTTATATGCATATGCATATGCTTGGCTAAAGGATGGTTAGTAAATGAGGTTTGTGCCAATGTAGGGTTTTAGGAGAATCAATGAACATACGCTAGGAAATAAATAAATATTTAGATTTGACAACATATTCTATATTCTCACTCAGTGTGAAAATCTAACAGATTATCTCAAACTAGAAGATCATATTAATAATTTGTAATTATTCATTCAGTATTAATGCAAGATAAATTATACCACAAAGAATAACATAATGCAGTGCAAAAGTTAAAAAGATCATATGAAATATAATTAAATCTCGATAACGTAAAAAACCAAGTAGAAATGAATCCTTACCCATTCCAAGAGCGGTATCCCCGTTTCCGACCATGATTTGGAATTACTTCTGCCACTGATTATTTCAAGAACAAGGACTCCGAAACTATATATGTCTGCTTTCTTAGTTAGCTGGCCTTTCAAAGCGTACTCAGGTGCCAAATAACCCCTGCATCAAATATTGCCATCAATAAGTACCAAAAGAAAATTAGATGAATCTATTGAAGAGCATATACACTGAAATTAAATATACATATTTACACATACAAGCAGCACCATATGAAATGAGAATAAGATTAAGGATGATTTAGATGTTCAGAAGTGATCTTGATAAGCAGATTCACATTAATTGTTGCCTGATGTTTACCAATCAAATTTCAGAGAAGATCGCTGAAAATATTACCATTATGTGCTGCAACAAGGAAATTGTTTGTCTCATGTGCTTCTTTTCTACTTAGTTTTAACCTTGAAGTTCATTCTGCCATTCATAAGTTGCTTCTGACAAAGCAAGAGAAAAATAAATTTCTAGTTTGAAAAAGACTTAACTGCATTTCCTTTCTCAGAAGTTTTTGACGTAGCTTTTGTGAATGCATAGAACAGTTTTAAAGGAAAATTATACTTATGAGGTACTTTCCTTTAAACATTAGACCTAACATCAAAGTTATACTTCTTTCCTAATTCTCGTGCATAACATTTTTTCCCCATAAACTGTACTAAGCCTACATTATTCTTGTGCCAATGTATACCATGCATTTGCACATATCCGGTGCTGACTACAACAGTAGACTCTCATCTGATAGGATGGAGTGTTTGATGGCTAAAAAATTGTAGTCAAATTTTCCTTGTTTCAGTTTTGCATTCATTTTTAAACAGCCAACATAACTAACCAAGTGACCTTTTGTATGTTCTTCTGTAAAAGATACAGGGTGTTAACATGTATTAAAGAATATGTCATTGGCAACATTCTAACAACTAGAACTCAATTAAGAAAATGTATTAGTCTAGGTAAGTTCAACAAAATTGAGCAAATCGTACGTTGTTCCAGCTACACGTGTGCTGATGTGAGTAATATCATCAGGAAAAAGCTTAGCCACACCAAAGTCTCCAATTTTAGGGAGAAAATTCCTGTCAAGGAGAATATTGCTAGCTTTTATGTCTCTGTGCACAACTGGTGGTTGAAGCTCCTCGTGAAGATACATGAGACCCCTGGCTATGCTCGTACAAATTGCAGATCTGATGTACCAGTTCAGCTTAACTGCATCACTGTTTGAACCTGAAAGGCGAAAGAATTTAACAGCAGTAGTTGCTTGCGCTGATTTTATCATCAATCCAGCAAAGATATGACAGTTACCTAGTAATGCACGATCAAGACTACCGTTTTCCAAGTACTCATAAACCAAAATGCGATTACTGCCTTCGACACAGCAACCAATCAGCTCAACAAGGTTTGAATGTTTGATGTTTGTTATAACATCAATCTCAGTCAAAAATTCCCTAACCCCTTGCCGTGAGTCTGCAGAAAGTACCTTGACTGCAACAATTACTCCATTCCTGAGAATTCCCTGATACATGAGCGAAAGGAGTCAATAAACGAGAAGCGAAATGATAAATATATCTGTATCTAAGCACAAATTATAAAGGTTGAATTAAAGAAAAGTAGGAAATGTTCTCCTCATAGGGAAAAATCACATAAGCTTTTCATCATAGAACTGTTGATGAAGGAAACTTAAACAATGAGGTCATTATTAGTTTATTCTACAGTGTCAGAGGTGTAAATGTACAACCAGATTTTTGTGTCCATAATGAAAATTCCCTTGTGTTCTTGAGCATTCATCAAATCTGTTTAAAATATTTCTATCAGTTGCAATCATGTTTCCCATCTCATAGACCTGATAAGTTTTATGTTTACAACAGTATTGAATTTCTAAAAACTGTTGTCACATAAAGAGACAGGGTGTAGAATTTAACAGCAAAGAAAAAAAGAGAAGAGGACAGGAAGAAGAAGCACCACCTTCTTTGGCCTTGTTCGGAACTCTACTAGGCTAACAAAGACAAGAATTAAAACCCTGGATATTTATTTTGTATCTGAAATGACTTCTTAATCAAGTAATATGACAGCCAATGCAACAGTTGACTTTTGAACTGAAACTAAATTTGACACTACTTAAACCAAACCTAATATAGAAATTATCAGTAAATAAATTCTCCAAACAAGGGAAAAGGAAATAATTCCTCTTCAATGCAAAAGCAAGGTAAAGCACAAGTGCAAAATGTAGCTTCTTCCAAGAGAAAAGACAAGGTCTAGGTCATGAATATTGTTTTCTCCAAGAATCATCATTCTAAGAGAGTTAAGATGTTATCTTCCCTCAATTTCATGCCAGAAAGAGGGAATCAGAGGCCAAAACCCCTCCAAATACTGCTTTCTGTGCTTTCTTAAACCTATGGTCCTAAAACTAAACAGATGATGCCATGGTTGCATAGAAAAAGTATATAAATAGTTTAAAAGACAGGACACATTGAACAAATTTCCCAGGAACTTCAATGGTAATTGCTTTATAATAAACAGTCACTGAGCATGCCTTTAAGCCCTTGTGGCAGAGCAGCTTTTCTTCCGTACTTGGAAAATCATATGGAGGCATATCATAAGGAGGATCCAAGAAAATCTTCAAGGTCTGCCTTTGTTGTTGATAAATTAAAGTACTAAGACACTAAAAGGAAGACATGCAATGAAACATCTAGGTCCGAAGCCATATGTTTTCTTTGTCCCTAGAACCCCTGAATCAACTAGAAGCCTGATCACGTAGTGAATCTAAAAGACAATAACTTGTAGGAACATTCAATTAATCATATAAAGCCCAAAATGCAAATTTCTGTAACAGAAACTGTGCTTTTTTAAAAATAAATATCATAAGCTACAGCAATTAGATTCTGATGTGTACCTTGTAAACTATTCCAAAACCACCCCGACCTATCTTGTTGCTTGGATGAAAATTATCTGTTGCTGACTTTAGCTCGATGTAAGAAAAAAGACTTATATTGTTTTCTGATGAAAACCCTGGATAGAGAAAAGGAATTTTGAAGCAACAACTGTCAGTTGACATTACCTTTCCCGTGACAAGAATAATCTTATTGGTAAAACATGCACAGGGAATTTGCAAGAGATTGTAGGATAAAATAGCTGCAAAGTCCATAAACAGAACAATTAAAAAATTGCAGGTACATGGCTATATTTCAATTGTGTAGTTTTCTTTTGCATGTCACGTTATACCTTACCAATCACATGCGACACTACCTAAAATATTACATGAGGAAAATTAATTAAAATGAACCTCAGAGAGAAGAACCAAAATAGAAACAAAGACATTCCTTCTTGCAGCATATAATGAGCTTTCTAAAAAGCTTGTATTGGAAAGCTTGTTTTGGTGCTTGTAAGATGCTTCTAAAAGCTTCTAAATTTTCTTACCCTCTAGGTTCTTTTCAGAATCGATAAGATGTCTTTTCCGAGAGAATAAAGCACCAAAACAGGAACACTGCATGTTTTACTTGTCTGATGAACCACAACAGTTAGAAATTCTGCATATGCTACCTCAACCTGCCATAAATTATGAGCAATCAGTGAAAATACATATTATTAATTTATATCATGTCATATTTGAAACTTTGCCTTGAAGACAAGTTACGCATAAACAAGCTCATCAATTTTGTAAACTGGTAAAGTTTAGGCACATCCTATCAAATGTGATCCAAATTTAGTGCATCTGTACAGCATCCATGTGGGATCTGAGTGAACCCTGAGACATGCAGATGACTCGGTACTTTATAACAGTATCCTCAATGGAAAGGAAAATCAAAGAAAAATATGACTTCCATAAAATGTAAAAATTGTAATATTCTAATTTAACATGTCATGAAGTGAGCCCAAAGGACATCAGCAGACTTCCTCTGAACCAAATAGTCTAGACTATACTTTGACAGACAACTTTGTCCAATGAAACAAAATCATAACATTAGCTATTACAAGTACACAAGATCAGCACTGGATAGAGTATCTTTTGGAGGAGCAAAATATATAAACTGTCAAACAATTACAGTGATATGCGTATATCAATTTTTTTTTTGGCAAAGGGTAATTGATGAAGGCGGAATTTGAACCCAGAAAAACAATTAAAGTGAGTGTTTATTGCAACAAAAAAAAAACCCAATTAGAGTGACTATTTTCAATTAATCATTCTAGAATTGTGACCACTAACAATGGCATAGGATCAAAATCCAGCTCGAGTAGGTAGTCCTTAGGGCTCCTGATGTTTTGAATTTTGCGAATATAGTTAACTCGCATCCTCCTCTGAAAATAGATATAAAAATAGCTTGTGTCATTAAAGAAAATGCAACCAAGATATTCTACTTGGTTAAGATGGGCGAACAGGACAAGAACACCATCTGTAAGAGAATAAAAAGCAACTAGTGGCATTCTAACAAGAAATAAAGCTTCTCGAAGCATTATAGCATATCCAGTGCATTCCACCGTCTATGCTTCGGACTATCGCGCGCTTCTACTTCCCGATGCTTAACCCGATCAGATCAGGCCTAGCTGGATCAAAGGAGAACATTACTGTTGCCCGCTCAAAGTTCTTAAGTGCCACTGAATAGCTACCCCTACATCAACTCACAACAAAAGCACGCTTCCACCACATCATCCAAAGAATAGTTCACTTGCTCGATCCAAAGTGCAAACCAGAAAAACCACCGGCAAAGAACATCTGATCCATTTCAAGAGAACATCCGACAGAACCATTCATCAGATCTCCCCCTCAGAACAACATGAATCACTCCTAATCGCAGTAGAAAAAGCAGGAAGAAAAGCAAGTATTAGGGCACTCAACAGAGCCGAGACCGAACCTTTTACAAGATCAAAGATCCACTCCGCCGCGATCGCAGGAATGGACAACCGACGCTTGCTTTAAACCCCTCCACTCCACCAATTCTTCTCACTCTTATGCACTGAAGCCGTCAAAGAGGGATTGGTTCAAAGTAAGAACCACGGAATTCCTTCAAACCGAATCCCTCTCTCTCTCTCTCTCTCCAAGTAGTTACGATTAGTAGAAGAAAGGCGAGCGGCCATTTCCAAATGCACACGTCATGATTTGGTGTTCCCGATCGCAGGCATCTCCGACAGGAAGCGACCAATTCCTGCGACCGCAGGGCCTGCCAGAGAGAGAGAGAGCGAGGGGAAGCCCATCATCCATCCTGTGCCGTCCGACCCAGTCACGGTGGCCGGTCTCTTTCTTGTTGAGCCAAGTGATTACGAAGCGTAGAATGCTCGCCTCGGAATGGGTCAAAGTCAAAGTAGGGAAAGGATGCCCATCATCCGTTCTACGCCGTCCGATCCAGGGGACACTGACCAGATCGCCGTCCGTCATGCGTGGTGAGATGATTACAGTGGTTTGACAACAGTCACGTCCTATGACCAGATTTTATCTATTTATTCATTAGTTTAGGAATCCTTATTCAGGTATTTGACCACTCATAGGAAAAAAATAATATATATATTTTTTATGGTATTTTGTCAAATGTGCATAATGAGGCCATCTAGAAGAACGTCTGAGAGGCAGCACAAGAAATGATATTATCCTCCTCTTCTAATATATGCTACCCAATGAATATTCGATTAATATTTTCTTTATAATTATATGTGATTCAATCATCTTCCCTTATTCATATGATGAGATCAGGTCAAAAATGAAATTTTGTTCTTCTTCTTTTCAAATTTTGACTCATTACTTTGTGAATTTTGTTCCAAGTCCAATGGTGAGAATTTTAAATTGATTTTGAGTTTGGGTCAAACTAATCATAGAAATTTAAATTTGTTGAGTTGTGGATTACACTTAATATGTGTCATCTGAAAATATAATATTATTCCTTAAACTTTTGTCATAGGTCAACAATGGTGTTTTGAACCAATTCTCTCCCTTGGTTTATAGGTTGGGATGTTTGAACACCCAACTTAGTGTGGTCTCAGCTGAAGCTTCTGACGAGAATGCTATGCATGGAAGAATGGTTTAGGTCAACAAAATCAAGTGTCGATGTCAAAAAAATTGGGCAAATATATTTAATCTAAACAAGTCTTATTGTAAGACATAAATCATCCGAACATTCCGACAACAAATTATAAGCATCAACTGCTTTTGATGCTTAAGGTAGATTACTGGACTTATATATTTTAATAGTAAATATTACTTTGGCGTAGAAGTGCTGAAAGAATCTAACAGAAAAATTATTAGTTGATTGTGGTAAGAAAATAGAAGGCAAAGATTATATCATACTCATCTAACATATCTTAAATCTTCAATGCTATCATCATCTTCTTCTTCTTTTCTTTCTAGTGAGCTTGTAATCACATGATGATACCATCGATTGAGCATCATCAAAACATAACTATCTTATCATATATTAGGTTGAAAGTATTCATGTGTATCAGATTAAAAAAAGATGTATTAAGAGGATAGTTTCATATTGTTAAAGGTGGAAAGAATTAGGTTACATATATTGAGTTTAGCTTACATTTTTTATACGAATTGATATCTGACTTGATATATATTCGAACCCCTAAGAATAAAGAAAAGATAATCAGCTTATACATGAATAAGGATAAATGTTAAAAATATTTATATGTGAGAGATAGTCCAGTATTAAAAGAATCAAATTACATTTAGGATCGTTCTAGTCGAGAGAAAGGAATACGGGAATAAGACATATATTTGTTCTAGTATTTAGATGTATTTTGATTCAAATCAATTTTAAGATGAATTCAGGCAGAAAAAATAGATGTCAATATTAGTTTTGATTTTAGATTTAATTAATTAATTAGTTGATTAATTAATCAAGTTGGAATTTGAGTTGGGATAGGATAAAAAGAAAAAGTTCATTGTTTATGATGAGGTTATAGATTTCAGCCATCTGTCCAAAGGAAAGGATAGAGTCGACGTGATCCGTTCCTCCTCGTGCATCAGAACTATGAGCTTCAAGAGCTCCACGGATTAAGCCATGTCGAAGTTTCTTAGGGGATTGTCGTACTCTCGTGCAGGTCATGCACGAAGTAGATATACAAAATAGAGACTCAGTTTCCCTCGACTCTCAAAACCATGTTAATTACGATTCGATCGTAACGCATCCATGAATGGATTTTGTAGTCGAATGGAACCTATTACGTTAGTTGTCTCCAAGTTCATGCGTTGCAAGTCACACGGGGCAACACAAGTAGTAAACGAGTTACTTCCGATAAGCTTGTGAGGAGCCAAGTGGTCACCAACGATGCTCCCAGTGACAAAAGCTGACGCAGAGCGCCGGAGCTTATCGCAGTCTTCTTGTTCGTGTTTCCCCGTGGAGAATACCAGGGTTTCTTTTGAGACTGTGTGGTCTTAGTGCAGGGAAGAAAGGAGACGGCGATGGTTGCATGCATGTGGTTGCATTGGTGCTGCTACCCTCCGATTACCGCACAGCGCAATTAGAAGAGACCAAAAGCGTCAGTACAGCAGATTCGTACGTACTGCTCAAGCAAGCTGCTCCCGGAAGACCTTGAGCATGTCGGATAAGGTGACCATCCCGACGAGGAAGTAGTCGTCGTCGACCACCCACACGTAGCCCACTCGGTGTGTCGACGCCTGTATCATCACCGCCACCAGCGAGCTCCAGGGATGGCACACGATCGCCTCCTCTGATTGCCTCCCCATCCTCGCCGAATAGCTCCCCACCGACCTCAGCCGCCTCGGTCTCCTACAGTTCGACGGTGCCGCCGATGGCGAGGATTCATCGTCGGACGAGGAGGAGGAGGAGGAGGAGCAGGACGTCGTGGGCGAGAATGGCGGAGAGAAGTCAGCCTCGAGGAGCTCGAGCATGCCCAGCAGCCCCTTCTCCCTCAGCCGGGCTTTTATGGACCTTGTGGCGGACTCTGGCAGGGTGCCGGAGCAGTCTATGTAGGCCGTCAGCTCGCCGGCGGAGAGCGCCGCGAGGGCGGGGGCGACGCGCTCGTCGAGGTGGGCGAGGGTGGAGGGGGAGATCTCGCCGACGAGGCGGCCGTTGTTGGAGATGACGGCGACGGAGGTCTGCTCCGTGAGGGCGGCGCGGATGAGGGGGAGAGCGGACAGCGCGGGATCCTGGTGGCGGACGGTCAGGGCAGTGGGGCGGACGAGGCCGAGGTCGGAGACGGAGAGGGCGGGGACGGGGGAGAAGAGGAAGATGGAGTTAAGGAAGAAGCGAAGGAAGTCCTCCTGCGTCAGCCAGCAGAACTCGGCGGAGCCTCCCCCGCCGGCGAGCTTCCTCCGCGATGCGGCGGCGCGGATGGGCACCACCAAGCTCTGCACCCCGTCGAAAATCGCGTCGAGAGCTTCTAAAATGCTGTGGACAGCCACAAGAAAGAACCAAATTGGAGAAATTTCTACAACATTGTCGAAGAAATCCACGATCGACGGCAGAATACACTACAAATTTGATATTCCTCCAAAGATACAAAGAATCCATGAAAAAAGATTCCACAGAGAAGACGGGGTGATGTAATTAAGATCGGAGCCCAAAGAACACCAAGCGAGGGTGGAACCTGGAGCTGGGCTCGACGCGGCGGACGAGGGGGGCGGTGGCCTTGGGAAAGAGGAAGGCGGAGACGGGCGCGCCGAGGGCGGCGCAGGGCGCGTCGAGGTTCTCCTCGGCGCACAGGTAACAGATGACATCGACCATGCACACCTGACCGACGCAGGCCCTCCTCTCGGGAGCGGCGCGATCGGCGGCCCATACGGCGAGGCGGTCGTCTGCGCCGGCGCTCCTGAGGGCGAGGAGTGCGTCGCCGACGGTGGCGGAGAGTGGTATCGGCCTGGTCGGCGGCTTGCCGATGCAGAGGTCCGCCACCTCGCGGTCCTGCAGCCAGCTCACTGCCATGCAACGATGGCGGTCGCTAAAGACGCACAGAGAAGAAACAAAGCGTCGTCAAAAACCATGCGGAGTGACGGATGTTGGTAGCGGCGGAGGCTTCGGACAGTGTCTATAAGCTTTGGAGATGCTGTGCCAGCCGTCGCCTCCAGACCCGACATAAAGTCGCAACAAAGATGCGACGACGGTCACTTGTCTTTAAGATTCGGGTTCCTGCCTGTGCCGATTTGATTCATTTCAGACCGTCCCTCTCCGTGACTTTGCCTGCCTCCGGAGCTACTCGTCCACCCGCACGTACAGGCGGACGGTGCGAAATCATGGAACCAGTGAGATTGACGGCTATGATGACTTCTAACAACGCCGCAAGCACGGGTGGGTGTTCCTATTTATCAACCCTTTCTTAGACTTGTAAGCAATTTAAAACATGACAAGGGTTTATATGTAAAGTTTACAAGTCTGCGTCGATCCTACCGTCCGTAGGTCCATGCGTGGATCTTAAAGACTCACATCATGTTCCTTTACGAATCGTTTTGCGCTGTATCCCGCCGTCCGTAGGTTCACGCGTGGATCTTAAAGGCTCATCATGTCGCTTTACGAATTTTTATGCTCTACTGACGTTGATCTCTTCGGCTTCCTAGCAGATGAGATGAATCCATGAAACCTCACGAGCAATGATGGACATCGCTATGCTTCCCTTGCCATTTTAACCCATCTCCTTCGCATGCGACCTTCTCCCTATGGAGACTGCTCCACTCTCCTTTCGTTTCCGCCGTCTCTTGCCTCCACTGTTTCCCCAATTGCTCCATCCATTCCGTCGCTTCAATACCTCGCTCCACAGAGATCACTCCTCATGTGCTCGATGTCAGAATCGGAAGGCCGTCTTCGTTGCCTGCTCCGTCTCCACTTGTCCCGCCCCGGTTCCCTCCAGCTATGGCGGATGGGACGACGCGGAGCTCCTCGACGAATCCTACAGGTCGGGTACGCTCGATTCGATACGGAGCTTCTTGGCTTCTCTGGGAATCACCGACGGGAAGCACGGGTTCCTCTTCTTGCTGGGGTTCCTCTCCGCCTTGGCGGTGTCTAGGGTAAAAATTTCTTCCATGGCTATATTACCCGTTTCGGTTGTGGTCTTTGTTGTTGGATTCTCGGCTGGAGTGGCTCGGGCAGGGGTTGCAAGTGGTTCAATTTGGGATCTTGACGAAAAATTGAACGATTTGAGGGACTTTCTGAAGGAATTGGATGATAAGATGTCCAGTTTAACAAGCGGATTGGAGGAAGGTGTCAAGTCAAATCGTTTGGAGAAGAGCAAACTTAAGAACTTCGTTGAGGTTGTCGAGCATATGAGATTGAGAATGGGGCATTCCCAGATGACGATAGAGAGTCTCTCTTCAGGCAACATTGTGGATTCACAGATGGAGTCTGAACAGGGGGGAAAGAAATCGAGTTATAAGCTGAGCCGTAAAAGAAGAGAATTGGGAATGATTGCGTATGATCTCGTCCAGTTATTTGGAAGCTTGTTTCAGGAGAACATCACTGGATTGAAACCATTAAAGGGGAAGGATGCAGTCAATAAGGTAGAGTTCAGAGAGCAAGCAGAGTCCATGAAGGAAGATAGTGCATTATCTGTTCTGAAAGCATCACCTGAGATTAGTGAGAACAGTGTAAATACATCATCTAACAAAAAGCTAGATGGTTCCAAGGTTGAAAAATCTGAACTGTCATTAGGAGGAGTGGAAAGAGATGCTTCAGAGATGCTTAAGGTCAAAATAACAGCAGGCCAAAATAGTAGATCAGGGATCACCTCAAAGAAATTCAATCACTCTGGAGATCAGAGATATGGAAACTGTGTGCCCTCACATGATGAAGTACTTAACAACCTAAATACAAGTTTCCACTTCATGACCAAGCAAGAACGTTACCAGAAAATGGTTTTCCGGCATAAATATCGAAACATCATGCAGAATGAGATGCATAATTCTGCAGATGGTAATGCCAACCAAAAGGAAATACAAAGCATGGACTTTTTTAATGAATCTGCAGAATCATCACTATTGGAACAAATGCTTGAAGTACATGATCAATCCTCTTTGCATACCCTTGAACAAAATAGCAACAAGATAAAGAACAAACTTGAAAATGACAGTGATTTTATAGGCCAATCTGATAATAGTTGTAATGATTTGGAAGTGAAATTTGATGACCAATCTGTTCGACATCCAACTGATGGTGTAAGAGAAGGCAAAACTATGTCGTCATCATCATCGTCATCGATGGTTTCAACTGATGAAGAATTTAATCAAAATGTCAAAGAGGCCTCAGAACTCCAAAGAAGAGCTAGGGTATATATGAAGAGTCAAACTGATGAAGCAGCTGCAGATGCCTTACTATACAGATCAGCAATATTACTTTCGACAGCGGTTGCTTTGAAGCCAATGAGCTTGCTGGCTATAGGTCAGTTGGGGAACACTTATCTTCTACATGGGGAGCTTAAGTTGAAGATTAGTAGAGAATTGAGAGTTCTCTTATCCAAAAGTGATGCCATTTTAAAGCAGAAATTATGTAGTTTACGGCTTAAGAAACTTGATACTCACAACATGAGCAGAGAGAATGTCGCTGCTGTCCTTATTGATGTTTGTGAAGAATGCGAAGAACTTCTTGTTGAGGCTGGAAGAAAATACAGAATGGCATTGACAATTGATCGGAGTGATGTTCGAGCCCTTTATAATTGGGGTCTTGCCCTATCGTATCGTGCTCAGTTAATTGCAGATATTGGACCGGTAAGCATTAATCTGACCCTGAGTAGAAGGAATAAAAATTACGTATGAATCTTAATCTTGCATGTAGGTGTTAGTGGATTTGTTGTAGTTGATGCCAAAGACCTATATTATGTGGTTGATAAATTCGACAAAGGTTACAATGGTTGATTTTTAGGAAAAAGAAGATATAATTCTCTATGATTCAGTTATTTTGTTTTTATTGAAATTAATGAACTGCTGTAATTTTTTATGAAAGGCACAGAAGCATGCTAGATACAGTGCAGACCTGTGAACAGGCCTAGTTCCATGTCCTCAGGGACAAGCTAGTTGAACTTGCTTCACAATTCTAGCATGGAAACAACAGTATGCCATGTCTGGCATACTGTATTTGCCATTAGTTTCTTTCTAGACAGCATTTGTTTCACAAGTCAAAAGATTCTTCTTTTCATATATATTTTGTGAGGTTTAGCTGTGAATTATATTCTTTATGCTGTTGTCATGAGTTTGCTTGTAATTCATTATGTTGGAGTGTCATGTAGTTTCTAATAATAAAGTTTGTTATCCATGTACAGGAAGCAGCTGCTGATGCTGACAAGGTCTACATGGCTGCAATTGATAAGTTTGATGCTATCACATCTAGAAGCAATATATATGCCCCAGATGGTATGATTGCATAATCCACTAGTCTTGGATTTATTACATTGCTGATGAAAGAGTTTGTACCGGGCTACAACTCTAGAATTGAGCTCGAGATAATTCATCATCCTAAACGACACTTTGATTGTTCTACTCATTGACTAGGATAAAACCTTACACGGCCATAAAACTAAGCTGCTGAATAGGTTTCAAGCTTCTTGCCTTTGTATAATTTTTATAGTCCTTTACTCACCTTAAATTGCAGTTGAGCATTAGCATAGATGACATGATATATTCCATAATGCGTGTGTCTAATTATGGTTAGCTGTAATTCATACCACTTTGAGGAGATCTAGTAACATCTCCCTTTGAATTCTTAATATACCAATTTTAAGATACTACTGCATTATGTTTTAGTACTTAATAGATCACTTTTTTGAGACAAGTGTATTTCATGCAGCCTTGTACAGATGGGGCATAGTGCTCCAGCAGCGATCTAATTTGCGACAAAATAATAAAGGAGAGAAGCTGAAACTTCTGCAACAGGCGAAGAGCCTGTTTGAAGATGTGCTCTTTGTGGAGTCAGATAATCGGCTCGCAAGAGAAGCTCTATCTTCCTGCCTACTGGAACTTAATCACCATGGGCAGTGGTGATCATCTGTTTGATTCTTGATACAGTTCCATCTGGTTCTTAGTTCGAGTGCATGAATTGATTTTTGAGCTACTCCAAAGATAGTCGAATGCCCCGAAGCCTTTGATCATTATCCGAGGTCCTGCAGCCTGTAGTGTGTGAATGCTGGACCTAACAACAAGGATAAGTTCTGTACCTGGTTTAGACTGGTGCTTTGTGGGCACCCTGTTGTTCCCCTACATTTTTGGTCGGCAAACAAATTTGGTTGTGTAAGAAGCACCAATTAATAGGCTGTCTTGTCAGTTCTTACGTACCTCATAGCTTTCTTCCAAATCTTGTAACGTATCTCACATTTTACCTCATGTACATTGGAGAGGAAGTTACACCATGGAACAAATAAGTGAAGAAATTAATAGAAAGTTTCAGATGTGGAAATTGATGACCTTTCTTCGTGAAGCTGAGAATGTTCTGCATTGTGGGTGTAACATGAATAACCTGTTGTAGACTTTGTTACTGATACAGTATGGATCTCGGTGTCACTATAAAATATTTTCTTTATGATTTTGATGATTAAAGAGTGTTCTTTTTTGTTTTGTTTGTAGGGTTAAGGCTGTAAACAATTTTTGTCAGTAATTTGATTCGATGAAATTGACCTGTAATTTGATTTGATGAAATTGATACGATTGTGTTTTTAGTATTGTAGTGTTTAGAAGAGTAGACTAAGAGTGAAAAATTTTTCTAATGTGAAAAACATCCACAGCCTATTTCTTTGTCTTCAATTTGAAAGCAAAAGATATTTATTTGTATCTTATATCTATGCTCCCTATTAAAGAATATACAACGAATGGTTTGTCTAGCAAAATCATTCTTGTAAACACTAAGTATCATTTGCTACCGAAAAATATCATTTATATATAGTATCATTTTGTATAGTATCATTTTTGTAACCATTAATTTAATGAGTAAATATATTATTTAGATGTTCTGCTCATGTGATATATCCAATAAAATTTTTGTCATCTCTGGTAGTAGTTGATGTGATATGTCTACAATGGCTCAATAGATTTCATGTTCCTCGTCTCATTTTGACAGAAATTTTTTATCTAAATCTTACGTCCTTTTTTTACATCTCATTTCTTAATATATATATATCGATAGTTTATCTAACAAAATTTCTTCAATAATTAAGTTAATTTATATATGTAGAATCCAAAATCCGTAAGTACCAATAAGATTACTTTACATAGTATCGTTCATATAATCATTGATAAAAAAGGAATTATATCGTTTAGATGATATATCGATATCACATGTTAAACAAATTTTTTTTCGTGTCTCTAGTCAGCATAGCATGGTCGATGGTCATTGATTGAATTTTACTTATCAAATTTTGATTGATTAAAAATAATGATCATATCGTTAGCCCCCATGTATATGCATTTTAGATAAATAATGCTTAGGTATATGCATTAGATTCTACTTATCGAATTTTCTTAGTGGTTTTTTTTTTTTTTTATCCTAAGCGAATGAATCTTGCAATGAATATAATGGTTAGGGTTACGTTGGGGTTTAGGGTTTTTATTTCCTTTAATGGAAACCTACAAACAGGCTTTGGGATGGGTTAGGACATTTTATTTTTTGTTTTTTAGATATATTTTTTTTATGTTAACCAAGTGCATATTTGTGTAGTGTAAAGCGATGCGTTGATAGTATCAGTGCTTCTATAATTTATTTAATTAGGTGAACTTATCATCCCAATTTGGGATGTGTCTGAGTGCCATAAGCACAAAAAGCAGCAACTTGTGTATATTTGTGTTGTGTGTAGACATAAATACTTATATTGTGTACACTTGTCGTAAGGATTGTCAGAGAGTGATTATGAAGGTCCCTTTTTTTTCTTTTTTCTTTTTTATTTGCTTGTAAGAATTTGGATGGTGGTTTGGTCAAAATTGAGTCGACCAAAATTGACTCCACCTATGTTTAATTGATCAAAATTGACCTAACTTGAGTTAGTAATCAAAATTTACTCAAATTGATTAAACCTCGTTTGATTGGTTAAAATTGATCTAAAATTTGAAAAGTGCATATCAAAATCTTAAAAGAGGATGGATAAAAAATTTGATAATATGAAGATTAAATTATTATAGAAATAATAATTCATTGAATCAGAAGAAGTTTTGACAAATATGACTCATCGTGTTCGAAAATGAACGTGTAGAGTGTCACACACATATAGTAGATATTACGATGATTAAATATTACGATATGAGATATCCACTGGAACCTCTATCTTATTGAATATCTAATAAACTCCTGTATTATTGGATCGGATGAGATTGAATAAGAATCATCAAAAAGAAAAAAAAATAATGTCTTTTTAAACCCTCAACATTTCATTATGTATGTCTAAGATATAAAAAAAATATATTTAAATTATTTGATATATATGATACTTATACGTGATGCATCTATTCACATTCACGACGAAATACGAAGTATCTAAAACATCTTAAAACATCGTATCTTACATGAACAATTGTACAAAAAATAAACACATGTCTCGATGACATTAACACAAGATCCCAAAAAAGTTTGACCAAGTGGCTGCCAATCTAATATGCTCAAATTTGATCATCAATTTGACGAAATATAAAGGTCATTGGATATTCAAAACATAGATAAGGGACATATTTTTCCTAAGATGCAAAACATCTATGTTTTATATCCTATATCTCACTTCGGTAGGAAGGTGAAAACTTCGGTTGAAAGGCGAAAGATGTCAGTGTAAAGTCTCATTAACAGTGACAATAATAAAATTAATAATAATAATAATAATAATAATAATAATAATAATAATAATAATAATAATAATAATAATAATAATAAAATTATGAATCGAGAGATCGGACTAAGATTGAAATTAAACAGTTTTCATATTTTTTTATAAGATCAATAGCAGCAACAATCCAGTACAAAGACAATACATGCAATAAATAGATTACCCACATAGTAATAATCCCTACACATTTTAGCTTTAAAAAGGGGAATGCAATTACTATTATTTTGACACCAGCAAAACAAATTGATCACTACTTCTTCTCCTTTTTCTTCTTCTTCTTCTTATATATACGACTTATCTTAGGTACTGGCAAATGAAATCTCTTCTTCTTCTTCTTCTTCGTGCATCAGAAGAGTTGTTGGCAAAAGAAAATAAAGTCTCGTTGTTGCTCGCCATAGTAGCATCACAAGTATTATCATCATCATAATCATAATAATAATAATCTTTATCATCATAATCAAAATAATAATCATCATCGTCGTCATGGTCATCTTGTTGTATATCATCATCATCATCATCATCATCATCATCTTCTTCTTCTTCTTCTTCTTCTTCTTCTTCTTCTTCTTCATCAGCAGCATCATCATCTGCAGCCTCTTTGCCCAAGTCTAGAGAGACCACCTCATCGTGCCACCAGAATCCATTCTCGTGCCTCAGGCGACCATCCATCATCCTCCTGCAGCCACCACACGATACATAGTTCTCACAGTACCAGAAGCTACTCAACATGGAAGAAGCCTTTTCGAGCACAAATTTGCCTGCCATCTCC